>VDFB02058242.1:263682120-263946678 GCA_007258455.2 Sequoia sempervirens
ACCCTCTCCCACTCTCCCACCCTCTCTCCACTCTCCCACCCTCTCTCACTCTCCCACCCTCCCACACTCTCTCCCACTCCCACACTTTCTCGCCCTCTCTCCCATAAGCATAAATATATACATATAGGCATACATACATGACACACCAACATACATATTTATACAAATATATGAAAAAAATGGCATTTAACTAAAGGAATAAATAACGTGAGCGCGTTATTTGTTGTTAGAAATGTTCCACGGAGAAGAAAAAGTGAAAACTAGTAAATAATGCGCTCGCGTTATAACACAAGCGTGTTATATTTTTCTTTGGGAATCCTCAAGCCTTGGCTTTTCTATTTTCCTTGGAATACCAACCCAAAGGTTTGGAGGGCATTCCCAACCACCGAAGACATGTTTTTTGAAAATTCTACAATTTTTCACATAATTGAGTTCGTGCTCACAGTCAGGATTGCATTTGGTTTAATATCGACGAAATCGAACACATGGGTAATGTTAAGTTCTCTCTTAGCTTTCCAACAATATAATTTTTTTCACTTTCTGACAGTGTGATGGCTTTCATCCATAATTTCTTTTGTTTGTATGTCTATTTTTTTTCAAAAAGAAGTGTTTGGTTTTTTTTTTGTTATAAATTAACCATTCATCAAAATTTCAAATAAATTACATTTTTAGAAACTAGACTCCATTCTAAAAATTTTAAAATAATTTAAAAAAAAATCTATTACTTTCCAAAATTTGTAGGGGGAGCATGACCAAAATTTTGCTTTTTAGGAAGTGCCCACTTAGAAAATTAGTAAAAAATCAAATATTCATTAAAAAATTATTAGAAATTTTTTGCACCAACTAGATACTGTTAGCTAACTTCTGACCATAGCGATTTTAAAAATACTAAAAAAAAGGTCACCATGCTCAGTCGCGTACAAGAGTTGCTATGTTATGTTTTTCTGACAAAAACAACACCAATTTGTGTACATCCATTTGTTGAACCCCTTAATCTCAACCATTTTCAAAATAAATTAGTAGTTTAGAAAGTAGACTCAGAGCACTTTGATCCTTGTTTTTGTTCCATCTCAAAATTTTGAGTGTAACTATCCTCAATTTCACGTCCAAGGTCAGCATTTCCTGATTTTCAAAAAAAAGTGGCCACTTAAGCCCCCTTTTTGGGAACCATCTTGGTGCACTTACCTTGGGATGAGAAGAAATTGGGACATTAGAAATTTAGTTTGAAAAGATAAGGCAAGAAAGTGTTCATGGTAAAAGGAACTCATTAAGAAAAGAAAAGAAACAATTGAACCCCACACATGTGTTATTCCAAATTGCTACGCCCTTAATATTGGTGTACATCGGGTTATGAATAGTCCACTTGTGGCTATCTTAACTCTTAATTAATTCATGTTATCATTATTATATTATTATTTAGTTGGTTGGGTCCTAGGTCTTATATAGGGGTGTCTAAGTCGTCCTAGGTGATATCCTAGGCATAAATAGGTATATATAGGAGGTTGCGAGTCTTATTTCATCATCATATTGTGAAGTGTGTTCTCATTAGAGATATTTGGAGGTTTTCCCCCTCAAAGTGGCTTGTTATTCTCATTTATTATCAAGTATTTGCAACATATTTCATATCATATTCTTCTATTGTGAAAGTTATTTCATAACAAGTGGTATCAGAGCATGATCGTGGCATTGTAGAGGCAAGGTTTTTTCTCAATATTGGAGGCAATTTTTGAAAGAGCATATATTTCATATTTTGGAAAAAAAAATTCTGATTTTTAAAGGGCTTTTGAAGAAAATATTAAATAAGATACAATCCATATTTTAGAAGAATTAGAGTAGAATTGAGCTAATTATTGCAAAATTAGGGTTTCTACACAATTTATTTGGAATCTGAATATCTCTCACATATTGTCGAATTGGAGCTTGATTTTTATTGGGTTTTTGTAGACATAGAAAAGGAGATTACAGTAAAAAGTTTGGAGTAATTGAAGCATAAATAAGTAAGTTACTAAAAAATTAATGTTTTCACAAATATCACTCTCAAGGCTGCAAATCTACTTATTTCTTGAAAATTTTCTAGGTGAGAGTTATTTTCGCCCTAGTAAGCTACAATAAAACTTTTAGGGAATTTAAGTTTCATTTGTGTGATTTATTTTCAAATCATTGGTTCCCATCATGACAGGGCCTGCAACAAGGGGCAAAAAGAATGTTGTCACTCCGGGGAAGACTCCTAAAAAGGATGGGGTAATAATAGAGGATATTACTCCTAATGAGGAAATCATTAAGGTCAAGGAAGAAATTTCATCAATGAAGATGGATATGTGTGACCTAAGAGGAGATATATCAGATATACGAAACATGTTAAGTGCCTATATTACTGAAACAAGAAAGGATTTCTCAAGCAACCAAGGTTAAAATTTTAGGTCAGCTAACATTGACACAAGTTTTAATACTCATATGGGATCTAGGAATTTATTTCCAAAGGTGGATATGCGCAAGTTCAATTGCAAGGATCCTCTAACATGGATAAACCAAATGGAGAATTTTTTTGAGGTACACCAAATCCCAAATGGACAAAAGGTCACGATGGCTTCCCTATATCTAGAACCAAATCAATTCATTTTGTATCATTGGCTTTGTACTCATTGAAGGAAAAAGGGTCTCACCATCTCATGGTCAATTTTTACGCAGGAACTCCAAGCACAATATAGCAATAGCGTGATAGACAACTTCTTCAGCTATCTTGCTAAACTTCAACAAACAAGATCAGTTAAGGATTATATTCAGCAATTCCAAAATCTACCCTTAAGAGTGGATACAATTATAGAGGAGAACTTGAATGATTTATTCTTGGGGGGTCTCAAGGATCATATTCAACATGAGGTGTGCATGTTTATCCCTAGCTCTATAAATGAGTCTTTTATCTTAGCATGCAAGGTAGAGGAGAAGTTTTTGATTCCTAAGAAGCAAGGGGATAATGTGATAAGAGAGAAAGGATATGGGTATGTGCAGGATCATGATGGGCCAAAAAGTGGCAATATGATGGGTATTTGTAGGGTATGTGTCTGATGAATTTTTTGTTACCCAAAATTGATGAAATGAAAAGGGTTTTTAAAGGAGATTCTCAGCTTTCCACCAATATAAATTATGCTTTACTTTGAATTTAATAAATAATTATTATTCATTTTCTATTTGAATTATGACTAAAGTCCTGATTGATAGGCTGATTGAAAAACATCTATAGCTTTCAAACAGTATCAAATTTTTGGAATCAAAAACATGCATCACATTCTATACTTCACATACTATAGGATTAAAAAAATAAAAATTGAATTTCATGAAGTTTTGACCAAGTTAAGGTGGTCAGACATATAATTTTTTATATTTTTTAAAAGTTGTAATAAAAAATTACAAAAAAATATGCACCACATCTGGACATGAGTCCTCTACTTATTTATAAAATATTATAAAAAAATATTATTATTTTATTGTGGTTAGGGTGGTTAGACAGACACCTACTTCTTATTTTTTCCTTGAAATTTAGGTACTACTGCATTGAAATTTCAAATTTCCACCAAATAGATTTATTATTTTTTTAAATAAACCTAGTAGTCTAGAAACTACATTCACTTTGCTACAAATTCTATTCTTACATATTTTTGAAATAATATAGATAACTTATTCAAATTTTTATGGCAAGTTTCCTAACTCTGATTTTTCTGAATTTTTTGCCCCTTAAGGGCCTATTTTTTCCATGATGATCTTGCACATACCCATATTCAACACAACCTACTAGGTTGAATCCACACCAAATTGAGTAGAAAAGAGAAAAAGGGTTGTGTTTTAATTGTGATAGAAAATACAGTCGGGGACATAAATGCAGTGAAAAGAAATTGTTCTATATTGAAGGTCCAAATGAGGAAGAAGAGGAGGAACCCATAATAGAGGATGAAAGGGAGTCAAATGAGGAATCAAATGATTCTCAACCAATCATTTATTGTCATGAACTCTCAGGTTTCAATGCTCCACAAACTCTCAAGGTGGTGGGGTTCTTAAAGAAGCAAAAGGTAACAGTGTTGATCGACTCAGGTAGTACTCATAATTTTATCAACAAAAAGTTAGCTACTCGTCTAAATTGTTTTATATATCTAGCTCCAGAGTTTTAGGTTTTGATTGTAGATGGTGGTATAATTAGTTATTTAGGGAAGTTTCATAGCATTAAATTATCCATGGGAGATTATCAACTTGATTCACCAATGTATGTGATATCTATGGGTGCAACAAATATTGTTTTGGGAGTACAATGGCTTACTACATTCAAAATGATTGAGATGAACTTCCAAGAACTATTCATGAGATTTCAATCAGAAGGAAGGGTAGTAGAGCTAAGGGGGTTGAAGGAAAAATCCCCACAAATGGTAAGCTCTCATGAAATGCCCAAAATTTTCTTAAGAAAGGAGTGGATGGATTTGTGGCTCGGCTATGTTCATTAGAAGTCTCTCAATCTAATGCTCCTACTCATCCAGATTTGCAAGCTATAATTGATCGTCACTCAGTTGTTCTTGGAGATATGCCTAAAGTACTTCCTCCTAAGAGGGATCATGATCATGCCATACAATTAGTTTCAGGGAGCCAACCACCGAACATCAGCCCTTACATGTATCCACACATACAAAAGAGTGAGATAGAAAAAAATGTTGAGGAGATGCTAGAGGCATGAATTATCAGGCATAGCCAAAGTGCTTACTCCTCACATATGGTGATGGTACGTAAGAAGGATGAAACTTGGTGCATGTTTCTATATTATAGAGTGCTCAACATGCACACCATTAAAGATAAGTTTTATATTCTAGTCATTAATGATTTGCTAGATGAATTGAATGGAGATATCTATTTTACCAAGTTAGATCTTAGATCTGGTTATCACCAAATTCATATTAACGAGGAAGATATTTCTAATAAAACATTTCAGACTCAAGAGGGTCATTATGAATTTTTGGTGATGCCATTCGGTCTTACCAATGCACCATCTACATTCAAAAGTCTAATGAATTCCATTTTTAAGTTCTTGAGAAATTTTGTGTTAGTATTCTTTGATGATATTCTGATTTATAGCAAGACTTGGGAAGAACATTTGCAACATGTGGATCAAGCATTAAAAATACTTGAATATCATCAACTCTATGCTAATCCATCCAAGTGTGCTTTTGGTCTTAAAGAGGTGGAGTACTTGGGAAACATAGTTTCACATGAAGGATATTAGGTGGACCCTAACAAATTTAAGGCTATCATGGAATGGCCTATTCCAAAAACCATTGATAAATTGAGGGGTTTCTTGGGATTGACATGGTACTATAGAAGATTTGTGAATAATTATGGTTGTATAGCAACACCCCTCACCACTCTATTGAAGAAGGATTCTTTTCATTGGAATGAGTTGACTAATACATCATTTGAGAGATTGAAGGAGGCTATGTGTACAACTCCAGTGCTTGCCACTCCTGAATTCACCAAGGAATTCATTGTGGAATGTGATTCTTCTGGAAATGGGATAGGAGTAGTTCTCATGCAAGAAGTTTGACCAATTACTTTTGAGAGTCATCAATTAAATGGTAATAATCAGCTAGAACATATTTATGAGAAGGAAATGCTAGAAATCCCTCATGTAGTTAAAAAATGGAGGCCTTACCTTATGGGTAGACATCTCAAGGTTAAGACAGATCATGGTAGCCTAAAATATTTTTTGGAAAAAAGACTATGTTCTGAAGAGCAACAAAAATGGGTCACTAAGATGTTAGGATATGACTTTGAGATTGTAGATAAGAAAGGGAAGGAAAATATTGTAGTAGATGCTCTTTCAAGGAAGGATGAGAAAAATGAAGCCTTATTGTGTTCCCTTTCAATAATTCAAGCAAATTGGATGGAGGAATTCAAAGCAGAGTGGAAAAATGATGTTGCGACAAGTAATCTCATCCAACAATTAAAAAGTGATCGTAGTAGTTCAGATAAGTTTTGTTGGAAGGGAGATACTCTTTGGTATTATAAAGAGTTTTTGTATCTCTACAAGAATTCCACTCTTAAACACATGATTCTCATAGAGCTACTTGAGTCTCTAGTTGGTGGTCATTAAGGATTTTTGAAGACATATCATCGAGTCAAGCAAGATTTTTTTTGGTAAGGGCTAAGAGGTGATGTTCAATTTTTTTTGATTGAATGTTTGGTTTGTCAAAGGAATAAAGGGGATACAATTAATACACCAGGTCTTTGCAGCCCTTATCTATTCCTATCCAACATTGGGAAGAGGTATCCATGGACTTTATCATAGGGATTCCCAAATCTAAAGGTCATAATGTCATTATGGTAGTAGTTGATCACCTCACTAAATATGGACATTTTATTGCATTATCACATCCTTTTACAACAAGTGTAGTGGAAAAATATTTTTTGGAGAATATCCAAAAGCTACATGGTACACCTAAGGTTATTGTTAGTGATCGTGATCCTATCTTCACTAGTCACTTTTGCAAAGATTTATTCTCATGTTTGGGTACTCAATTGGCTCATAGCTCTTCATACCATCCTCAATCAGATGGGAAAACTGAGGTTGTTAATAAGTGTTTGGAAGGATATCTACACTGTTTCACTTCATAGAAACAATCTCAATGGGTAGATTAGCTACCACTTGCAGAATGGTGGTATAACACTTCTTTTCATAGCTTGTCAAAAATGTCTCCATTTTTGGAACTTTATGGATGTCATCCTCCTTCCATAACTTCATCAATAAAGTTGTCACCAAGAGTTTAGGCAATAGAGGACCACTTGCTTCATCAACAACAGGTACTTTTAGGACTCAAGGAGAATTTACCCATGGCACAAAATTGAATGAAACAACATGAATACCAACATCGTAGTGAAAGAATTTTTGAAGTTGGGGATTGGGTCTTCTTGAGATTGCAGCCTTATAAGAAAATCTCATTGAAGCAACAAAAAAAGAATAATAATTTATCTCCAAGGTATTATGGACCATACCAAATCATGCAAAATATTGGTAGTGTTTCCTACAAGCTATAGTTGCCACCAACAACAAAGATACATCCAGTTTTTCATGTTTCTTGTTTGAAGAAGGTAATTGGGCATAACATTCCAACTTAAACAACACTACCAGAGCTCGATGAAGGAGGAAGAATCATTTTGGAACTAGAGTGCATTCGTCAAACATGTAAAAAGAAGCTAAGGAATAGAAATCTCATTGAGTATCTCATCCAATGGAATAATTTAGCAGTTGAAGATGCCACTTAGGAGGATGAGGATTTCATTTAAAAGAATCCAAACTTGATTAGCATTAAGGAAAATACTTCTTTTAAGAAGGGGGGCATGCTATGCCTTTAATATTGGTGTACATTGGGTTATGAATAGTTGGCTTGTGGATATCTTAATTCTTAATTAAGTCATGTTATCATTATTATATTATTATTTAGTTGGTTGGGTCAGCCTAGATTTTATATAGGGGTGTGTAAGTCGGCCTAGGTGATATCCTAGGTATAAATAGGTATATATAGGAGGTTGTGAGTCTTATTTCACCATCATATTGTGAAGTGCACGTTCTCATTAGAGATATTTGGAGGTTTTCCCCCTCGAATTGGCTTGTTATTCTCAGTTATTATCAAGTATTTGTAGCATTTTTCATATCATATTCTTCTATTGTGCAAGTTATTTCATAACACAAGTGATTTCCTGAAAGATCAAAATCCTAAAACCAAGGTCTAAAAGTCTTAGTCCAAGAGCTCCCAAGAAACATTTGTCTATGCTTTACAAATTTAGAGAGAGATTAGTATTCAACTTTTACAAACGTGCATCAAAGAACAATCCCAATTTATATTCATTTTACTATTATCAAAATCCAAGACATTTTCAAAGGTTTGAGTATCTCACATTGGAAGTATAGCATGTTCTTCAAGACCTATGTCTTGTAAGCAAAAGTCTTTCTAGGTTCACTTCGGATTAAAATCAACACCAAAAATCTCATCCATCTCACAAACAACTCTTGGAAATCTTGAAAAAATCCTTCATACTAGACTTTGGGAAAATCCTCTTCAAACAAATCAAAATCATCTTGTTTGACTAGGTGTGTGTAGATGAATCCTTCTTTACACACTTAGTTAATTATCATCTTGTGGACAAGTTTACTTGAGGACAAAATCCAACCTCTTAGATTTTATGAGTTCACTATCAAAATCCAAATCAAATCAAACCAAATCAAAATCGAAATCCAAAATCAAATCCAACATAAAAAATCCAAAAGTTCTAAATTCTAGTATCCCCTTCAAGATTTCTTAAAGAGTTCAATATTTCACAATCACCCATCTTTCACTATCTCATCACCATCCTTTTGATCCTTAAAATATTAGACTTTCTTTTTTTTTCCTAAAATTTTAGATCAATCCAAGGATTTAGAGGTTTACCTCCCACATTCTTGAAAATTGATCCCTATTTTATGGTCCAAACTAGATATATCAACACAAGAAGAACATGGAAACAAACAAAGAAACATCCACTTCAAGTGACTTGAGTCAAATCACACCTGAAATCAATCCCATTGGGTCTAGTAATCCCAGACTCAATCTTCCTCCCCTTCCAAAGGATCCTCAAGAAGAAGGTGGCCAAGTGGAGGACATCACCAACAATGTCCTAGGGATGACTCAAGATGAAATCATAGAAATGGTCCAAAATCGTGAGACTCACAAAATTGTCAATGCAATGATGAAATTTAATCCCTCACAATACATGTTGGAATTGGAAAAAGAAGGGGCTAAACTCCCTTCCAACTTTGATGTAAGTACTATTGTGGATAAACCTCTTGGGATTATGTAAGTCAACAAGGGGAGCTCATTCATTCATTCTCTTCAAACACACCCCCTTGTAAACAACCAAGACTTGGATGCAAACACCATCTTGGCTCAATCTTTTCCCCAAAATCTCAAACACCCATACATTCTACTAATCTTTCATGATCCCAATGACCCATCCTCTTTTCACACAACACTGACATATTCTCTTAACATAGAAGTCTCTCTCCCCATGACTTCACAAGGAGAGGGTAGATTATTTGGAAAATGGGGAATTTTTGACTCCTCATCATCATCATTTCCTCAAGAGAACACATCACCCAGCTTTCCACCATTTCCACCTCTACCACTAATATCCACACCACTCCTCGGTTTAGGGAAACCCCCTTTACCAAACCTCAATCAACAAAATCAAAACAATCTCCCAGTCGTAAATCGAACCATCGTACTGAATCCTCTGATCATGTCATCGATATCGTAACAACAGGTGGCAACAATCCAAACAATGCAAGCAATCAACACATCATCTACGATACCCCAAAATGTGGTCTCCCAAAGACCTATCATAACAACTGCACCATCCACCACACAAATCAATCCAACAACACCTCTCAGCACAACATCTCACACAATTCTGAATCCTCCACCACCACAACCAAAACCAAACATGGCAAACCAATATAGTGTCACATTACAAACAACTCAACAAGCCTATCAAAAGGTACTTCAGTAGTTCCAAGCTCAACAAGCAAAAAACATGCAAGCTATACAACAACCTCCTCAATAAGTGTAGGATCATCAAGCGACACAATAGGCACAACAAGCACAACAGGATATCCATTCTCAAGCTTTGTTGCAACAAAAAAAAGCCACCTAAGCTGTCCAAGTTGTGCAAGCAGCTCAAAAAACTCAAGATGCATAAGCCGCACAAGCTGCACAGGTTGTCTAGGCTGCATGAGCTGTCCAATAGGCTCAAGCTCAGGCACAAGCACAATATCAAGCTCATCAAGTGCAAGCGCAAGCATAATACCAAGATACTCAACAAAAATCATATTAGAAAGCCCTACAATAGTACCAAGCGCAAAAAGAAGCAGTCTAATTACTATCCCAAAAACAAGCATTGTTGGCACAATAGGAACAAGACCAACAACAAGCATTGTTGACACAATAGCGACAAGAGCAACAATAAGCATTTTCGGCACAACAACAATTGCAGGCATATTAACAAGCATTGATCAAATAGAAAAGATTGCAAAAAACTCCCCCAAACATGCAAAGCACCCAACCCATCACTCAAAAGATCAAACCATCTCAAAACACATTCACTCCACCTCCCAATCCACAAAATGACGTGACAACATAGATCAAATTTCTCTCATAGAAAGTGTTGGATCTCCAATCTGGGAAAATAATGAAAACACCAATCAATTTTTGCCCCTATCCATTCGACAAGATCCTTGCGATGGTACCTGATGGGAGATTAAAATACTTTCATTTAAGGCTTTTTATGTTTTAAAAGACTTGTTTTTGTTGTTAATTGACATAACTGGCGGTAGACAATAGATTAACATATTTGCTTATTTTACTCTATGTTTAACTAAATTAGCAGATATTTTGGAAGTAATAGCTTATGTTAAATTCATTGCTTTATGATGACTTTGGATGAGATGATTATGCTGCATTAATCTTTATTGCCATGATTGTTGTCCTTTTCATAAGGGTTTTTAACAGGGTATCTTAAAGATTGATGAGACGGTTAAACTCTCTATCTAATCATGAGGAATGACTACACCATAGATAGGATCTGCTAGATGATGAGTCACTCGAAGTATGAAATTGAATTCTTCATAGTCGGTTGAGGAACTTTTACTTCTAGCGCCAATCTGGCGTAGTTCTGGCATAGTCCTCCATAGTCAACTTCAGTTCTATTTTTAGTTTCATTTTGTAATCTGTAGATGGTCGCCTTAAGTTTTGGAAGTTAACGCCATGTTAGAAATTAATAAGGATATTTTATAAATATCCACATTTCGGTCTTAGTTAGGAGTTAGATAATTTGCAATTAGAATTTTCTATCATCACAAGCAATACTTTGTTCTACGTTGTACTTTTGATCAATGAGAAAGGAAGCAATAAGTTAATTAATTCACTATGTTGAATGATCTTACCTGAGGAAGAGTAGGGCCTGATCAACCTTTGGAATGATCTTATGGTATTTTGTTAAGTGTTGTTATTATCTGATATTAAAATATGTAGTAGAAACTGATTTTTGAATTGTTCAATCGTTAAAATCATCTTCTATCTTGGTAAATGTTAAGATCAAATAATATGTTTGTAATTTCCTTTCGAAGTTTCAGTTATTATGGTTAAGATCGAATCGTTTGAATGTTTAGATTTGTTTATGAGAAATGATAAATTGAACCATTAGAATTGTTGAACAAGTTTATTTCATAAATTGGTTTAGATACCGTCTGAATCAATTAGAATTAATGTTTGTTTATTAGGTTTCATTAAAGTAATGTTAGGAATTTATGGAAAGATGGAGTTGAAGTCTGTTCAGAATCTATTCATGGAGATTAGTCTTTATGATTTTTAGAATAATCATCATTTTCCTGCAATTCATTTCTGCTTTTAAAGTAGCATTTACTTTCCAGCAATTAAATTATGGATTTCTTTTAAAGCAAAATAGAATTAATTTGGAATTCCACACTTTAGATTAAGGATTAAAGTAATCATTAATTGTCCCCATGAATTGGTCTAAATCGAAGTCAATAAAGTCATAATTAAGTTAGTAGAATTTTAAATTAGAAGTTAAAGTAGATTTAATCTTAGGAATCAGTCACTATAGTTTAGCTCCTAAAAGCTCCTGAAGAGCCCCCAAGAGCTCCTTAAAGCTGCTGAAGTAGGAAAAATGATACCTAAAGTTGCTATTTACAGTGCAAACCCCCCAAAAAAATATGTGAAAACTATCCTTATCGCATATTGCTCTGAGACACACCCAGTTTGATAAAAGAATTAATTAAATGATGCAAGTTGTGACATCAACGACCTTGCCCATCATTTTTGGCGCCGTTGTCGGGTATACTTAAACAATTTGGCTATTTAGTGTGAAGCCTTAGTGTTGATAGGGAAGAGAGATCTGAAATAGTGGATGAGACGAAACAAAGACCAACTAGGAAGGTTTCTTCCATGAAACATTGACATTAGAAGAAATATTGATTTTAACCAAGAGGATATCCAACAATACCAGATTGAAAATCAAGAAATTAGTCAGCAAAACCCCATTGAAAATCAAGAAGAGAACACAAATCCAATTCCAAAGGAAGAAATGGGTGATGAACTAGTATGTCCACCAGCAAATAGAACCTTTTCAAATCCTATCAATCTTGAAAGACAACTTGATGAACCCCCTATGAAAAATATTTCACCCTCAATTCTTCCATCATTTAGGGGAAAAACTGCAGAAGACCCTGATCAATTCCTATTTGAATTCAAAATCTTATGCCAAACCTATGATTATTCAACTGATAATCAGAAGTTGAAGTTGTTTCCTTCAACTCTGAAAGAATCATCTTTAAGATGGTTTATGGGTTTAGGGTTAGGAACAATTAGGACTTGGCAACAAATGGAGACCGAATTCTTGGAAAAATACCAGGATTATTGTCGAGTGAGAGATAGAAAGGAAGAACTATTTCACATAAAGCAATTAGAATCTGAAAGTTTAGAAGACTATGTTGATAGATTTCAATTTGTACATCAAAAGTGCACTAATGGGCTGGATAACGAAATCAGAAAAACAATTTTCCTAAGTGGGATTGAAGATGAGTCTAGAGAATCCTTGAACCTGATGGGAAAGGGAGACATTGACAAGATTTCCTTGGACGACATTGTGGAGATTTGTAGAAACTACTCTAGAACTAGAGTGGGGACTCGAAACTCCAGGAGGAACAAGACTCACACCATTGATGTATCTGAAGTAATGGAAGAATTGGCCAACATGAAGACTAATTTTCTACTACATCTTAACATGCAAGGAGAAAAGAGGACCACTGAACCATTATCAATTTATTGTTCCAAATGTAGGGGAAAACACCTTTTGAGGGAATGCCCATTAAATCAGGTTGAAGTTTGTGAGATTTGTGAAAAACCACACTCGACCAGTTCTTGCAATCTTTTGGCAGGAATAAAGAACAATATCAAGAAACCACCAGTAATCGAGGAAGAGCTCAATTACGTCGGCCAAAGACCTCAAAACCAAGGGTATAACACAACTCCAAAAAAATATGGTTCACAATCAAACTGGAATAAAAATCCATGGCAGAACCAAAATCAGTGGACCCCACAATATCAGCCACAACCCCAACCTACATATTGGGGGCAACTAGAGTGGATGAATCTCCAATGGAACCAATCCCAATGGCAGTCTAACCAGCAACCACAATGGAAAGAAAATCAATCCTCATGGCAGTAGAATCAAAACCAATTCCAACCATGGAAGAATCAGGGAAAAAAATGACCATGGGTACAAACACCTCCAGCCCTTAATGCCCCTAATGCTTCCAATGATCAAGTGAATCAACCCCAAATTCTAGCTCAACCGGTTTCCAATTCAAAAAATGCATGAACTGATACAAACAACCCAAATGTAAATGTGGTAGATGTTAGTGACATTTAGCTGCGAAGTTGAAATGTAGAAACTGCACCAGCCAACACAATTCCAGAAAGAGAGGAAGAAAGCATAGAACAAATGTTGGAAGAAGAACAAACTGTCGAACAAGCTCCCTATCCTAAGAGATTGCATGAAGAGAGAACTATTCCTCAAACCTCTTCCCCTCCCTACATGAATGTAATCAATTCACAACTTCTTAGAGAGTTGAAAAAGATTAACATTGAGATACCTCTATTACAGGAAATCAAGGATATACTAGAGATCAACCAGTTAGTAAAATCCCTTTGCATGAAGACACCAGGAAGGAAAAATAAAATGCCTTCAACAATTCAAGCAGGGACTAAACTTACTAATGTGTTATCAGGAAGAATGCTTCCAAAAAAATATAATGATCTTGGTAGCCCTATCATAACACTGAGTATAAATGGAATTGAAATACCAAATGTCCTGATTGACTTAGGAACTTCCATAAATGCCATTACATTTGATACAGTCAAAAGGCTAGGAATGACAACAATTCAACCAACAACAAATGTTCTGCAGTTGGCTGATCAATCAAATACAAAACCAGAAGGTATTATTGAAGAAATCATGGTCACAATTGATACATGGGATTACCCAGTTGACTTTTTGGTTATCAAAGCCAAAAGGAAAGATTCTGGATACCCAATCATATTAGGCAGACCATGATTGGCTACCGCTGCAGCCTTAATAGACTGTCGATCAGGAATAATGATAATCACTAATGGACAAAAAAAATAAAAAAAATCACTTTATCCACCTGCACAACCATCACTTGAAAAAAACACTCAACTTTGGGTGGATGAGGATTTAGATTCGGAAGGTGATGGTATTGTGGAATTAGCAATGGTAACCATAAGCGAACATATCCAGGAATGTGAAGAACAAGAGATAACTTCAGAAAGTGAACAAGATAACTTCCAAACAACATTACATGAGAAACATTATTGTCCTCTGAATACTCTTGTTGAAGAATCAGTAAATTCTAAAATAGACGTGAAGTAGATTACAGTAGCAGGAGATAAACCCCTTAATATCAATTCAACCTTATCCCCAACACAAGAGGAAAAATTGAAAGAAATTTTAGAAAAACACACCACAGCGTTTGCTTGGGAGTATATTGATATGAGAGTTATCCATCCTTCAGTCTGTAGTCATCACATCTACACAGAAGATATCAGACCAATAAGACAAGGAAAAAGGAAAATTAATCCTATTCTTCGTGACATTTTAAAAAAACAAATTGAGAAGCTGCTAAATGTGGGATTCATATACCCAATATCTGATAGTCAGTGGGTCTCTCCGCTGGTTATAGTTCCAAAGAAAAATGGTAAATGTCGAGTCTTCATAGACTATAGAGAATTGAATAAGGCCACAAAAAAGGACCATTTCCCATTGCCATTTATCGACCAAGTACTAGACAATCTAGCAGGAAGCAAATACTTCTCATTTCTTGATGGCTTTAGTGGATATAACCAAATCCAAGTAGCCTCTGAAGAGCAAGAAAAAACTACCTTTACCTTTTGCTTGGAGTATGTATGCATATACAGTCTTACCATTTGGACTATGCAATGCACCTGCGACATTTCAAAGAGCAGTACTTGCAATATTTGTAGATTTCACCACTTCATGTGTAGAAATCTATATGGAAGACTTTACAGTCCATGCTAAAACATATGATGAAGCATTACAAAACCTAGAAATTTTTTTACATCACTGCAAAGATCATAGGTTATCATTCAATCATGAGAAAAGTTCCATTATGATGACCGAGGGAATTGTTCTGGGACATCACATCTCAAAAGAGGGGATAAAGGTTGATCCCAAGAAAGTTGAGATCATATAGAACACTGAAATCATAAAGAACCAAAATGGTGTAAGAAGTTTTCTTGGACATGTAGGGTATTACAGAAGATTTATAGAAGGATTTAGTAAAATAGCATCATCGCTATTCACCCTGCTCAAAAAAGAAGAAGAATTTCTATGGACAGAGGATTGTCAGAAATCCTTTGAAACAATTAAGATAGCTCTAACAAATTCACCCATTATCAAAGGACCAGTTTGGGGAGAGCCTTTTCACATACATGCAGATGCATCTAATTTGGCCATTGGTGTTGTTTTAGGACAAAATGATGAAAATGATGCCATGCATGTGATTAACTATGTTAGCAAAAACTTAAATCCTGCTGAAAGAAACTACACAACAACATAGAAGGAATTTTTAGCTGTGGTATATGCAATAAATAAATTCAGACATTATATTAGAGGCTATAAAATCTACGTACATACAGACCATGCTGCAATCAGATATCTAATGAATAAGGTAGTGGTAGGTGGATGCATTATCAGATGGTTACTTTTATTGCAAGAATTTGATGTAATTATTGTTGATAAGCCTGGAAAGGACAATGTTGTTGCTGACTTTCTTTCCAAAATTGTTTTACAGGATAATCAAGAACCAGTGGATGATACATTTCCAGATGAACACTTATTTGCTATATCAGTTCATCCACCATGGTTTGTTGATTTGGAAAATTACCTTGTTATAGGAAAATGTCCAAGTCAATTTAGTAATAAGCAAAAAAAGAGGTTAATCTGTGAAAGCTCTAGATTTCAATGGATTAATGGTCTTATTTAAATTATGTCCTAACCATGTTTTACATAGATGTGTAATAGAATTGGAAGTTTATGATGTAGTGCATGCTTTCCATCACGAACCTGAAGGAGGACACTTTTTCAGTTGTAAGAATAGTTCACAACATCTTGGGGGCTGGCTACTTTTGGCCAACAATGACAAAAGATGCAACATTCTTTGTCAAACACTGTGATGAGTGCCAAAGAATGGGGAAGCCTACAACAACCATGGAGATGTCGATGCAGCCACAAATAGCCCTTGAACCATTTGAAAAGTGGGGCATTGACTTTGTGGGACCAATAGATCCACCTTCTAGGGGTTAGAGGTATATCCTTGTTTGTACTGATTATGCAACAAAATGGGATGACGTGAAGGCACTACCGGCAACAAAAGAAGATTAAGCTGCAGACTTTCTGGACAAGAAAATTCTCCAACAGTTTGGTACACCCAGAGAAATTGTTTCAGATCAGGGACCGCAATTTGTGTCAGCAATGATGGTAGCATTTTTACAGAGGTACCAAATAACTCACATAAAATATTTTCCTTATCACCCATAGGCGAATGGACAAGTAGAGGTCACAAATAGAGAATTGGAGAATATTCTAAAAAAAATAGTTTCTTTGAAGAAAATAGATTGGGTAGATAGGCTAGATGAAGTAGTCTGGGCCTATAACACCACGTGGAAAACGACTGGGTTCTCTCCATATGAACTTGTGTATGGAAAGAAACCAGTCATGCTAATTGAATTTGAGTTGAAAACATTGAAGACAATAGTAGAAGTTGGAATTGACCTGCCAGAACCAGAGAAAAGCAGAATTTTGCAGCTTAATAAACTTGATGAAATGAGAATGGAGGCACTTTAGCATACAAAATTGATTCAAAAGAAAAGGAAGGAATGGCACGATAAACATATTGTGTCCAGACAGTTCAGAGAGGGAGATTGGGCGCTATTATTTGACTCCAGATTTGAAGAGTTTAAAGGAAAGTTCCATACCAGATGGTTGGGGCCTTATGAGATACAACAAGTGTTCGAGAATGGAGTTGTCTAGTTAGTTCTAATTGATGGGGAGAAAAGAGTCATGTTAGTTAATGGTCATTGACTGAAAACTTACCATAAGCCAACAACAAAGGAGGAATTTTTGGATGAAATGCAACACAAAATTGAAGATTTTCTCATGGAAGATACCTCTTCCATGAGAGAAGATCTTTGAACCTTTGAAGAAGGCACAAATAAACAAGGAAAATTGAAAACCAGCAATTGGCGGTTTACCTTGAGAAAAATGGAAGTAAATTGAAAACCAGCAAATGGTGGTTTACTTTCAAGAGAAAAAAAGAAAAAAGAAAAAAAAAATTTGATGACTGAAAACCAGAAATGGCAGTCTATCTAAGTTAACTTCTGCAAGCTCCTGAAGGCTCTTGAAGAACCCCTCAAAAGCTCTCGAAGATCTTGAAGACTGAAGACTCTGAAGACTCCTTCTTTGCTCGAAAGCTCCTGAAGACTCCTAAAATTCCAACCTCCTGAGAGCTCCTGAAGACTCCTAAAGAACTCAAAGGCTCAAAATAAATTAAGGTGCGCATTTAATGTGAATATTGTTTTCAAAATCATTCTCTAAAGTAGTTAGACTAATTTAAAATAGGTAAATATTTATGAATCTAGAGGGTATGTGCAGGATCATGATGGGCCAAAAAGTGACGATATGATGGGTATGTGTAGAGTATGTGGTTGACGACTTTTTTTTAACCCAAAATTGATGAAACAAAAAGGGTTTTTAAAGGAGATTCTCAACTTTCCACCAATATAAATTATGCTTTACTTTGAATTGAATAAATAATTATTATTCATTTTCTATTTGAATTACGATTAAAGCCTTGATTGATAGGCTGAATGAAAAACGTCTATAACTTTCAAACGATATCATATTTTTTGAATCCAAAACATGTGTCACATTCTATGCTTCATATACTATAGGATTAAAAAAGGAAAAATTGAATTTCATGATTTTTTGACCAAGTTAAGGTGGTCAGACATATGATTTTTTATATTTTTTAAAAGTTGTAATAAAAATATCATAATTAATTATTTACTTGGAAAAAAATTACAAAAAAATATGCATCACATCAGGACATGAGTTTTCTACTTATATCTAAAATATTATAAAAAAATATTATCATTTTATTGTGGTTAGGATGGTCAACACCTACTTCTTATTTTTTCCCTAAAATTTAAGTACTACTACATTGAAATTTTAAATTTTCACCAAATAAATTTTTTATTTTTTTTAAAAACCTAATAGTTTAAAAACTGCATTCAATTTTCTATAGATTATATTCTTATATATTTTTGAAATAATATAGATAAATTATTCAAACTTTTATGTCAAGTTGCCTAACTCTGATTTTTTTGAAGTTTTTTCCACTTAAGGGCCTATTTTTTTCATGATGATCCTGCACATACCCTAGACATCTCCACCACAATGTTAATTAAATGATAATAATAAGTCCACTTTTAATCATTTCAAAAAGTGGCAGATTGTCAGAATAAGGAAAGATGTGACATGGATGATGTCAATCAAGGACAATGGATCTCTTCATGATTCGGTTGTCTTTTCAAAAATCCTCCCAAGTACATGATGACATGTGTAATGAATGTCACCAACCTTGCGAATTGAATTGCAAGTTTCAAGTTGTGGCATGCGAATTGTCTGGAGTAGTAAGGAATTAAATGCAGGCTATTAATGGCATGTTATGTCATTTTCAAAATTGGCTGCTCCTAAATCAAGAAACAAATTATTCCACATCATTTTGGTAAGTAATTTAGACTGCTAGTTGAAGTCCGCCATTTTTGACAGAGAAAGATCGGGACTAAGAGAAATTTTGAACCAGAGAACTTCAATCTTGATTCAGAGACCAGAAGATTGTTTGAAGAAGTTGGGTGGCTAAATTTTGTGATGCAGTATGAAGGCTTCCAACCAGAAATGGTTAGAGAATTTGTGACAAATTTCAACGTAAATGTCACCAGGGTAAGGGGAGAAGTAATAGAAGTCACACCAGAAATTATAAGTGAAATTTTTGGAATTCTGAATGAAGGAAAACCAGTTAACAAATGCCGAGTTAAGTTTGAGCAATTGGTGGTTGCATTTCACGAAGAGCCGGAAAGAAAGATAGAGATACAAATGCACAAAGGAGACCAGTGTGGCATAGCTTGTAACAGTTTGGACGAGTCATGGAGGATTGTTGCGACTTGGCTTATGAAGTTCTTCACCTGCGATGGGCAGTATGGTACAATACTGGGTACATGAATGCAACTTTTAATACATTTAAGGTATGGCCAGACAAAACCTTCAGCTAGGATAAATTTTCCTGCATTCTTATTTCAACAAGTTTCTTCCATGATTTTGAGAGTAAAAGGTAGAGGGGAAGCTTCTATGAAATACCAGGGGTTGATACATTTGATAATTAAATACCATTTCTTAAAGAAAGAAACTGGGAAGCAAGGATGGTTAGAATTTTTTTCCGTGCCTGTAGGAAAGAAAAAATGGAGACCCACAAGGGGACCCTCAACCAAAAAGAAAAAAATGGAGGAAGGAGAATCTTCCAAGAAAAGGGAAAAAAGATAATTTCCAGAGATATCTAGGGTAACCCGCACTAGGTCAAAAAGAAGGAGACAAGAAGTCCAAGAGGAAAACCCTAGACCTACTGAAACTGTAGTGTCTACTCCTGAAGAGGCACCTATAAGTCAAACCCCTGTTTTCGAAAGCCCTGTTAAATCCCTTGAACATGAAGACACCTGTACCCCTGTACAATCTCCTGAAAGATCTCAAAGTCCCCCTGAAAACCCAATGCCGAATCTTGAAGATAACCCTATTTTTGAAGTCTATGACTCTACTGAAGAGTTCGGTGCACAATCTAAAGAGCAAGAGGCCTCTGAAGAATTTGAACAAGAAGAGACTATGAAATCCCCTATACCTTCCCCACAACATGAGAAGAGGAAAGGGAAAGAACCTTTAATTGAAGAAGAGGGACCTCAAGAAGAATTGAATAAAGAAGAACTAGAAATTGAGGAATTGTTGAGAACAATGAAAATGTGCCACTTAGAGGCTGAATTATAACATGAAAGAAGAAATGTGCAATTCTTTGAAGAAAAATTAAGAAGAAAAGAAGAAGAATTGCAACAATTAGTCTGCAAGAATCAAGCAATAGAAAGGAAAGTTGAGTGGAATGAGGCAAGCATTAGAGAACAGTTAAGTAAAACAGAGGATGCCCTCCAACAAGCTAGTGTGCAAGCATTAGTAAGTGCTAAATAAATTTCAAAATTAACGGGAGAGTTGCAATGGAAAGAAGAGGAATTAAAACAAAAATCCATGCAGTTCTATGTACAAGAAGCCTCTACTTCCTCTGCTCCTCCACATAGGCTTGCATTACCTTCCATAATTCCTCATATTCCTTCCACTCCTCCTATGCAGCCAACTCCAGTTTATCCTCGATACCATTCTTTGGAATTTTTCAAATATAAGGAGGAAAAAAAGGTATTACAAGAGCAGATACATAATTTAGAAAAAGAAAAGAATGAGATTG
Organism: Sequoia sempervirens; assembly: GCA_007258455.2. Classification (NCBI taxonomy): domain Eukaryota; kingdom Viridiplantae; phylum Streptophyta; class Pinopsida; order Cupressales; family Cupressaceae; genus Sequoia; species Sequoia sempervirens. The sequence goes on from VDFB02058242.1 coordinate 263,702,861, forward strand.
AGAGAAGACTTGAATGGGTGGCAAAAATCAGTCCCGCCATGCTTTCCATGAGAAGATTGGTTGTAACATATTCTTTGTTTCTTAGAGAATTTTTTTTAGAATGGAAAATAAATTAGTTAATTTTGGGAAGGAGTATGTATTACAATGAAGATCATGATTTCCTTAAAGATTACTTTAACAGTCACCCTAACATACAGAATCTAATGTGTGAATTCTACCAACATGGGTTCTGCCATGCTTTCCATGAGAAGACCGGTTGTAACATATTCTTTGTTTCTTAGAGAAAATTTTTTAGAATGGAAAATAAATCAGTTAATTTTGGGAAGGAGTATGTATTACAATGAAGATCATGATTTCCTTAAAGATTACTTTAACAGTTTCCCTAACATTTAGAATCTAATGTGTGAATACTACCAACAAGGGTTTTTAATGGGGGATAATGATGACACAATGTTGAATATATATGTTGGTGAGCTTCAGATTAGGTCATTTGTTTCTTTAATGCAAAACTAGATGGATTGGTCAAATAGAATGAATAAGTACAAAGAAGCTCAAAGAAAATTATATGGATTGCCAATGAGACCTGAAAAGCCACATGCTGAATTATATATCAAGGCTATAAAATCAATTGTCAAGTTAAATGATGTTAATCCCCTCTATGTCTCAAATCTGTTTGATAGCATTGCATCGTTCCAGAATGTGGAATTGACACTCCCTCCATTAGCACTACGGTCCTGTGAAGAAAGGTACCAGCTTATTCTAGAATCAGTCAAGAGAAGGGAGCGAATTAGTCTGAATAATATCATTTAGAGTTTAGTTAGAGTTAGGAATGTCATCACTCTAATCCAACAGCAGAAAGAATTCTGGATAGGCATGAGATTCAGAATGCCAATTATTATAATTCCAGCACCAAAGCTAAAGGAAACAGAAAATGTACCAGCTGGGCATGTGCAGGATCATCATGGAAAAAACATGCCCTTAAGTGGCAAAAAAATTAGAAAAACCAGAGTTAGGCAACTTGATGTAAAAATTTGAATAAGTTATCTATATTATTTCAAAAATATGTAAGAATAGAATCTGTAGAAAATTGAATGTAGTTTCTAAACTATTATGTTTATTTAAAAAAAAATCTGTTTGGTAAAAATTTCAAATTTCAATGCAGTAGTACTTAAATTTTAGGGAAAAAATAAGAAGTAGGTGTCTGTCTGACCAGCCTAACCATAATAAAATGATAATATTTTTTTATAATGTTTTAGAGATAAGTAGAGCACTCATGTCTGGATGTGATGCATATTTTTGTAATTTTTTTCCAAGTAAATAATTAATTATGAATTTTTTATTACAAATTTTAAAAAATATAAAAACTAGTATGTCTAACCACCTTAACTTGGTCAAAATTTCATGAAATTCAATTTTTCTTTTTAATCCTATAGTATGTGAAGCATAGAATGTGATGCATATTTTGGATTCAAAAATTTGATACCGTTTGAAAGTTATAGATTTTTTTCAATCGGCCTATCAATCAGGACTTTAGGCATAATTCAAATAGAATATTGATAATAATTATTTATTAAATTCAAAGTAAAGCATAATTTATATTGGTGGAAAGCTGAGAATTTCCTTTAAAAACCCTTTTCATTTTATCAATTTTGGGTAAAAAAAAAGTTGTCAGCCACATACCCTACAAATACCCATCATATCGCCACTTTTTGGCCCATCATGATCCTGCACATACCCAGCTCTAGTAATGAGGATGTGGTTTGAGAACTTAAGAGGAAACTATGGCTATGCAATTAATACCAAATTACCGGAACAGTACAGAGAGGGTGTTTTTGACTGCTGCATTTGGATGGAGGCACTAAACAGAGAAAGAAAGAACACCATAATTTAGGATGATGAACCATGAGGACATAGTCCAAAGCAAGTTGGGGAGAAAATTATGGGAGATTAAAATGCTTTAATTTAAGGCTTTTTATGTTTAAAAAGACTTTTTTTATTATTAATTGACATAACTGGCAGTAGACAATATATTAACATATTTGCTTATTTTATTCTATGTTTAACTAAATTAGCCGATATTTTGGAAGTAATAGCTTATGTTAAATGTGTTGCTTTATAATGAATTTGGATGAGATGATTATGCTGAATTAATCTTTATTTCCATGATTGTTGTCCTTTTCATAAGGGTTTTTAATAGGGTATCTTAAAGATTGATGAGACGATTAAACTCTATCTAATCATGAGGAATGACTACGCCATAGATAGGCCCTGTTGGATGATGAGTCACTCAAAGTCTGAAATCGACTTCTTCATAGTCGATTGAGGAACTTTTACTTCCAGTGCCAATCTGGCGTAGTTCTGGCATAGTCCTCCATAGTCAACTTCAGTTCTATTTTTAGTTTCATTTTGTAATATGTAGATGGTTGCCTTAAGTTTTGGAAATTAACACCATGTTAGAAGCTAATAAGGATATTTTATAAATATCCACATTTCGGTCTTAGTTAGGAGTTAGATAATTTTCAATTAGAATTTTTTGTAATCACAAGCAATACTTTGTTCTGCGTTCTACTTTTGATCAATGAGAAAGGAAGTAAGAAGTTAATTAATTCACTGTGTTGAATGATCTTACCTGAGGAAGAGCAGGTACCACTAAACCTTTGAATGATCTTATGGTATTTTGTTAAGTGTTGTTATTTTATGATATTGAAATTTGTAGTAGAAACTGATTTTTAATTGTCCAATCATTAAAATCATCTTCTATCTTGGTAAATGTTAAGATCAGATAATCTATTTGCAATTTCCTTTCGAAGTTTCAGTTATTATGGTTAAGATCGAATTGTTTGAATGTTTAGATTTGTTTATGAGAAATGAGAAATTGAACTAGTAGAATTGTTGAACAAGTTTCTTTCATAAATTAGGTTTAGATACTGTATGAATCAATTAGAATTAATGTTTGTTTACTAGGTTTCATTAAAGTAATGTTAGGAATTTATGGAAAGATGGAGTTGAAGTCTGTTCAAAATCTGTTCATGGAGATTAGTTTTTATGCTTTTTAGAATAATCGTCATTTTCCTGCAATTCATTTCTGCTTTTAAATTAGCATTTACTTTCCAGCAATTAAATTATGGATTTCTTTTAAAGCAAAATAGAATTAATTTGGAATTCTACATTTTAGATTAAGGATTAAAGTAATCATTAATTGTCCCCATGAATTGGTCTAAATCGAAGTCAATAAAGTTAGAATTAAGTTAGTAGAATTTTAAATTAGAAGTTAAAGTAGATTTAATCTTAGGAATTAGTTGCTACAGTTTAGCTCCTGAAAGCTCCTGAAGTAGGAAAAATGATACCTGAAGTTGTTGTTTACAGTGCAAACCCCCCAAAAAGAATCTGTGACAAGTATCCTTATCGCATATTGCTCTGAGACAGACCTGGTTCGATAAAAGAATTAATTAAATGACGAAGTTGTGACATCAACGACCTTTCCCATTAGTACCATTCCCAAAAGGGTTTGAAATCCATAAATTTGACAAATATCGTGGGATGGGAAACCCTCAAGATCACATTAGAGAATTCCAAGTACATTGTGTGGAGGTTGCATACGATGATACATATCTAATACATCTATTTCCTCAAAGTTTTCCTTGGCCTACCATGGAATGGTTCTCTTTCCTTCCTCCTAGAATCAAAAAGTTCCAAGAGATCATGGATGCATTCATAAAAAACTATGCATTCAACATTAGAATGCATGTGAGTCTAGAGGAAATATCTATGCTCAAACAAGCTAAGGGGGGAAAATTTGCGTCCTTCTTGCAATGATGGAAATCCAAGGCCAACATGAGCACTTGGACAATGCCAAAGGAACAACAAATCTACACTATCATTGCCAATTTCAAGAAAACCTTGTCTTTCCATCTAAAAATGCAATGGATCACCACATACGACCAATTGATCCCTAAGGTGCTCAACATTGAAACAACCCTTATTGCACGAGGAGAGACACCCACATATCAAGAGTATCAAGACAACCACCCTTCCACCAGTTATAACAAAAAACCTCGCACATGGGTGAAAAAAAAGAAATGACACTAATGATGGTGTGGTTGATACCAAGGTCATAATTAGTGCTCCAAAACAAAACACCCAATCATACCAACAAATACAAGGCAAGAATCAAAACAACACAGAAGCCAACACAGTATCACAACAACCACCCAATAATCAAGTCAATAATTTGAATAATCAAGGGGGACCACCCCCATGGAACAAATATCCCCCTAAGCGAAAATAGACAGCCCTTGGGGAATCAATTGAATCCATTATGAAGAAGGTGGTAAATGAGAATCTCATCAAAATTCCCATTTATGAGAATTATCAAGAGCCCCAAGTGAAACCACCGTGGTACAATGAAAATGACATTTGCAATTTTCATAAAATCAAGGAAGACATGACAATCAGTTGCATGAGATTGAAAAATCTAATCCAAGACCTTATCAATGACAAAATTATAAACATTGAGCAACCATCCAACAAATCAAGACCTTAAAATATACACGAATCCAATGCCAGATCATAACAAAGGGAACAACCATGGAAAGACAAAGTATGGAAATGTAAACCATCTGTATGATCATTTTGTCGCATCCCTAGACGAATGGGTCACTATTTTTAACTTCAAGGTAGCCTAAGCTGATTGTGGAGTCACCACATGTGGTAGAAAAGTTACCATTATTGGATCATCATAGCCACCTAGGGCATCCACCTCAAATCAAAAATCTGTTCCCAATGGTTCCAATGTCTTGGACCAGCTGAAAAGAAACCCCGCTCAAATATCCACCATGCAGTTGCTGAAGATCTCACCCGCACATAGAAAAATCCTAGAGGAAGCATTGGCTTCATCCACTATCTTTTTAGATCTTGATGCTGACCAGTTCCAAGCTATGGTCGAGCACATCACCACCCCAAATATGCTAACATTTTCTAATCAATAATTTCCCACTCAACGATCTCATAACTGTGTACTCCATCTCAAAGTCCTAGTCCATAAAAAAAAGTCAAAAGGGTCTTGGTGGATGGGCATGCAGGTCTAAATATCTGTTCACTCAAGCTAATAAAGAATCTGGGATTCTTCGAGGATGCCATTAAAAAGGGTATGGGTATCACAATTAGAGCATATGATGATTAGGAAAGAGTGTCTCAAGGAACTATTCAACTCCCTATTCAAGTAGTGCCAACCATTATGGAAACCACATGTTAGGTCCTTGACCTTGACTTACCTTATAACATCCTCCTGGGGCATCCGTGGATCCATGGGATGCAAGAAATTGCATCTACTTTCCATCAATGAGTGAAGTTTCCCTATCAAAACCAAGAGGTCACGGTCCATGGTGACCCCGAGCCCTTTTCTTAATGTAAGAACTTGGAAGAAAATTACTATAAAATCCCTCAAGTCCCAAAGAATGATGAAGGCCCTACAACTCCATATGTAGACCCAGCTAGTTTAGCATCCACTTTTGAGACAAAGACACCTTCCATTATTGATATCTATGAAATCAAAGTCATTATCCAAGATAATGGGTGTGGGGCTTACAAAATCAAGAAGAGTTCTTTCGTAATAGGAGAGTTATCTCAATCTCCTAGGTCTCATGGGGAGCCCCAACCAATTGAAACATCATCCCAAACCTTCAAAGTAGACCCCTCCAGATTCAGATATTGGGGAGATCTAAGTCAGGAAGTGGTAGATAAAAAAGACATATCAAGCTTGTTGTACGAAGTTGAAAGTCCCATGCCTAATCTTCCCATGGACAAAAGAAACAAAGGACTACAAATGATGCTTGCTATGGGCTATAATAAGAACAAGAAATTTGGATACAATGGAAATGGTCTTCTAGTAGCTCTCATTCCAGAGAAGTGTATGAGAAATATTGGCATTGGATGTACCCCTCAAAAGGTAACCATACTTGGAAAAGGTGCCTCGGTTAGAAAAGTCAAAACTCCACCTTAGTTATCAGTGTTGATAGGTTTACCCTTAGACAACTATACCTTTGACGTAACCAATGCATGTAGTGATGAGGATCCCATAACTGAATAACCCATGCTATTCGAGGATTCCTCCCTTATAATGATTAGTGCCCAATCTTTTGAGTCAAACAACCAAACCCATGAGATAAACTTAGTCTATCCCCAACTCATCGATTATGACCAACAAGGACCACCAATTTTGGACACATTCGAAAATGATGAGGCTCTCTTGAAATTCATGGGATTGCAGGATATTGTACCATGTGGAGATCATAAGGTTGGCTTCGACATCGTGCTAGACATGCATGCCTATTATGGGGAAATTATTGAATCCCTCAGTCACAAAAATGAAAATTTGAGAATAATCTCTAGGTCTTTGAGGGAAAACCACACTATGGCACTTTCTGAACCTAAAACACTAAAAATAAAGGATGCATCCAATGGTGAAAATCTCTCTTAGGCACTGGAGGATGAGGTATTCAATCTTCCTCTTAGTGCTATTCATCAGGAGAAGTCAACAGTCTTAGCAAAGAAGTGCAATCCAGTCTACCTAGGAACATAATAAATGCCCCATATCACCTTTTATGTAGAATCACTCTTGACAAAAGAACAAGAACTCCTAGTTGCATTTCTAAGTGAAAGAAAGGTTAACTTTGCATGGACCTATGCCTACATGCCTGGGCTTGATCCCAAAGTTTTGGTTTACCATCTAGCTGTATATCCCGAAGCAAAACCAGTAAGGAAAAAGTTGAAAAAGATGCACGCACAAATATCATTGTTGGTCAAGAGGGAATTACAAAAGCTCCTAGATGCTAGTTTCAGACGACCAATTGATTATCTAGAGTGGATTTCAAATATTGTACCTATTCAAAGCCCACTTGGGGCATCTACATCTGTAATGAATTCCAAGATTTGAACAAAGCATGTCCCAAGGATGATTTCCCTCTCCCAAAAATTGACATGATTGTGGATATGATGACAGGACATGAAATGCTATCACTTATGGATGGATTCTTAGGTTACAATCAGATCATGATAGCTAAGGATGACCAACACAAAACAACTTTCAGTTGTCCATGGGGGACATATTGCTGGAATATGATGCCATTTGGGTTGAAAAATGTAGGAGCTACCTATCAAAGGGCCATGACAATAATCTTCCATGATATGATTAAAAAAATTGTGGAGGACTATGTGGACGACATAATGGCCAAATCAAAGAATCTTCGAGATCATATAGTGGTGTTGAGATCCATCTTCGACAAGCTAGAGGAATACAAGGTCAGAATCAATCCAAAGAAGTGTGTCTTTGGGGTACAATCAAGCAAGTTACTAGGATACATTGTATCTATGAGAGGAATTGAGATAGACCCACTAAGGTTAAGGCGATTCTTGAAATGGAGGCACCAAAAATATTGAAATAACTAAGAGGCTTACAAGGAAGACTCCATTCCATCCATCGATTCATAGCGCAACTAGCAAACAAGGCTATCCTATATTCTCATCTACTCTAGAAGGGGGTAGCATACAAATGGGATGAGAAATGTGACCAGGCTTTCAACAAAATCAAAGAGTACTTGCTCATGCCACCAATTCCAGGCAAACCCTTGATCCTATATATATCAGAAACATCAACAACCCTTGGTGTTCTATTGGAACAACATGATGAAAATGGGAAAGAGAGATATATTTACTACATCAATAGAACCATTGTGGGATATGAGATGAATTACACATCCATTGAAAAGTCTTTCCTAGAAATCATGTTTACAGTGTAGAAATTAAGGCACTATATACTAGCACATCAGATAAAACTCATTGCAAAGATAGACCCTCTCAAGTATTTACTTTCTAAATCAATGCTCACAGGGTGAACAACTGAATGGGTTATGATCCTAATGGAACACAACATTGAGTATGTAGAACGAAAGGCCATTAAAGGACAAGCAATTGTAGATTAGCTGGCAGAAGCACCAATATATTATGAGAATCTGCTTATATCAGAGTTCCCCGATGAGTCCATCTTTAACGTAAGTGTAGAAGATCACTAGAAAATGTACTTTGATGGATCCTACACACAACACAAGTTAGGAGCAGGGGTCTTCTTTATTACACCACGAGGGGATTGCATACCTAAATCATATAAGTTGTCATTTCCTTGCACAAATAACATTGCAGATCATGACACTCAAGGTCTATGGAGATTGTCACCTTATCATCAACCAGATAAATGATGAGTATCAAATGAAGGATGGCAAGTTTACTCCATACAAGAAAATAGTAGAAAGCCTCAAAGAGTCCTTCATTGATATCACATTTGAGCAGCTGCTAAAATAAAATAACCGAGAAGCGGATGCTATGGAAATAATCGGATCAAGACTGGATGTCCCACACAACATCCCAAAGAAAGAATTCCTTGTAGAGTAACTTCTCATACCGGCATTTGAGGTACCAGAGCCTGAATTTGTGTGTGAAATCATTGGTCCAAGTGATCCCTGGTATCATGATATATATACCTACTTGAGAATAGGAGTCCTCCCCATTGATATAACCTCGAACCTCAAAAGAACATTTGTCAAAAATTCATCCCATTTTGTCATCTTAGGAGTCACCCTATACCATAGGAGCATTGAACGAACTATGTTAGAATGCATAAACGATAACAAAGCTTTGACTTCTTTAACCAAGGTACACAAGGGAATTTGTGGGTCACATTCGAGTGGTATGACCTTGGCTAAGAAACTACTGAGGACTGGGTACTATTGGCCTACAATGGAAAGTGAAGCTCATGACTATGTTTGAAGGTGTTTTTCAGTGCTAGCAGCATGGGGATCTCATCCATGCACCAACTCAGGAGCTCCACCTGATCATAACACCTTGTCCCTTTTCACAATTGGGGCTTGATCTTGTTGGAAAAATTACCCCCACCTCATCGAATGGACATAAGTTCATCATAACTTCCATGGAGTACTTCACAAAGTGGGTGGAGGAAATTCCCATGACCTATATCACAGGAAAGAAGATTTTCATGTTCATTGTAAATTACCTAATTTTCTGCTACCTATGCCAAAAATAGCATGTTCAAGACCTATGCCAAATTTTCAATACCCAACATCGCTTTTCCACTCCATACTACCCTCAAGGAAACAACCAAGCTGAGGCTACAAATAAAACCATCCTAAAAATCCTCAAGAAAATAGTCAATGACGTTGGTCATGAATGGCACCTACAGTTGAACCTCGCATTATAGGCCTACCAAACAAGTATCCACACACCAAAAGGTGCAACCTATTTCTCCCTGGTCTATGGATCAGAAGCCATCCTCCCCATTGAGATCAAGCTCCCATCCATGAGAATATCATTGGAAAATCTCATCACAGATGAAGAATATCAGGTATCATGACTAAACAAGCTAGAATTACTGGATGAGTGGCACATGTATGCATTAAACCATTTGCAAGTTTACTAGAACTGTCTCAAGTGAAGCTACAATAAGAAGATAAGGAGTCAGACCTTTCAAGTCAGAGAGCTTGTGTTGAAGGAGAACCAAAAAAATATAGCAAATATAGATAGCAAGGGCAAGTTTCAACCCAATTAGTTGGGACACTTCAACATCACAACAAGCTATAAGTCAGGGGCATATCAACTATCAATGCCTGAAGGAGAACCTCTGCAGAAGCCCATAAATAGCTCACATCTCAAAAAGTCTTATGCCTAATCTTACAAGGAATAAATCCAAAAATACAAAAACATATAAAACTATAAAAATCCAAAAAAAATAGAAAAAGGATTCAAAACAGTAAAGAGAAAAAATCATCCTCTAGTGAAAACCACTTTCATGGCGCTTTGGGAAAGTACCTTGGCGAAAACCTAGCAAACAAATACCTTGTGTACGGCTTGTTCTGCATCATCCATCCATCACACTTCGATCGCATTCATCCATCACCCATCCACATCCGTGTCATAGCTTGATCATGTGTTTGTATCGTGATCCCTCCTAGTACTGCTCGACCCATACTTAAGGTTAGTTTGTCTTTCCTATATCGGAGTAGTCTATCGTATCACACTGGGGAAATGTTCTTATACTTACATTGGATCAGATTCATGTATATTCTTGAAGTCTTCCCAAAATAAAAAAGTCCAAAAAACATTCATAAAATCAGAAAAATCCAAAAACATTTAAAACATGTCAAAATAAAAAAATAGGTGAAAACGTTAGTTAGAAAAGGTCAAAAACAAACTCATCTTGTTGAACTACGGGTCTCTAAGCTCTGAACATAGGCAAGCTTGATCTTTGATCATCCCCCAAGACACTTAGGTTAGTCCTTTAGGCGTTCATCATAATAAACTGGCAATCCATCTGTTCATATCTCATCAATGATCCAGTTTGTGTCAGTCAAACTACGTGGTCTTTGCATGTATAATGTAGGAAAGGATAATATTTAATCAGTTCTTGAGGCCCGTATGATAGGTCTTTAGGTTAGGTTCTCGGTCAAAATCTCGAAAAACACCAAAACATTGGAAATTTTGAAAATTAAAACATCTGTAAAACATCTTGAAAATACCAAAAAATAGCCTCAAAACATTTCAAAACCTCAAAAACATCCAAATATTTAAAAAATCCATCCATCCCCATCTCACTTTCACCCGCAATAAACATTTGATCATAATAAATCAATCATCACCCTCAACCTTTGGTGAAATAGTCAGAAACAAGTCTATTAGGTTAAAAGTGAAAACTCAATCGTCAAGGCCTCAAGCATAGGTCAATAGGTAAACAAGTTGGTCAACTCTTGGTATTAATAGTCTATCATCCAATCAATCCCAAAATCATTTGATAACATCATTTCCTAGGATGCATCCTTCCTACAATGGACATCAACATCAGGCATTAAGAAGCATCATTGATCATCATTAAAGCTTGCAAGGAATTGGGAAAGGGATATTTTCCACATCAAAATAGCACCAATTCCCCCATGGGATTGAGGGTTTGAGAATTGGAATAGGATTTGGATTTATTTTACTTGATTTCTTTAATTTATTTATTGTTCATTATGCTTCAAATAAATCTCATGGCGAATGCTAGTTTAGATTTGTATAATTGACTAACATTGTGTTGTTTTTTCATGCTTGTGGAAGTCTAGAGCTACCATTCACAACACCTAATAAGGACAAGTTGTATTATTTGTAAAAATATAATGAGATTGAGACTTACATATGCTTCATTTTCACAATCTAAGCTCATTAAAAATAAAATAATTTGAATCTACAGCTAAGAAGAGAAGAAGGCACTCAAAATATCTTATGAATTTGAGAGAAATCATGTTGATGGTGAAACCCTAACAATGGAACACAAAGGTATTATTCAAATTTTCTAATAAAACCCTAGTTTCTAAAGTTTAAAGGAAATTATAATGGTGACTCCTCAATTGCTTGATGTTATTAAGAAAGGCCAAAGTACAAAAAAATTCATTTAAAGAAATGTAGATGGAAAAGTATGTTGATTTCCCTAGGTTACCCATAGATGTGGTATACATAGAAGATGTGAGGATCTACATTCATGCCACCATCAATGAAATCAATCATATGAAGTTTGAATAATTGTGGCAGACCCTATTGGATGATATTTGATACAAACAATTTTTTTTAAAATGTGGCTAAAAAGGGTTAGATGTGTGGAAGGATTTCCCAAACTTATGCAACAATATTGAATGGGTAAAAATGATTTTGAGTCAACAATCCATGATGAGTTCATTTACTTGAAAAAACCCTATAGGATCACTAAGGAATCAATTAGGGCTATCATTGGTTTATATTCTATTGGACCAATTTCAATGAAGGAAGCCATAAAAATGAGAGAAAAACTAACATAAAACCTAAATAGAACCAAGCAAACTAGATACAATTTACTTATGGGTCTCTAATCATTTGTCTAACATTCTAATTCTTGAATTAATTACCTGGTTTTCAGGGTAAGGTCTGGCGACAATACATTATTTTTTCCACACAAATTAGAAACCAAGTGAGAGTTTTTTAATGATATACAAGCTTGCAACACAATATACTTAGGACTATTCAAGAATCTACAAGGAGGAATGCAAGATGAGAGAATTTCCTATGACATGGTAAGGAAGTATAAGGATGAAATCTCCTTTCTATTTGATAAGGAATATTGCAAGATAGAAGTTGTGGAACCAAGAACTTCTTGGATTCCAAAGTTACAATATGAGGTCTTTGTTGGAATCAGGGAACATTGAGAGGGGGAGGGTGAATCAGTGTTCTAAAAAAATTAACTTTATTAATCTGATCTTTAAACCACTTAAAACATTGAACCAAAAGAAAGATGCAAGTACATAAAGAAATCATCCACAACACCATAACACAAGGATTTTTATGTGGAAACCCTGTTAGGGGAAAAACCACGGTGGAGGTCAATCCACAATTTGAGTACTCAATTATAAGTGTTAGAAAAATGGGGAATGTACATCCATTCATGCACTCTACCTAGAGCTCACTGCTTAGATACAAAAAGAAGACTCATTGTCTTACAAAATATTTGAATTGAGAGAATAGTATCTACTAATGCCTAATTATAGTTTCAATTAAGCTCATCGGTCGCATTCTTGATCACCTTGTCTAATTTTGCTCTTCTGCCCTGTCTGCTTTCATTCGCATTACAAATCCTTTTATGCACAAGAGAAACTATGCATGATCACTCTACTATCCTTCTAAATTTTGCAACATACTTCACACACTCAATTTGCACACCAAAATGATATTTATATATATTCACGATGAAAGATTTAATCACTACAAGTTGGCTCCAATAAAATATAAAATATTTTCCAACTATCAGCTCAAATCTCAAATAATTTACAATGCACACCATCCAAAGTTGGCCACAACATAGTGAGGACCCAAAAAAAATCCTCAAACTAAAAAATACTTCAAACAATTTCACCTCAAACATCCACAATATGCCACATTCACTTAGTCGACCTTCTAACACTGTTAAACAAAAATTCAATCAACTGGATCTCCTAACTCTTACACAAATTTATGTGATGACTCAAAACTCAAGAATAATATATTCGAGATACCCAATGAACTTCCCTAAGATACCTTGTTCTTCATTCTATCTTCCAGTATGGACAAATATTGAAGTGTGGACCAGATCAATGAGTTGGGTTGCCATCAATGACAACACCAGAAGCCATATGCCAACAATCTCCCCCTTTGGAATTGATGGAAATACTTTGTAAAAAATGACTAAGTGTCGGAACCAACATACTGCAATCCTTCAAGACTTCAAAAATTCAGAGTTGATGCAACTCCCCTTGAAATTTGATAAGGCATTTTTCACTGCTCTCTCTCCCCCTTTGACATCAATGAAAAATAACCAAAAACTTACTTATTCAAAAACTCATTCAAATTTTTGAAGAAATACAACCGCTACTTGTGTTAGAAGATTATTTTATATTTGTCCTTCATCTCCAGAAGAAACTTCTTCCATGCTTCTACTGCAATCCAAAATATTATGATCATGTTGTTGTTTTCAGATGTTTGGTTGATAATCTTGATGAGGGGTTCTGGAATGGTGATAGCTTCTTCTAATATCTCTCCTTTCCTCAGTATCTCAATCAACTATTCCAGTCTGCATTCTGTTATATCCTTCACTTTCCAAAAGGTGTCAACAATCCTATTTATGGTGTTTTGAACATTTGTATGCTCTTTCTATAATTCTTGAATCCTTTTCTTAATTGCACCATCTTGATCCTGAAACATGTTAAAATCTTGTCCAATACTATTTAGCTCTGTTTCAATTTTTTCCAACTTTTCTTTGTACTTGTCGATTGCATGAGGCCATCGAATATAGTAGTTATAGATGTTGTTTGTTGTGTTTATGCATTTCCTTAGCTGATTCATGTGCCTCTTTAGCTTGGTGAGTGATAATCTGTATTGCTTCTTCAGGTGTAGAATTACCTTTTCTTCTTCCTTGTTCTGATACTCAGAGTCCATGATTTCCTTAATGCATTCAGTCATATCTTCTGGCAACATATTCTATAAACTCTCTAATTTAATATGGTTGTGCAAAAGAACCAAAATTTCTAAAGTCTAGTATCCCCTTCAAGATTTATTCAAGAGTTCAATCATTCACAATTACCCATCTTTCACTATCTCATCACCATCCTTTCGATCCTTAAAATATTAGACTTTCTTTTTTGTGCCTAAAAGTTTAGATCAATCCAAGGAGTTAGAGGTTCACCTCCCACATTCCTAAAAATTGATCCCTATTTTATGGTCCAAACTAGATCTCAACACAAGAAGAATATGGAAACAAACAAAGAAACATGCACTTCAAGTAACTTGAGTCAAACCACACCTGAAATCAATCCCATTGGGTCTAACAATCCCACACTCAATCTTTGTCCACATCCATGGGATCCTCAAGAAGAAGGTGGCCAAGTGGACGACATCACCAACAATGTCCTAGGGATGACTCAAGATGAAATCATAAAAATGGTCCAATATCCCAAGACTCACAAAATTGTCAATGCCATGATGAAATTTAATCCCTCCCAATACACGGTAGAATTGGCAAAAGAAGGGGCTAAACTCCCTTCCGACTTTGATGTAAGAACTATTGTGGAGAAACCTCTTGGGATTATGCCACCGGTCTCATTCACACCCTCCTTTCAAAGCATCACTCAAACCATCCTACAAATCACATCATCCATTGCTCCAACTCAATGAATTGTCAACAAGGGGAGCTCATTACTTCATGCTCTTCAAACACACACCCTTGTAAACAACCAAGACTTTGATGCAGACACAATATTAGGTCAATCCATTCCCCAAAATCTAAAAAACCCATACATTTTTCTCATCTTTCGTGACCCCAATGGCCCACCCTCTTTTCACGCAACATCGACATATCCTCTTAACACACAAGTCTATCCCCCCATGACTCCACAAGGAGAGGGTGATTATTTGGAGAAGGGGAAATTTTTGACTCCTCATCATCATCATTTCCTCAAGGGAACACACCACCCATCTTCCCACCATTTCCACCTCTACCACTAACATCCACACCACTCCTCGGTCTAGGGAAGCCCCCTTTACCAAACCTAAATCAACAAAATCAAAACAATCCCCCAGTCATAAATCAAACCATCGTAACGAATCCTCTGATCATGTCATCAATATCGCAACAATAGGTGGAAACAATCCAAACAACACATGCAATTAACACATCATCTATGATACCCCAAAATGTGGTCTCCCAAAGACATATCATATCAACCACACCATCCACCACAAAAATCAATCCAATAGAATCTCTCATCACAACATCTCACACAATTTTGAATCCTCCACCACCACCACCAAAACCAAACATGGAAAACCAATATAGCATCACATTACAAGCAGCTCAATAAGCCTATCAAAAAGCACTTCAGCGGTTCCAATCTCAACATGCAAAAAACATGCAAGATGCACAATATGCTACTCATAAAGTGTAAGCACAACAAGCACAACATGCTACCCAAGCTCAAGCTTTGTTGCAACAACAATAAGTCACGCAAGCTACCCAAGCCGTACAAGCAACTAAATCAGCTCAAGCTGCACAGGTTGTCTAGGCTGCACGAGCCGCCCAACAGGCTCAAGCTCAGGCACATGCACAATTTCAAGCTCAACAAGCACAATCGCAAGAACAATACCAAGCAACTTAACAACAAGCATATTAGCAAGCCCTACAATAGTACCAAGTGTAACAAGAAGCAGCCCAATTACTAGCCCAACAATAAGCATTGCTGGCACAACAACAACAAGACCAACAACAAGCGTTGTTGGCACAATAGCGATAAGACCAACAACAAGCATTTTTGCAACAACAACAATTGCAGGCATATTAATAAACATTGATCGGAAAACAAAGCTTGCAACAAACTCCCCCAAACATCGATAAAAGCACAAAGTTGTGTCACACTTCCAGCCAACTTATCAACACAACTAAATTTAAGTATTTCTAACTAAAAATCAATTTTGGTCAGACATGTGATCTAGTAAGATTCATTATAGCTAAGTTAGATACTTCCACAAATTTTTCTACTAAAATTGTTGGCAAAAAATATATGGAGCACCACTTTGAGTCCAATTTACCAAAAAAAAAAAATTATTTAAAAAACTTGAAGTTTCAATAACTCTTGCTAATGTAAATAATTTTTTAAAAAATATAAAAATACCCTTTTGTAGATCCATAAGTGTAGTTTTCAAAAATATATTTATTTTGATAGTTTAATTAATTTTTATATTTTATATTTTTTTTACTAAAAGTAGGTTATCAACACAAAATATTAGGTTGATTACTATTCCAAGGAAAAATACTAAAACTTATTAAAAAAAATAGAAAAAAATATGATGCACTAGATAAAAGAATCTATTTCAAGATGGTATAATTTTTTTTTCCATTTTAGATAAATATTTAATATGAAAGTTGACGTCCAATGAAAATAACTATTTTCTGATTCACACACATTTTAATATTTATTTAAATATATACATTTATCAAAATTGGAAAAAAAAAATCCATGCACTAAAATTTCAAGTTATAAATACACAAAAAATTGAAAGAAAAAAATTTAAATTTACTATAAAAAGTTCAACGTCCCATGCAACTTCATTTTTCAGCATTTTATCAGTAACTAAATTGTAGTGTTAATTTATTAAAAACTACTTTAAACTAATTTTTTAATTTTTTTTAAAAAATACAAACATAAAATATACTAAAAAATACATATTTTACTAGTTTACATCATTTCAAAATTTAAAACATATATGCCACTTTTTTAGTGATTCAAGTTTAATAGTTAGATCAACGTTGGTCATTTCCTTTATAAAGTGTGACACAACTTTGTGATTTTACCCACATGCAAAGCACCCCACCCATCACTCAAATGATCAAACCATCTTAAAACACGTTCACTCCACCTCCCGATCCAAAAAATGACGTGAAAGCACAGATCAAATTGCTTTCACAACAAGTGTTGGATCTCCAATCTGGGAAAACAACAAAAACACCAAGAAATTTGTGCCCCTATCCATTTGACAGGAGCCTTGCAATGGTAGCATTCCCAAAACGGTTTGAAATCCCTAAATTCAACAAATATCATGGGATGGAAAACCCTGAAGATCACATGAGAGAATTGTAGGTACATTTCATGGAGGTTTCATACGACGATACATATCTAATGCAACTATTCCCTCAAAGTTTTCCTGGGCCTGCCATGGAATGGTTCTCTCACCTTCCTCTTAGAATCAAAAATTTCCAATATATCATGGATACATTCATTAAAAACTATGCATTCAACATTAGCATGGATGTGAGTCTAGAGGAACTATTTGCGCTCAAACAAGCTAAGGGGGGAACATTCCCATCCTTCTTGCAACGATGGAAATCCAAGGCCAATAGGAGCAAGTGGACAATGCCAGAGGAACAAAAAATCTACACCATCATTACCAATCTTGATAAAACATTATCTTTCCATCTACAACTATAATGTGTAACCACATATGACCAGTTAATCCCCAAGGCACTCAACATCGAAAGAGCCCTTATTGTACAAGGGGGGACACTCACGTATCAAGAGTATCAAGACAACCACCCTTCCACTAGTTATAACGAAAAACCTCACATGGGAGAAAAACAAAAATGTCACTAATGATGGTGTGGTTGATACCAAAGTCATAATCAGTGCTCCAAAACAAAACACCCAATCATACCAACAAGTGCAAGGCAACAATCGAAACAACATGTAAGAAAACACGGTATCGCAACAACCACCCAATAATCAAGTCAATAATCTGAATAATCAAGGGGGACCACCCCCATGAAACAAATATCCCCCTAAGAAAAAATACACAGCTCTTGGGGAATCAATCGAATTCATCATGAAGAAGGTGGTAAATGAGAATCTCATCAAAATTCCCATTTATGAGAATTATCCATAGCCTCATGTGAAACCACCATGGTACAATGAAAACCACCTTTTCAATTTTCATAAAATCAAGGGACACACGACAGTCAGTTGCATGAGATTGAAAAATCTAATCCAAGACCTTATCGATGACAAAATCATAAACGTTGAGAAACCATCCAAAAATCAAGACCTTAAAATATACACGAATCTGATGCTAGATCATAACAAAGGGAACAACCATGGAAAGAAAAAGAATGGCAATGTAAACCATGTGTATGATCATTTTGTCGCATCCCTAGATGAATGGGTCATTATTATTAAATTCAAGGGAGCCTAAGTTGATTGTGGAGTCACCACACTTGGCAGAAAATTTACCATTGTTGGATCATCACAACCACCTTGGGCATCTACCTCAAAGCCAAAATCCATTCCTGATGGCTACAATGTCTTGGAGCAGCTGAAAAGAACCCCTGCTCAGATCTCCATCATGGAGTTGTTGAAGATCTCACCCGCACATAGAAAAATACTAGAGGAAGCATTGGCTTCATCTACCATCTTTGTAGATCTTGATGCTGACTAGTTCCAAGCTATGGTCCAACACATCACCACCCCAAATATCCTAATTTTTTTTTGATCAATACTTTCCCACTCAACCATCTCATAACTATGCACTCCATCTCAAAGTCCTAGTCCATAAAAAAGAAGTCAAAAGGGTCTTGGTGGATGGGGTGTAGGTCTAAATATTTGTTCATTCAAGCTAATAAAGAATCTGGGATTCTCTAAGGATGCCATTGAAAAGGGTAAGGGTATCAAAATCAGAGCATATGATGATCTCGAAAGAGTGTCTCAAGGAACTATTCAACTCCCTATTCAAGTAGGGCCATCCATTATGAAAACCACATGCTAGGTCCTTGACCTTGACTTACCTTATAACATCCTCCTGGGGTGTTTGTGGATCCATGGGATGCAAGTAGTTTCATCTAGTTTCCATCAATGTGTGAAGTTTCCCTATCAAAACCAAGAGGTCATAGTCCATGGTGGCCCTAAGCCCTTTTATTAATGTAAGAACTTGGAATCAAAGTACTATAAAATCCCTCAAGTCCCAAAGAATTATGAAGGCCCTACAACTCCATATGTAGACCTAGCTAGTTTAGCCTCCACTTTTGAGACAAAGACACCCGCCATTATTGATATCTCTAAAATGAAAGTCATTATCCAAGACAATGGGTGTGGGGATTACAAAATGAAGAAGAGTGATTTTGTCATAGGAGAATTACCTAAATATCCTAGGTCTCATGGGAAGCCCCAACCAATTGAAACATCATCCCAAACCTTCAAAGTAGACCCCTCCATATTCAAATGTTGGGGAGACCTAAGTTAGGAAGTGGTAGATGAAAAAGACATATCAAGCTTGTTGTACCAAGATGAAAGGCCCGCGCCTAATATTCTTATGGATGAAAGTAGCAAAGGACTACAAATGATGCTTGGTGTGGGCTATAATAAAAACAAGAAAATTTCATAGAATGAAAATTGTCTTCTAGTACCTCTCATTCCAGAGAAGCATATGAGAAATCATGGCCTTAGTTGTACCCCTCTGAAGGTAACCATACTTACAAAAATGTATGCAGTGCTGAGGATCCCATAACTAACTTACCCATGTTATTAGAGGATTCCTCCTTTCTCCTGATTAGTACCTTTCCTTTTGAGTCAAACAACCAAACCCACAAGATAAAATTAGTCTTTTCCCAACTCATCAATTATGACCAACAAGGACTGCCAATTTTGGGCACATTCGAAAATGATGAGGCTCTCTCAAAATTCATGGTATTGTGGGATATTGTACCATGTGGAGATCACAAGGCTAGGTTCAACATCGTGCTAGACATGCATGCCTATTATGGGGAAACGATTGAATCCCTCATTCACAAAAGTGAAAATTTGAGAATAATCTCTAGGTCTTTCAGTGAAAACCACACTATGGCACTCTCTAACCCAAAAAAACTAAAAATAAAGAATGCATCAAATGGTAAAAACCTCTCTGAGGCACTAGAGGATGATGGATTCAATCTTCCTCTTACTACTATTCAACATGAGAATTCATCCGTCTTAGCAAAGAAGTGCAATCCATTCAACTTGGGAACATAATAAACGCCCCATATCACCTTTTATGTAGAATCACTCTTGACAGAATAATAAGAACTCCAAGTTGCATTCCTAAGAGAAAGAAAGGTAAAATTTGCATGGACCTATGCTAACATACTTGGGCTTGATCCAAATGTTTTGTTTCACCATCTAGTTGTATATCTTGAAACATAACCAGTAAGGTAAAAATTGAGAAAGATGCACCCATAAATAGCATTGTTGGTCAATATGGAATTACAAAAGGTTCTAGATGCTAGTTTCATACAACCAATTGATTAGCTAGAGTGGATTTCAAATATTGTACCTATTTCAAACCTAACAGGGTGCATTCGCATCTGCACCGACTTCAGAGATTTGAACAAAGCATGTCCCAAGGATGATTTCCCTCTCCCAAGAATTGACATGATTATGGATATGATGACATGACATGAAATGCTATCACTTATGGATGGGTTCTTAGGTTACTATCAGATCATTATAGCTAAGGATGACCAACAAAAAATGGCTTTCACTTGTCCATGGGGGACATATTGCTGGAATATGATGCCATTTGGGTTCAAAAATGTAGGAGCTACCTATCAAAGGGCCATGACACTAATATCCCATGAAATGATTCAAAAAATTGTGGAAGACTATGTGGATGACTTATTAGCCAAATCAAAGAAACGTTGAGATCACATAGCGGTGTTGAGCTCCATCTTTGACAAACTAGAGGAATACAAGGTCATAATCAATCCAAAGAAGTGTGTCTTCAAGGTACAATCAGACAAGTTACTAGGATACATTGTATCTATGAGAGGAATTGAGATAGAACCTGCCAAGGTCAAGGAAATTATTGAAATGGAGGCACCAAAAACACTAAAATAACTAAGAGGCTTACAAGGAAGACTCCAATCCATCTACCGATTCATAGCGCAACTAGCAAACAAGGATATCCCATATTCTCATCTACTCCAGAAGGGGGTAGCATAAAAATGGGATGAAAAATGTGACCAGGCTTTCAACAAAATCAAAGAGTACTTGCTCATGCCACCAGTTCTCATGCCACCAATTCCAAGAAAACCCTTGATCATATATATATCGGAAATAACAACAGCCCTTGGCACTCTCTTGGAACAACATGATGAAAATGGGAAAGAGAGATATTTACTACATGAATAGAACCATGGTGGGACACGAGCTAAATTAGACATCCATTGAAAAGTCTTAACTAGCAGTCATGTTCGTAGCACAAAAATTCAGGCACTATATGCTAGAACATCAGATAAAACTCATTGCAAAGATAGACCCTCTCAAGTATATGCTTTCTAAAGTAACGCTCATAGGGTGAAAAACTAAATGGGTTATGGTCTTGATGGAACACGACATTGAGTATGTAGAATGGAAGGCCATTAAAGGAAAAGTAATTATAGATTAGATGGCAGAAGCACCGATATATTGCGAGGATCCATTCATATCAGAGTTCCCTGATGAGTCCATCTTTAACATAAGTGTAGTATATCACTAGAAAATGTACTTTGATGGATCCTACACACAACACGGGTCAGGAGAAGGGGTCTTATTTATTACAGCACGAGGGGATTGCATAACTAAATCATATAAGTTGTCATTTCCTTGCACAAATAACACTGTAGAATATGAGGCTCTTGTCATAGGGCTAAGAATTGTAGTACAATGGTAGATCATGACACTCAAGGTCTATGAAGATTCTCAGCTTATCATCAACTAGGAAAATGATGAGTATCAAACAAAGGAAGACAAGTTGACTTCATACAAGAAACTGGTAGAAAGCCTCAAAGAGTCCTTCATTGATATCACATTTGAGTAGCTACCAAAAGCAAATAATAGAGTAGCGGATGCTATGGAAACAATGAGATCACTACTGGATGTCCCATGCAACGTCCCAAAGCAAGAATTCCTTGTAGAGCAGCTTCTCATACCAGCATTTGAGGTACCAAAGCCTAAATTTGTGTGTGGAATCATTGGTCTTGGTGATCCCTGGTATCATGATATATATACCTACTTGAGAATAGGAGTCCTCCCCGCTGATATAAACTCGAAGCTCAAAATAACATTTTTCAAAAAGTCATTATGTTTTGTCATCTTAGGAGACACCCTATATTGTAGGAGCATTGAAGGAACCTTGTTACAATTCCTAAACGATTAGGAAGCTTTGACTACTTCAATTGAGGTACACAATGGCATTTGTGGGTCACATTCGAGTGGTATGACCTTGCTAAGAAATTACTGAGGACTGGGTACTATTGGTACACAATGGAAAGGGAAGCTTATGACTATGTATGAAGGTGTTTGCAATGTCAACAGCCTGGGGATCTCATCCATGCACTAGCTCAAGAGCTCCACCCGATCATAACACCTTGGCCATTTTCACAATGGGGGCTTGATCTCATTGGAAAAATACCCCCATCTCATCCAGTGGACATAAGTTCATCATCACCACCACAGAGTACTTCACAAAGTGGGTGGAGGCCATTCCCATGACCTATATCATAGGAAAGTAGATTTCCATGTTCATCCTAAATTACCTAATTTTTCCTTACGGTGTTCCTCAAGCCATTATCTTAGATAATGGGACACCTTTCAAAAATCGGGATGTTCGAGACCTATTCCAAAATTTCAATATCCAACATCGTTTTTCCACTCCATACTATCCCCAAGGAAATAGCCAAGTTGAGGCTACAAATAAAACCATCCTAAAAATCCTCAAGAAAATAGTCAATAACGTTGGTCATGACTGGCACCTACAGTTGAATCCCGCCTTATGGGTCTACTAAACCAGTATCCACACACCAACAGGTGCAACCCCTTTCTCCCTAGTCTATGGATCAGAAGCCATCCTCCCCATTGAGATCAAGCTCCCATCCTTGAGAATATCATTGCAAAATCTCATCACAGATGAAGAATATCGGGTATTATGGATAAACGAGCTGAAATTACTGGATGAGCAGTGCATGAATTCCTTAAACCATTTGCAAGTTTACTAGAACTATCTCAAGTGAAGCTACAATGAGAAAATCAAGAGTTGAACCTTTCAAGTCGAAGATCCTGTGTTGAAGAAGAACCAAAAAAATGTACCAAATCTAGATAGCAAGGGAAAGTTTGAACCCAATTGGTTAGGACCCTTCATCATCACAACAAGTTATAAGTCAGGGGCATATCAACTATCAACACCCAAAGGATAACCTATGCAGGAGCCCATGAATAGCTCCCATATCAAAAAAAATTATGCCTAATCTTACAAGGAATAAATCCAAAAATACAAAAAAATAAAAAAATAAAAAAATCCAAAAAAGTCAGAAAAAGGATTCAAAATAGTAAAGAGAAAAATCCATCCTCTAGTGAAAACCACTTTCGTGGCACTTTTGGAAAGTACCATGGTGAAAACCTAGCAAACAGGTGCCTTGTGTAAATTAGTTTCCATCCACCTGGATCTCTATAGCTTGTTCTGCATCATCCATCCATCACACTTCCATCACATTCATCGATCACCCATCCACATCCGCATCATAGCTTGATCTTGTGTTTGTATCATGATCCCTCCGTGTACTACTTGACCCATTCTTAAGGTCATTTTTTCCAACCTATATTGGATTAGTCTATCGCATCACGTTGGGGGCATGTTCTTATACTTACATTGGATCATATTCGTGTATATTCTTGAAGTCTTCCCAAAATCAAAAAATCAAAAAAACATTCATAAAATGAGAAAAATTCAAAAACATTCAAAACATGTCAAAAAGTCAGTTAGAAAAGGTCAAAAACAGAGTCATCTTGTTGAACTATGGGTCTCTAAGCTCTGAATGTAGGAAAGGTTGATCTTTGATCATCCCCTGAGACACTTAGGTCATTCCTTTAGGAGTCTGTCATAATAAATTGGCAATCCATCTATTCATATCTCATCAATGATCGAGTATGTGTCACTTGAACTGTGTGGTCTCTACTTGTATAATGTAGGAAAGGATAATATTTGATCAACCCTCGAGGCCCATACGATAGGTTTTTAGGGTAGGTTCTTGGTCAAAATCTCAAAAAACACCAAAACATTGGAAAATTTGAAAATAAAAACATATGTAAAACATCTTGAAAATATAAAAAAACAGCCTCAAAACATTTCAAAACCTCAAAAACATCCAAATATTTCAAAAATCCATCCATCCCCATCTCGCTTTCACCCCAAATAAACATTTGAACACTCATAATAAATCAATCATAACCCTCAACCTTTAGTGAAATAGTGAGAAACAAGTCTAGCAGGTTAAAAGTGAAAACTCAATTGTCAAGGTCTCAAGTATAGGTCAGTAGATAAACAAGTTGGTCAACTTTGGGTATTAATAGTCTATCATCCAATCAATCCCAAAATCATCTGATAACATCTTGTACTAGGATGCATCCTTCCTACAATGGACATCAACATCAGGCATCACTGTAGTTTAGTCTTGGCTAGTGGTATGAAGAACATTAGCTTGTTTGTTTACTTGATCTTTTTCTTGTTTATTTATCTTATTGCGCTCATTCCAATGACCTCTCGATGATGTCCAAAAAAAAGAGATTTAGAGAGAAAGGAATGGGGCAACAATTATTATCTTTTTATCTATTGTGCTTGTTTGATGTTCTTATAATATAACTTTGTTCATGTGTGCTTTGTTTGGGTGTAGGGAGGGTGTTTTAGGTGTCTTGTTGAACACATAGGAAGGCTTACCTCTCTATGTTTTGGTCCAAGTTGTTTGGAATATCTAAACTACATTTTGAATAAGGTTTTGTATGTCAGGTGTGAACAGGAGTACTCCTATCCAATTGTCGATTCAAAGTCCATCACACTAGGTGCAATGCCATCCTAGTTCTTTATACCTCGATGCATTGTGCCTATGTGTGTTTCAAACATAAGGTAAATAGCCATTTTAAAATCCCAATTCCTGATAAAAAAAATCATCATCATCATCATTATTATCATCTCTAATTAAGTCTCATAGATCATGGACTTGTTGGATCCTCTTGTCCCCATCTCATTTCTAATTTCTTTTCTCCACGCTAAGATGGTACCATGACAGTTAATCAAAAGTATCACCAATGCATCCATACTACATCCACAAACCATCACCATGCTTCATATCATATCATATCATAATAGGAAACATTGATCATCTCACATGCATTACATCTCACCATCATCATAATATAGATTGGTGATTCTAAGCATCTGATAAACCATACATTTGCATCCATTGTATAATCATATAAACATCATCATATCATCCATTGCATAATAATATAGGGATCATCAAGTCATCTATACATCATCATATCATTCATGAAAAAGATACTGAAAAAAGAAAGGAATATGTCGTAACATCTCATACATCTCGTGATCAAAACATATACCATCATCCATTAGGATCATATTATAGATCTATTAGTCTAAGAATTTTAAAATCATTTGCATATCATAAAATTTGCATCCATACATCCATATCATGTATACATCATCATCATAAAAAAGTGCATAGAAAAGATATTGAAAAACAAATGCATTCATCCATCCATAAGCATCTGCATTATCGTACATCACATCACATGATATAGAGTCACATAGAATATAGAAAATTGCATATGTACATCCATCTATAATGCATTAATAAAATAGGACACATCATATAACAAATCAATCATATCATATCATATATATCAAAATAATGTAACTGCCATGGTATAAAATCAGGATCAAATGTCATGTGTATCAATCAATGTATACAATGCCCACGGGGATATCAAAAATAGAGCCCATGGATCTTAGAAAGAATCAAGTGTTGTGGATCAAAAA
Source organism: Sequoia sempervirens (assembly GCA_007258455.2). NCBI lineage: Eukaryota > Viridiplantae > Streptophyta > Pinopsida > Cupressales > Cupressaceae > Sequoia > Sequoia sempervirens. Next base: position 263,728,841 of record VDFB02058242.1, read on the forward strand.
TGTGTAATCTAGCCTTGGTGGTTGCTCCCCTCACCTGCCTGCCTCTCGAGCTAGTCCTACCTATACCCTGTCTACTGAGGAAAATCCAGCACCTGAGCTGCCAGAGGAACTACCTGTCGATAATGGACCGTGTAGTACTCACCCTCCTGCACTGCCTCACAGTACATCCACGTGGGGACTTTCTTTCCCTGAGACATTGTTTCCATGCTCTCTAACTAGTGACACCTACCAACCTCCTGCACCAACTATAGCTTTATCATCTATCGCTGATATCTCTCATGTTCTCACTCAGTAGTGAGGGCCTGGAACTGTTTCCTGGCCTAGTCCCTCTCTATTTTCAATGTCTGTAACTGGGCCTGGAGAACCTGTATTTGTCCCTGTAACTGTTGTATCAAGACATCTCTCTGATTGGGGTGAGGTGGCAGTGGCTGTTGATCTCTCTACAGTGGTTGTTGGTCCCTCTAAGGCGGCTGCTGGTCTCTGGGAGCATCCCTCTACTACTCTCCCAGTCCCTCGAATCCTAATGCTAGTTTGGCTGGTGTGGAGGTGGTCCTCCTCCTCCTACGGGAAATTGTCCCCTCCTCACTACCCTACCTTGGGGTCTCCTCCTAGGCAGTGTTTCCCTTGGAACTATCAATCGATGGGGGTTCAAAACTAGTCGTCATAGGAACGTGTAGTGCTTCGATCTTCCTGTCCCTGATCATAGGCCCATGGCCTAGCTACCAATTGTCTGAAAGAATCCACTGCAACTGATGTTGGGATAGTCTAAACCCATATGGTCTCTTTGGTAGTCCTAAAAAAAATGGCCATATACTAATCATCTGGCCTATCGTGGACATCCCCAAACTTACTCGCTACCCTATCGGGTAGGTAGCGCTCGATCATCATATGCTCACATCCCTGCATGAGACAATCCTACTGGGCATAAAATAAATTTTGTACATCATCGTACCAAGCCGACATTTGTAGCTAAGGTCTCTAGGTAAATGTTGTCATCTCATCTAAAACCCTCCGCCAGTGAGGTAGACTTGAATTCCCTATGTGTCTATATGTGAGACCGTCTCTGTACCTCAAAACCACTGGGTCATTAGGCTCGACGTCAACCACTGTAACTCTCGGTCGAAGCACGACTATGTGCTCCTATCCCCAGATGTGTAATAATGTGACCCCGACACTAATCAGTTTGCTGTGACAATACGTGAAGTTGTGTAAATCATGATATAATGAGGCCAGCATCACTAGTCCTTAAGAAAAACAACACCTCCTGAACAACATTTTCTCCCAAGCTAGACCCCATTCTAGATTGAAATATCGGCCCCGCTGATCTGGAGCTACAAGTCCTGAAATAATGGCGGCCATAATCAGTCAAAAAGTTGACACCTGACCTCTATAGTACTCAAGATAAATCTCACCCTCAGTGAAAAAAATGTCATCTATCCCCATAATCTCATAGCATGCATCAGTGCGAGCATCCATGTCATATATCACTCTCTCACCATGGATGGGAAATCGCAAAATCTGCTAGACATCCTCCAATGTGATGGTCGCCTCACCAGGGGGAGGATGAAAGGATGATGTCTCGCTATACCATCTCTTTAGCAACTCATATAGTCCCCTCAATCTTCTCAACATTGAGCATCGATGCTCGCATGAATGCATAGGCTCTCTATCCTCTTGCACCCATAAAGCCACAACGTCAAGTTTCATAAAAGGAATGGATCCCATTTTAGGTTTTCGACATTGAAACAACAAAGGAATCGTTATCAACAAAGGAATCATTGTTTGAAAACCCCAAACTTTGATGCTAGAACCCCCCAAATAGCAAACCAAGCCGCGGGGTCGCTATTTGACTGCAGGCCTGTTTGAGCAAAAAACCCTAATGACCTAACTAGAGTGCGACGTCACCATTTGCAATGGTATCGCCCTTTGGAGTTTGAACCCTAAAAGCCAAACTACGATGCAACATCACAAGTCATAATAGCAACGCTCTTTGAAGGCTAGCATCAACGATTATTCACTTTTAGTGTCACTATATAGCGACGCTGGACTTTGTGACTCTTCAAAATGTAATAAATGCATACAAAAATTCAAATTACAAGTTGGGTTATGGTCACACATCCGTGGTCCTACGCCTGGAAGCCTCTAGTAGACTCAAACTCACTCGGAAATGTGTCGGGGAAGCACTCATTGCACCATCTTGTAAGAAGATTAGAGCTCAAAATGATGAAAATTCTAAAGGCTGTGTGCAAATGAATTGAAAGTGACCCCTCGAAGGCTATTTAAGCATGAAAATTAGGGTTTTTTGACCCATTTTAGCTGTCAACCTAGGGTTTTGTGCCCCGACCTTGTTTTTCTGAACTGAAGCTCGTTTTAGGTCTTTTTCTCATGTTTCGACATGTTTTTGGCATCTTGGAGCCTTTCTGGACCCATGAGGTAGCTTGTCCTCTTTTTTCGAGAAATTACCCAAAAATCCAAATTTTCGTTCGATCTCTCGAGGGCGCAATATACTAGCGTATTTCTTCCATTGGGGCAGCAATGGGGCATTCAAAATAATTGATTTAAATTTTTTTTTTATCTTGACAAGTTTATTCTTTGAACCAACGCAATAGGTGCATTGCTTCAAAGAGGGGCAAAATGTAGACATGTAAATTATACTGATTGATCTCATGCACTTTATCCTGATTTACTAACACCAATTCTGCCTAAATCATCTCTCTACTAACCATTTAATCTAATAATCTTTATTTTATTAAATTCATCATATTTCATCTTTTAATTGAATAAATCCACTCTATTTGATTAAATAATTATCCTCTATTAATTAAATAAATCATTTTGTCCTCTATTAATTAAATAAATCATCCTGTTTAATTAATCCGAATTCTCTCCTTTAAATTGAATAAACTAACCTTTATTTGATTTAAGTCTAACATCATCCTTCTTTAATTAAATAAATCAAACTTTATTTAATTAAATCTAATATTCATATTCCTTTCATTTTGATTTAAATAAATATAAAAAATCTAAGTCAAAGTGTCAAATCACCTAATTTCCATCTAAGTTAATCAAATCTTGATTAAATCTAACACTAATCCATGAAATCCTCTATATTTTGCATCTTGCACAAGTAAATCAATTTAGTTGATTTATAAATTCTTCTATTTTCATTCAAAAGGGCATCAAGTTGGAATATTCCCTCTTTTTGAAATCTCCCTCCGAAAAGGTCTTGTCCTCTAACATGGAATTTATATCTCTTACAAGTCCTTTTTTCTTGAGTAAGTCGCATTAAATCCTCTTCCACATCTTCCTCCACAAGCCAACTTTCAAATTTCAAATTTCCACCTAATTGCATTTATTTGCACATTGATCAAAATGTACTCCACCTCTCTCCACTAGCATTTTTACAAGTGGCATAATGCCATTGGCTTATTTTTATTCCAACATTCTTCATATCTTTCATTCCTCCATCCTTCTTTCCTATAAATGGAGATCTCTCATATTGATTTTGGATACACAAATTTATGTAGTAATTATCTACATGTTTCGAGCAAATTCATCAACATATCATTCAAGTTTTTATAGCTTTTCATCATCATAGCTAGGTTATTGAAAATTTTATCAAGAAGCACCATTGATCATTATCAAAGCTTGCAAGGAATTGGGAAAGGGCTATTTTCCACATCAAGATAACACCAATTCCCCCATGGGATTGAGGGTTTGAGCATTGGAATAGGATTTAGATTGCTTTTACTTTATTTCTTGTTCATTATGCTTCAAATGAATCTCATGTCGAATGCTAGTTTAGATTTGTATAATTGACTAACATTGTGTTGTTTGTTCATGCTTGTGTAGGTCTATAGCTACCATTCACAACACCTAATAAGGACAAGTTGCATTATTTGTAAAAATATAGGGAGATTGAGACTTACATATGCTTCATTTTCATAATCTAAGCTCATTAAAAATAAAAGAATTTGTATCTACAACTAAGAAGAGAAGAAGGAACTCAAAACATCTTATGAATTTGAGAGAATCATGCTGATGGTGAAACCCTAACAATGGAACACAAAGGTATTCTTCAAATTTTCTCATAAAACCCTAGTTTCTAAAGTTTAAAGGAAATTGTAATGGTGACTCCTCAATTAGTTGATGTTATTGAGAAACCAAGGCCAAAGTACAAAAAATATTCATTCAAAGAAATGGAGGTAGAAAAGTATGTTGATTTCTCTAGGTCACCCATAGATCTGGTATACATAGAAGATGTGAGGATCTACATTCATGCCACCATCAATGAAATCTATCATATGAAGTTTGAATAATTGAGGTAAACCCTATTGGATAATACTCGATACAAACAAAAATTTGTAAATGTGGGAAAAAAAAGGTTGGATGTGAAAGTATTTCCCAAAGTTTTGCAACAATCTTGAATGGGTAAGAATTATTTTGAGTCAAGAGTCCATGATGAGTTCATTTACTTGGAAAAACCCTATAGGATCACTAAGGAATCAATTTGGGCTATCATTGGTTTATATTCTACTAGACCAATTTTAGTGAAGGAAGCCATAAAAATGAGAGAAAAACTAACAAAAAACCTGAATAGAACTAAGGAAACTGGATACAATTTACTTATGGGTCTCTAATAATTTTTCTAACACTTTAATTCTTGAATTAATTACCTAGTTTTCAAGGTAAGGTCTAGCTGCAATACATTATTGTTGCCACACAAATTAGAAACCACGTGAGAGTTTTTAATGATATACAAGCTTGGAACACAATATACTCGGGATTATTCAAGAATCTACAAGGATGAATGCAAGATTGGGAGAGAATTGCCTCTAAGATGGTAAGGAAGTATAAGGATAAAATTTCCTTTCTATTTGATAAGCAATATTGCTAGATAGAAGTTGTGGAACCAAGAAATTCTTGGATTCCAAAGTTACAATATGAGGTCTCTGTTGGAATCAAGGAACACTAAGAGGGAGGGGGTGAATCAGTGTTCTACAAAATTTAACTTTATTAGTAATATCTTTAACAACATTGAACCATAAGAAAGATGTAAGCACATAAACCAATCATCCACAACACCAAAAAAAAAGGATTTTTACGTGGAAACCCTGTTAGGGGAAAAACCACGGTGGAGGTCAATCCATAATTTGAGTACTCAAATATAAGTGTTATACAAATGGGGAATGCATATGCATTCATGCACATTGCCTAGAGCTCACTACTCAGATACAAAAAGAAGACTCATGGTATTAAAAAAGATTTGAATTACATCCAAAAGATTTGAACTAAGAGAATAGTACCTGCTAATGACTGATTATAGTTTTGATTAAGCTCATCAGTTGCATTTTTGATCTGCTTGTCTAATTCTGCTCTTCTACCCTTTCTATTTTCATTCATAGTACAAATCATTTTATGCACAAGAGAAAATGTGCATGATTGCTCTACTATCCTTCTGAATTTCGCAACATACTTTGCACACTCAATTCACACACCAAAATGATATAAATGATCGCTTATATATATCCACAACAAAATATTTAATGGCTACAAGTAGGCTCCAATAAAATATAAAATATTTTCCAACTGTCAGCCCAAATCTCAAATAATTTACAATGTGCACCATCCAAAGTCGGCCACAACATAGTGAGGACCCAAAAAAAATCCTTAAACTTGAAAATACTTCAAACAATTTCACCTTGAACATCCGCAACATTCCACATTCACAAGTATTTGGCCTTCTAGCAATGTTAAACAAAAAATCAATCAACTAAATCTCCTAACTCGTACACCAATTGATGCAATGACTCAAAACTAGAGAATAAGATATTTGAGATACCCAACAACCTTCCCTGAGATCCACAACCCAAACTGATAAACTAGTAATGCGAATGGATCAACAAACTCAACTTTAGTCGGATACCCTATTCTCCACTAAATTTCAGTATGGACAGATACTGAAGTGTGGACCAGATCAATGACTTAGGTTACCATCAATGATAACACCAGAAGCCATATGCCAACAATCTCCCCCTTTGCAATTGATGGCAACACTTAGTGAAAAATGACTAAGTGTCAGAACCAACATATTGCAATCCTTCAAGACTTCAAAAAGTCATATTTGACACAAATCCCCCTGAATTTGATAAGGCATTTTTTATTGCTCTCTCTCCCCCTTTGACATCAATGACAAATAACCAAAAAATTACTTATTCAAAAATTGGTTCAATTTTTTTGAAGAAATACAGCCGCTACTTGTGTTAGAAGATTATTTTGTATTTGTCCTTCATCTCTAGAAGAAACTTCTTCCATGCTTCTACTGCAATCCTAGATATTATGATCATGCTATTGTTTTCAGATGTCTAGTTGATAATCTTGATGAGGGATTCCAGAATGGTGATAGATTCTTCTAATATCTCTCCTTTCCTCAGTATCTCAATCAATTGTTCCAGTCTGCATTCTCTTATGTTCTTCACTTTCCAAAAGATGTCAAAAATATTTTTTTTGGTGTTTTGAAAATTTGTATGGAACTTCTGTATTTCTTGAACCCTTTTCTTAATTATACCATGTTGATCCTGAAACACATTAAAATCTTGTCCAATACTGTTCAACCCTATTTCAATTTGTTCCAACTTTTCTTTGTACTTGCTGATTGCATGAGGCTATCAAAGACATTAGTCATAGAATTTTTTTGTTGTGTTTATGGATTTCCTTAGCTGATTCATGTGCCTTTTTATCTTGGTGAGTGATAATTTGTACTGCTTCTGCAGGTATAGAATTACCTTTTCTTCTTCCTTATTTTGAGACTCAGAGTCCATGATTTCCTTAATGCATTCAATCATCTCTTCTGGAAACATATTATGTAAAATCTCTAATTTAATATGGTTGTTCACAAGATGAGCACATAGTATGTTTAAAATCATGTCCTACTTATATGAAGGTTTGATAGACCATATGTTTGCGATTTTTTGCATTCCATCTTCCTCATGAATAAGTTGCAATAGCTCTTCTTTGGTTAAATCACCTTCTCCACTTCCTTCTATCATTTCCTTTACTTGTTCTGGTTTGATTGTTTCCAGTTCTTCAGTTTCCTTATCAGATTCCTCATTTGGTATGTCCACAATCACCTGTTCTTTTCCTTTTCCTTCAACTCTTGGAGTCTTGCATGCCAGTAGAGTGTAGGAAACAATTTCTTTTTCTCTTTTCTTCTTTCTCTCCATCTCACCAGAGGAGGAACCAAATTTAAGTGCCCTTACCAGAAGGGGAATAACAATTGAGCCAAACTTTCCTAGCAAACCTTTAAAGAAACTTTCATATTATTGATCATAGTTTTCCAAATTGTTAGAATGTATGTAAATATTCTTGCAAACTAGTTCACTCTCTTCCCATATTATATTGTTGTTCAGTGGTAAGCAATTTAGAAAATACATCACAAGGCATATAACCCAAGTACCAAACTTGAAAGGGTTATATGCCATCTTTGTCAATTGTATGTTCTTCATCAATTGATCTTTCAGTAATCTGCAAAGGTCAAAATCCTGATCTTCCATTATCATCTTGCGTGAAATGTAAACAACACCTACCGAAGTTGCACCTTCTCTATTTAAAAAAAACATTTTGTAAGATACTCCATGCATAATGTACCTTGTCACTGAATCTCTGATTATTGAGATTATTAATACCCTTTGATCTCTAGTTACTTTAGTTATGGTTTTGAATTTTTTATTTTGGATTGAATTCTTTCTCAGCACATCCCCAACTTTGCATAACCCAGTTATAGTTCCAGTCACTTATTTCAAGATATGGTAGGGTTTATCCAGAGTTTGAATATCGTCATTCAATCTGTCTAGAATAAACTTAACGATTTCTACATTCTCGAAATAGGGGAATTCACTCCAAATATCTAAGCTTTTGTGTTTTTCTTCTTTTAGCCATTTCAATTCATCGTGCGACAACATGTTTCTTATGCTCTAATCTTCTCATTTCTATACTCATCTAGGTTTATCATTCCTTTGATTTGTTCCATTTTACCTTATGTAATCATTCCTTATTTATACTAAATAAATTATTCAATTGCACACCAAATTAAATAGAAATTTCTCAATACAACTGAAGTACTTGATGGATCAGGGTTTCACCGCCGAATTATCTTCACACTTTCTAAATTCTCTTGCAGAGTGCTCTCCTTATTTTCTACGATATAAAGTGGAAAATGAGGGTTCCAACTTTCTTTTTATAACTCGCACACCTAAACTTTTGTTGTAATAAATGTTTTTTCCCTAGGTGTCCTGGATACCTGTTCTATTAGTGAGCAAGAGAAAAATTCTTCTGTAGACCTTCAATTGCTTGAATTTCTTTACGAGTGTTTTCCAATGCATCTATAAATCAATAATACAACTGTTGACAATCTTTCGCATTCCGACACTAACTACTAATAGGCGAAAAAATGATTTTCTTGAAAAACTCCTCCTACGCCAATGGCCTGAAATCAATTCCTAGAGGAAATACCAGGACCAGATTCTAGTATGGAACCATTTCCTGCATCAAAATTTCTCTTTCTTACCCATGTCTTCTTCATCTAATCTCTTATTTAATCCCCAGTCACTTTCTATTTTCCTTTATCATCTTTCTATGTATTTCTTCCTTTGTATGCCGAACCTCTTCTATCCATATTTTTGTTTCTACATAATCTTGCAATGTGGTTGTATTTGTTGCATTTGTAACACACAACATTTCCTTGTCTAGACCAGTCATCCCATTGATTTCTTCTTAATCTGCACTAGTTAGCAATATGCCCAAATCTTCCACAGGTATAACATTTAACATTCCTTCTATTGACAGAGTTGTTTGATATATTTGTACATTCAATTGACTTATGATCAAACTTATTGCAATTGAAACACTGACTGGAGAATGATGGATCACTTGATTTCATTTTATTTCTACATTGAGCATCCATATGACCAAATTTATTGCAAGAGAAAGAATATCCATTAAACTTTTGAGCATTAGGTTGTCTTACTGGATGCCTTTTTACTTTGTTCATTTGATTTCCTTGCCTAAAACTCCTTTGTTCAGATCCAAAACTTTCTCCTTTCTTGTATCCAAGATCTTGCTTGTCATTTCCATTCTTTTGACCTTGAGTCAGCTCATCAAGCTTAACTGAGCTAATCTTGAACTTCTCCTTGTATTCATTTGTAGTAGAAAGTTCATCCTTGAGAATAAAAATCTTTCTTTCAAGCTCTTCTTCATTGTTTCTGGATTGTTGTAGTTCAATCTCCAACTGAATGAATCCTCCATTAATTCTATTGCATTCACTAGATCTTTCTTTTAAGGACTGAGCAAGATTCTCGTCATTCTTCTTTCTCTCTTCAATCTCCTTAGTCAGCTTCATCACCATAGATTCCATCTCATGCTTTAGGGTAGCATTGTCTTTGGAAATATTTTCACATTCTTCAGTTATTTCCTTCAAGGTTTGATTCAGGTGTGTCAAAACTGTAAAAATCTGATGATTTTACATATTTTTCATCCCCTTGAGTTTCCATATGAGTCCTCATCATAAGCACATGGGCCTTCCATCATGACATTTTGTTTGCATTTTGCCTATATTTATCCCAAAATCCATCGGGTCATGGATTTTCCATGTTGTAGTTCCTATCAGCATAAGCTCATAACTGTCTCCCTAACCCACAATGCATGTTTGCTAACATATGTTTGTTGCAAGCATATTGGCATGAGTTCTTAATTGTCACAGTGATTGAAATTCACCTATGGGTATATCGGCATTACATTCGTGTGGTTTTGGCGACAGAGGAATGGTCTATCGGCAGGAGTATATTTCACTGGGGTGAGGTCTCCCTGAGTGGGTCGGGTCTCACCGACTAATGCATGTGGGGGTTCATCGGCGAGAGCTAAGCGGTATCAGCATTATGTCTCGACGAGTGACCTTTGGTCTCATCGACATTACATAAAAGGTTTCTATCAAAAGGGCTCCTCAATGAGAGATTTTTTCTTCGGAATAAGTCACAACAAATTCAAAGGGGTCTCACTGACTAGCATAAAATGAACACCTCGGCAAGACTTGTGTGACTTCGGAGTATGGTCTTGGCGAGTACGATGGGTCTCACTGATAGAGAAAAAGCTTTCCATCGGTGTGAGGTTGGTATTGTCTTGGTGATCTAAGGTGAGCTCGGGGTATTTTGGTAGGACACAGTATTATATACAAAATGTCTCCCTGACTATGCATTGTCTTGGCGAAGGCGATTGAAAGATACATCTCGGTGTGAGTGTGCTTTTGTCTCAGTGACTCAAAGTGGATGAAGATTTTTGGAAAGACATAATATGCTCTACGGGAGGTCTCCCCAATATCATTATGTTACAGCGATACATGTAGAATGAAAGAACACATCTTGGGGAAACATAATGTGATCGATATAACGTCTCCCCAATTTTGATAGGTCACGGAAAAACACGGAGAACGGGGGACGACTGGTGATTTAATTGCCTTCGACATCATTGCAATATGTCTTGGTGACTATTCCAATGTTGATTAATAAAATTCAAATACTGTGGCCGACATGAAATGAGCTCGAATTTGGTGGTAGGTTGACATGGGAGTTCCAAGTGATATGTTTTATGATGCTGGTGTATATATAGGCATTTTGTAATTGTAAAATGGGATGATCTATTAGTTATTTGATATATAGTAGGAAAATTAGATGGATACAGTACAATAGATTTATCAGATCAGAGACTATGATGCATGTTTTCAAAATGAAGGTATTTATGAAAGTCAATTGATGTTGTTGCACATTTATGGTGTCAATTATCTGTTGAATTTAATGAAAGTATTGCTAAGCTGTCTCCAAGATCGATTCTTTCTGATTGTTTAAATTGATATAACAATTTTATATTCAATTCATCAGTGCACATTTGCTATTTCTGTGTGGTTAATCGATTGGTTCTTTCAAGCAAAGATTAAATCCTTTTAATTGATCACAGTAATCAGAGAGATTCATTTGGATTGTTAAAGTAGAGCTTAGTAGTCACAGTCTTGCATGTTTATACAAGTTGTAAACAAAATATATGCTAGATAACTTGAGTTCTCCCCAGAGAGTGTTGCTCATCTTGATTTCATTTGACTTCGGATACCCAATAAGGCATTGGTCTCTGTAGTTTCATCATTAAGATTCATTTATTCTCTTTATATCTGTTAATTGAGTATTTTAGGATTTAGATTAAGAAGATTGCTATTGCACTTGAATTCATTTGTTCACTTGCATATGCCATTATGGACAAATCATTTCAAGAAGGATAACCATAAGAAAAGTCTGCTTCATTCAGAAAGGTACACCCACCTAGGTTTAGCAGCACCTGAAGAGTAGAAGGTTGAGTTCTCTTGACCTTGTCTGTTACCCTAAAGTGTATCAAGAGATTGGCAACCTCTTGAGGCATTCCACTTTCATTTTTGAGAGCTAACAAATTGGTGACTCTACTGGGAATACATTCAGAATCAAGGCCTTAATCATAGAGTCAGGAACTTTATATAGACTCCGCTGGGAATAAGAAACATCAAGTATTTTCTCATTTTTGACAAAAGTGAGTGGCAACTCTGACAGAAATTTTGTAGCTGTTCAAACATGAATTGAAGAAGATCTCAATACAGGGGAGGTCATACTGGAGCTCCTGCTGGAAGCAGTAAGTGGACACACAAAGATGACAAGGTTGATAAGGGAAAAGGGATAAGTGAGGACATGTGCATGACAGATAAAGATAAAACATCAAGAGCACATTGTGAAACATATGATCGCTATGACACATGGGGAGATAATTCAAGTGCAGAACTTTGTTCCCCTGAAGAACAAAGAAATCCATTTCCATTTTATAATCCTCAAGAACAACCAGAGTTTGATGCTAAACTCAGAGCTAGACTTGAAGTAGAGGGAATCAGAATTCAACATGAATATGATTAGAAAATGGAGGGTAACCAAAATGAGTTTATTGATCATGAGCTTCCTGAGGAAGTAAAAGCACGGTTGGAATTATAGGAGAAGAAGATAGAGGAACTAAAGGCTGAATTGCTGAAAGCCCAAATTACTACTTAGACAGCTGATTGCCCCCCAAAGTATGTACCACCTCATAAGCAGGGTAATCATGGTACAGGGCCTTTTGATCCACTAGTGTTTTCTCACCATCAAATAGGGAATCACTATAAGAAGCCAAATCATCCACCTCATATTCCCACACAACATACAAATATGCAGCCACCTCTTGGTCATCCTTGTGCCCCACACCATAATGCACAATACAACAACCCTATGTACCAATATCAGTACCCACCTATTCCTTCCCTTCACTAGTATACAACAATGATTAGACAATTTGATTTAGCAGGGTTTCAATTATATCCTTACCCTATGGATGGCAGCTGGAGAGGTCTGGTGGCTAAGTTTACAAGGAGTAATGCAGTTACTGCTGAAGAGAATTTAAGGAGTTTCAATGTGTTCATCCAGGACATAGGTATGCCATATGAAGATTTACATATGAGGTTATTCATGATGTCACTTATTGAAGACGCTAGAGATTGGTTCAACAGCTTGCCAACATTTTCAATTAATTCTCTCCAAGGATTCTAGGACCGATTTCTTGAGAAATATGGGAATCTAAGTGCACCTGATGCTACTCTTCATGAATTGATGCGAATTCAAAAAAATCAGAATGACTCAATTTTTGAATTCAATTGAAGATTCAACAAGTTGCAGACTAAAATACCTCCTGGATCAAGGTTGCCAGATTTTGTAGCATTGAGTGTTTATTTGAATGCATTTGATCCTAAGAAAGGGTATGAACTGAGAAATAAGTTCCCAAGAGATCTGGCTGAAGCTCAGAAGATAGCATTTACAATTGAAAACAACAGGAAGGTTGTTGGTATAATCAATAAAAGAGACAACCCTAGGGCTCCTCAGCAAAGCAACAATTATCAGTACAGACAGGAGAATACATACAGGAATGAAAGACTGAGGTTGCATGATATGCCTTATAATACAAACTGGAAGGATGGAAAATCTATAACAGCTAGGCCTAGAAACAAGGAGACTCCTGATCCATTGAGCAAGAAAGGAACCTATATGGTAAGTAACAATTATTTCTATGAAGCTTGTGATAAGCCACATTCCCCAGATTATTGTGTTGTGGCCCAGAGAATGCAAGAAGAGGGAATGTTGATGGGAAACAGTGGAGAAGATCACATGGTGTATTTGACTTCAAATAATTTTCACCATGTTGTGGAGAGGTATTCATCTTCAGAGGATGAAGGTTATGAGTATGATGTTTCAAATCAGAAATATAATTTCCATATGTCTGAGTAGTAGGTCTTTTCTGACTTTGAAGAAGATTATACAGAGCCACATTCTGTAGAAATGCCTACTCAATATAGTATGAGGAGACTCACTGATGAAGAGATAGAAAGATTAACTGTTGCTGCAGTTGAAGAAGCCAGGAGTAAATACTGGTTGAGAAATAGGATAGTAAATGAGAAGGAAGGTGTCCCTAGGGGAATCTTTATGAAGGATCAGAAGGTGACACAAGGAACTGTGAAGAAGCCAGAAATTAGATAGCTTGATAAAGGTGAACAAAAGCCTATCCAAAAGGAGGAAGTGAAGGAATTACACAAAGAGATGCAAAAGCCTGACCAACCTAGTGAAAGAGAGAAGGAAGAAAACAAAGGAGAAATGTCAGAACAAAAGAAAATTGTTAAGGTGGAGGGCTCTTCTTTTGACTTCACTTAGGCGTTATCCCAGGTAAAAATTTATGTTCCTCTACTAGAGATGATGAAAATTAGGGAATACAGAGATAGTTCTATTCAATTGATAATGAATTCTGAAAATAAAGTAGCTATTAAAGCAGTCAATAGGTAGGAGAAAGTAAATATCCCAGAAGTCTGCTTGGGTGATGTATCAACAACTCCCCCACATGTTGATCCTTTTTTCACTACATTACTCATAAATAACAAATTGCTGAGGAATTGCATGATAGACTCTAGTGCTGCTATAAACATCATGCCAGTAGGAGTTATGAAGCAACTTGGCATGTGGGCTAATACTAATGGGGGAAAGTGCTATGCAATGGATAACAGACCTATTCCTGTGGTAGGTATTATGAGAGATGTTGAAGTCAAACTGGCTACTTATCCATAGGTGGCTTATAATATAGATATAACAGTAATTGATACCCCTCCTCAGTTTGGGATGCTTTTATCAAGACAGTGGACAACAACAGTTGGGGGAAATATTTAGTTTGATTTGTCTTATGCAACTATTCTAGTGAATGGTCAGGAAATCAGGTTGTATAGGGAGCCAAGAATGAGCCAGGTTGTTGACTGTATACCTCAAGATCAAATCAATTGTTTCTGTGATGTGGATCTTGGCAATTTCAAGATGGAATCAGCTCAACCAGAGTTAGTCAGTACTGATCCAATTGAAAAATATGTTGCGCATGACTGCAATGGTGTGTGGAGGATGTACTTTGGTGGAGCATGGGAGCCTGAATCATTTTATTGGCCAGAGTCATCAAAATAATGTACCTTTGATCCAGTGAATAAATTTATTGACACCACACAGGGGAAAAGGTATGAAGACAATGGTGATATCACAGATGAGCAACAGGAGATCAATCATACACTGCAGCCAATAAAAGATGAGACATGTGCAAGTCAATATGGTTCATATGATAGCCTGCATGAGGAAGATGAGGATATTGAATTTCTTTCCTGCATATCAGATTATGACATAGAAGGCAGTGGATGTTTTGAGGGATCCAGTGAATATTCAGATTGTGAAGATGGATTTGTGGATTTTTATTTGCAACAAGGTGATTCTTGCAGTTCTTGTGATGATCAGGAAGAGGAAGTAATGGAAAATGTGGATTCCATTTTATAGAGAACAAGTAACACTTCCAACTGCAGTTGAGTACTATAAAGATACATTTGATGATGAGGAGGTATTTTCAGATCACCTTGATGATGAGGAAAAGATATTTTTTGTGTCAAAATATGGAACAAATGAATGTGATGGTAATCTTTCTTATTTTTCATTCTCTGATGATCTTGGAACTCTTTTTGATGATGACAAAAGTGAAGAATATAAATGTAGTGATGAAAATGTAGAAACATGCTCACTTAGCAGAGAGCAAATTTCAGATTTGCTAACTCTTGAATATCAAAGATATACACATGAAGGTGATTCTGAGGTTTTGTGTCCAATTTTCATTTGTTTTGATAGTGAAGAATCTTTGTGTGATGATTCTTATGACTCTCAGTGCATTTCTCGAGTTGATAGTGAAACCTTTCAAGTTGACCAAATACATGTGTCCATTCAATAAGAGGTATGTTATTTTCAAACTTCTAACTCATGTGGAGAATACTTTTATCTGCATACCAAGGGTGATAGAGGTATAGCTTTGATTGGTTCATGTATGCTTGATGTTGAAGATATGAGTCATAATCAAGTATTGTCTCCAAATGATGATACCGAAGAAGTGCAAAAGGTTTCAGTTTTGTTTGTCTCAAATGATCTTGATATGAAAAAGTTGTTTGTTTCTCAAGAGAAGCACTTTGATGATGAAATTTTAGTATAGCTGGGAGAATGGTTTATAATGTATAACAGTGAGAAAGATAATGAGGAATTTTGTGTTGGATATGCATATACTTTGTATGTTGAAGATAACAGGGGTTTGTCCCATGATGATGAAGAATTCGATTTGCTGAGTGGTGTAGGGATTTTGGGCCAAGCTGAGCATGATGATTCTCTAAGAACTTTTAATAACAGTGACAGAGCAGGTTGCATGAATGTCTTCAAGAAGAATATGATGAAATCAAGACAAAACCAGGTATTTGACAGGGGAAAGTATGGTTTGAGTTTCTGATCGTAACAGCTCAGAATAGGTGAAGTTGAAACACAGAGGATTAAGGGTTGCCAGTGTATGGACAACTCTTGCTTATCCTCTTTAAAATTCTTTTCCATGCACAATAGTTTAGGGTTTTGGTTCACTTCCATTTTGCATTCATTTCCATTGCCATTCATTCCATTTCTGCTCACTGTTCATCATTTTGTGTCTGGTCTGCTCACCCAAAGATCTGGATCCTTGCAATGATCTTAATATCATTCATCCCTAGACAGAGCCACTGTTAGAACTGTAAAAATCTGATGATTTTACATATTTTTCATCCCCCTGAGTTTCCATATGAGTCCTCATCATAAGCATAGGGTCCTTCCATCATGAAATTTTGTTTGTATTTTGCCTATATTTATCCCAAAATCCATCGGGTCATGCATTTTCCATGTAGTTCCTATTGGCATAAGCTCATAACTGTCTCCCCGACCGACAATGCATTTTTGCTAACATATGTTTGCTGCAGGCATATTGGCATGAGTTCTTAATTGTCACAGTGATTGGCATTCACCTATGGGTATATCGGCATGACATTCGTGTGGTTTTGGCGACATAGGAATGGTCTATCGGCAGGAGTATATTTCACCGGGGTGAGGTCTCCCCTAGTGGGTTGGGTCTCACTGACTAATGCATGTGGGGGTTCATCGTAGAGAGCTAAGCGGTATCAGCATTGTGTCTCGGCGAGTGACCTTCGGTCTTGCCAACATTACATAAAAGGTTTCTATCAAAAGGGATCGTCGATGAGAGATTTTTTCTTCAGAATAAGTCACAGCGAATTCAAAGGGGTCTCACTGACCAGCATAAAATGAACACCTCAGCGAGACTTGTGTGACTTCAGAGTATGTTCTTGGTGAGTACGATGGGTCTCGCCAATAGAGCAAAAGATTTCCATCGGTGTGAGGTTGGTATTGTCTTGGCGATCTAAGGTGAGCTCGAGGTATTTCGGTAGGACACAGGATAATCTACAAAACGTCTCCCCGACTATGCATTGTCTTGGCGAAGGTGATTGAAAGATACATCTCGGTGTGAGTGTGCTTTTGTCTCAGCGACTCAGAGTGGATGAAGATTTTTGGAAAGACATAATATGCTCTATGGGAGGTCTCCTCGATATCATTATGTTACAGCGATACATGTAGAACGAAAAAATGCATCTCAGGGAAACATAATGTGATCAATATAACGTCTCCCCAATTTTGATAGGTCACGGCAAAACACGGAGAACAGGGGACGACTGGCGATTTAATTGCCTTTAGCATCACTTGGATATGTCTTGGCGACTATTCCAGTGTTAATTAATAATATTCAAATACTGTGGCCGACATGTGGATGTTCAAATACCGTTGCAGGCCGACATGAAATGAGCCCGAATTTGGTGGTAGGCCGACGTGGGAGTTCCAAGTGATATGTTTTCTGATGCTGGTGTATATATAGGTATTTTGTAATTGTAAAATGGGATGAGCTCTTAGTTATTCGATATACAATAGGAAAATTAGATAGATACAGTACAATAGATTTATCAGATCAGAGACTATGATGCATGTTTTCAAAATGGAGGTATTTATGAAAGTCAATTGATGTTGCTGCACATTTTTGGTGTCAATTATCTGTTGAATTTAATGAAATTATTGCTAAGTTGTCTCCAAGATGGATTCTTTCTAATTATTTAAATTGATATAACAAGTTTATATTCAATTCATCAGTGCACATTTGCTGTTTCTGTGTGGTTAATCGATTGGTTCTTTCAAGCAAAGATTAAATCCTTTTAATTGATCACAGTAATCAGAGAGATTCATTTGGATTGTTAAAGTAGAGCTTAGTAGTCACAGTCTTGCATGTTTATACAAGTTGTAAACATAATATATGCCAGATAACTTGAGTTCTCCCCATAGAGTGTTGCTCATCTTGATTTCATTTGAATCCGCATACCCAATAAGGCACTGGTCTTTGCAGTTTCATCATTAAGATTCATTTATTCTCTTTATATCTATTAATTGAGTATTTTAGGATTTAGATTAAGAAGATTGCTATTGCGCTTGAATTCATTTGTTCACTTGCATCTGCCATTGTGGACAAATCATTGCAAGAAGGATAACCATAAGTCAAGTCTGCTTCATTCAGAAAGGTACACCCGCCTAGGTTTATCAGCACCTGAAGTGTAGAAGGTTGAGTTCTCTTGACCTTGTCTGTTACCCTAAAGCGTATCAAGAGATTGGAAGCCTCTTGAGGCATTCCACCTATGTTTTTGAGAGCTAACAAGGTGAACATCATCCATGCTTTTTCTCTCTTTTTTCTTAATCTGATCACAAAGATCCTTTCTCTTCTCCCTCGACTTAATAATTTGATCCCTCAATGACTAAATGAATTTCTTATCATCTTTAAGAATTTCTTTAAAATCTTATACTTTTTCTTTGGACTGATCAAGATCATCAAGTTCCACCAAAAGCTACTGCTGAAAACTACCAGAGTCCATTACTTTCCAAGATCCACCTCAAGTTGTTAAACTTCTTATGAGGAGCTAGGATCTTATACCAATTCTTGGAATCAGGGAACACTCAGAGGGGGGAGTTGAATCATTTTTCTACAAAATTTAACTTTATTAATCTGATCTTTAAACCACTTACAACATTGAACCAAAAGAAGGATGCAAGCACATAAAGAAATCATCCACAACACCATAACAAAATAATTTTTACGTGGAAACCATGTTAGGGGAAAAACCATGATGGAGGTCAATCCACAATTTGAGTACTCAAATATAAGTGTTATACAAATGGGGAATGTGCATGCATTCAGGCACACTTCCTAGAGCTCATTGCTCAGATATGAAAAAGAAGAATCACTGTCTAACAAAAGATTTGAATTACATCCAGAAGATTTGAACTGAGAGAATGGCATTTGCTAATTTCTTATTATAGTTTTGGTTAAGCTCATTAGTCACATACTTGATCTGCTTGTCTGATTCTTCTCTTTTGCCCTATCTGCTTTCATTCACATTACAAATCCTTTTATGCACAAGAGAAACTATGCATGATCACTCTACCATCCTTCTAAATTTTTCCACATAATTTTCATACTCAATTCGCACACCAAAATGATATAAATGATCACTTATATATATCCACAACAAAATATTTAATCGCTACAAGTCAGCTCCAACCAAATATAAAATATTTTCTAGCTATCAGCCCAAATCTTAAATAATTTACAATGTGCACCATCCAAAATCAACCAAAACATAGTGAGGACCCAAAACAAAATCCTCAAACCCGAAAATACTTCAAACAATTTCACCTCGAACATCCACAACATGCCACATTCACTTAGGTGGCCTTCTAGCAGTGTTAAACAAAAAATCAATCAATTGGATCTCCTAACTCATACACCAATTGATGCGATGACTCAAAACTCGAGAATAAGATATTCAAGATACACAACAACCTTCCTTGAGATCCACAACCCAAACTAATAAACTGGTAATGCAAATGGATCGACAAACTAAACTTCAGTCAGATACCTTGTTCTTCACTTTGTCTTCTGGTATGGACAAATATTGAAGTGTGAACCAGATCAATGACTTTAGTTTCCATCAATGACAACACCAAAAGCAATATTCCAACAGTATCAACTACAAAAATCAAGATTTATGATGAAATTTTTATGAGACTTTTTCACTGTGAAAAAGTAAAAGATAAAATTAATGTAATAGTTCAAAAAAATATATAAAATATAATAAAAAATTATTAGAGTTTTAACAAGATGTTGTAATGGAATTATTTTTAAAATGGTGTAATGGTTGGAACTACCCTTTGCATTTTATAAAACCCATGAAAAACTAAATTATTTGGAAGGGGGAGAAAAAGGAAATAAATAACCATTGTATGTTTCAGGAAATAATTAAGAGTTGTATATTCTTCATATATTTCAACATATATATATTTTTCATCTACATCCCTTTCTTCTTTTAATTCATAGATCTCTCTTTTATTATTTCAAGAGAATTATTTTTGCCAATTAAAATTATGACAAAAACTATGTATACATATAAGAAATTTACAATTGAAGAGACTAATATTATTCTATATGTTTAATCACATATATTTCAACTTTATCAATTTTCTCTCATTTAACCAATTTTATTTAATATAGATGTTTTCCTTACTTTAAATTTACAAAATTATTATCATGTTCTGACATAACATTTACTTAGTGAATGAAATGCATAACACATACTATGTAGTTAATCATCATTGAACTAAATATAATCTATATACTAAAAGTATATCAAATTTACTATTTTACCCACTAATGTAACTCCTTCAAAGTATTAGAAACTATGTGTATTCAATACTATGTGGCCACTCATAAATTATAAAAGTATAATCTATAACCTCAACCTGCATTCAAAGATGATATTCATGTATTTTGGACTACATGAATATCCTCATCTCATAATGTACAAATATAATGTTAGTCCTTTAAAATAAGGAAAATGTACAATTTTATTGAGTTGATCAAGTCCAATAACAATGTACAAATTAAAGCAAAACATGATACGAATAATCTCACAATGCTTCATAAATAGCAATAGAATGATAGTAAATTATTATCACCTAGACACTACTTCATAAAGAAATACTATTTTGAATCTTCCTTTAAGAAACTAGGTTACTTACATTTAAATTTACTTCTAGGATGGATATTTTTTCAATTATATTTTTGGATGAAGTTTTTTCTATAACAATGAGGATACCTCACATTGACAACCATGTTGTAGACCTAATAGTAAATTGAAACACAACTTTTACTGGAGACCTCCTCATAAATTTTAAGTAAGGTTACATAAGGAGAGGAAATATTATGTCATTTCATAAATAAATCCATAGTCTTGGACATAGATATTGATAAATGATATTACTAAATTGTGTATGATAAAATAATTAGAATAAATTTATAATTTTAATTTTCTTAGAGGTTGTCCCTCCCCCTGTAAAATTCAACATGTCCCCATGTCTCATCCTAAGAAAAAATATGTTATTGTTCAATTGATTAAACATTATTTCATTCCGACAAAAACAATGTTTTCAAGGTTTATGATGTAGAAATAGCATGTCCTTATGGGTCTATCGTGCAGTCATGGGTGGAGGATTTAGAAAGAATTGACCAATCATGCAACTTAGAGTCAACACAACAAAAATAACACAAGGAAATACCCTACAAACAAATATCTTTATTGAATTGGAAATCTTACATACATCATATGTAACATGGGTGAATAATCAAGGTTTCATAGGCCTACCACAAGGACGTTCAACATTACAATTGGCTAGAGGCCTTATTACAGTCCCATATCGAGGAATGAAAACTTTCAGAATTCTAAATCATGAAATCCTAAGTACTCTACTATTTTTTTTTTAAAATGAATTATAAATGATCTTAAATATGATTCTCCAATTGCAACAAAGGTTCACATCAGCCTTAAGGGTTTACAAACCCCAATGAATGTTCAAGCATGTAGGTCAGCCTTAAAGAATGAAAGATAATCCTTTGTGAAATGAAATGAATTTCGGATCTCCAAGATAGATCCCATTGGACCCAAAATGCTTGCATGATACTCCATTAAGCTCCATACACTTTGGAATAGGTGTGAACTATGAAATATGGACCAGGTTGGCCCCAAAGGCTCTGACAATGAATTATAGTGAAGTGTTGAGAGTCATAACTTTCAGAAGAAAAAAAATGTAAATGATCTAAAATCTAGATATGTTGTAGATGACCTTGTTTAGATGCTATAACTTGCTTTGTGAGCTAAGGAACAATAACGTGATGGAATCCAAAATGAAAATTTGAAACTGTTACAAACTGAAATATAATAAAGGAAATGTTTTTGGTTGATATAGGATTTCTTTACAACTAGGGTTTCTCCTACATCAGACATTTGATATTGGAATAAAAGTGAGGGTTATGTGCAAGATCATGATGGGCCAAAAAGTGGCAATATGATGGGTATTTGTAGGGTATGTGGCTGACGACTTTTTTTTTACCCAAAATTTATGAAATGAAAAGGGTTTTTAAAGGAGGTTCTCAGCTTTCCACCAATATAAATTATGCTTTACTTTGAATTTAATCAATAATTATTATTAATTTTCTACTTGAATTATGACTAAAGTGTTGATTGATAGGCTGATTGAAAAACATCTTTAGCTTTCAAACTGTATCACATTTTTGAATCCAAAACATGCATCACATTCTATGCTTTTCATACTATAGGATTAAAAAAATAAAAATTGAATTTCATGAACTTTTGACCAAGTTAAGGTGGTCAGACATACAAGTTTTGTATTTTTTGTTGTAATAAAAATTCATAATTAATTATTTACTTGGAAAAAAATTACAAAAAAATATGCATCACATCTCGACATGAGTCCTCTACTTATGTCTAATATCTTATAAAAAAATATTATCATTTTATTGTGGTTAGGGTGGTCAGACAGACACCTACTTCTTATTTTTTCCTTGAAATTTAAGTACTGATGTATTGAAATTTCAAATTTTCACCAAATAGTTTAAAAAAAAAAAAAAAACCTAGTATTTTAGAAACTACATTCAATTTTCTACAGATTCTATTCTTACATATTTTTGAAATAATATAGATAACTTATTCAAATTTTTATGTCAAGTTTCCTAACTCTAATTTTTCTGATTTTTTTGCCACTTAAGGGCCTATTTTTTCCATGATGATCTTGCACATACCCTGAGTCCCTCACTTTCTAGGGGCTAGAGGGAAACAAAAGTGGTACACCTCAGCTTGAGAAATCCATGATGAATCCTCCATTTGTTTGCCTTTCAACTTTACCATATATTCCTTATAATTCTTGTGCCTAGTACTCCTAGTTCTAGTGGATCCATAAATCATGTAGAGCGGTGAAGTATGCTTATTCCTCCTAGATTACTCACAGATGGAAGAGGCTAAACCAGGGATATGTTCCAACAATTTGTGGGATTTTTGCTTAATTTTAATAGATGATTATTATTATTTAATCTTTTATTTTTAATACTTAATATTAATTATTGTTGCATATTTTAATTCTCCTTGTTTAAATAACATATAAATATTTTCTTGTGAAATAAATTAAAAAATGGAAACTATTTTTGCAAAGTTTCATTATATTTTAATTTATCTATTGAGGGAATTAAATGTATGACATTAAATTTATCGATAAAGCCAATGGATCCATTTACAAAAAAAATTGAAACCTATAGAGAGAGCATGGATAATATAATCTTAGAAAGTATGGAAGAAACTCATGAAAAGTAGACATAAAAGATGTTTCTAGAATTGGAAATTCAATAGTTAACCAAGAGGGCACCTCAAACCTTTGCCAAGGCTCCATAAAACATTCCCTCAAACCCTAAAGAATCTATTCTAGAGAAATTTCCAAGAATTCCTCAGAAATAAGCTTCTATATCTACAGGTCCTTCAAAACCCTTTGGGTCTACACAAATTGCTTGAATCATTCCCGAGAAAGAGATACCACTAAAAACTTGGTGCAAAAAAAAACTACAAAGAACAATCATTCAAGACCTAATCAACCTACTAAAAGGAAGAAAACTCATAAAGAAGACATTTAAGAGGAACGAGAAGAAGGAGACGAAGGTACTTCTAAGCTAAAGAGGAAAGAAAATAATACTAAACAAACTTCTTTGGGGGTACCTCTACATGATCGTCTCCACTTTTCAATGGGATTGTGAGTAAGGGAATGATATAAGAAATTATTGAACTTCATTTAGATGTTCTTCATGTATATCAGAAGCCTATTGAGAAAGAAATAATCATGTATATGATAAAATACAATGTGCCTTTTAGTGAGATCATTGAAAAGGTTTAGAAAAAAATTTCTTAGGCTCTAAGTTAGCTTAGAGAGAAAGCCATATAAATGGATGAAGAAATAAGATATGAAGATCTTGAAAAAGTTGGATCCTACGTCTCTTAGGAAGATGAAGAAAAAATATATCAAAATCAAGCTTAGGAGTTAAGGACAAAGCATAGGGTAGATACCCTCATGAGATTGGAAAAGGAGGATAGAGATAAAATTCAAAAGGAAACTAAAGAATTAACTAATAAGATCCTTGAAGAAGTAAAATAAGTTGAAAATTTGGAGCAATGTCATATGTATCCTCCCCACTCCGAAACATCTCCTCTGCATAACACTAATCAACAAATCCCATAGGAGGAGGTAGAAGTGAAAGTTGCAAAAGATGAAGGGAATGATTCCCTTCATCATAATGATGTACAGAATAGTCCTCCTTCAGATAACACTAATAAAAAAAACCAACATATGGAGCAAGGTACATCAGTTTCGAGAGAAAGTGCACAAGAAAATCCAAGGGACTCTTCATCGGCCTCCCCTATTGACTCCATTAAGGAGGTCCTGGCACAAAAAAAATAGATTCAACATTTTATTTCTTTACAACTACTACAACTACCAATGTTTGATGCACAAGTTAACCTATCGGGTATCCCACATCTACAAAAATTAAAACTAGGTGACATCCTTCACTCCTCTACAAGGGAAGAAATATTACAACATTAGGTAGAAGGTACAAAAATATTTCTAGAACCAATAAAATCTCTTGAAATAAAAATTCCTAATGAAAAGAAGGATTCCTCTTTGTCACTCTCTTAGAAATTAAATTTATTAATGGATTCATTCAAATAACATTCTTCATATCTTGATAATTGTAGGTTGAGATAACTTAGATTAGCAATAATAGATTTTTCAAGCCTCTGAAAAATGTGTGAACACACATGACAATTGCCTTATAGAATAAAGAATCTCATAAAGGATATTTAGAAATGTATTGAGGAAACAAAAGTATTATACCTTTTCTTCTTACAATGGCCTTCTAGCATAAAGAATCTCAAGGATAAAATAAATGTAATGTAAGTGTAGATCTCAAATGTGGCTGACATGATTGATCAAGTGTAGGATTATTATGCTACTCTAAGGGTAAAAGTAGAGAAATTAAACTCCAAAATACAAAAAGGATAAGATCAAAGGGATCAAATCAAAGGTTAGGTAAAGTAATTGTGAGAAGCAGTGAGCTTAAGGTTAGCCTCACTAGCTAGAATTCTAGCAGAAGCAAATGGTGTTGTACAAAACAATCATGCACCATCTTCTTCAAAAGAAGCATAAGACATTTATGTGCAACTAGTAAGTCAATTCTAGATCTTGATCTTTGTAAAGAAACAATGGGATAACATCTTGACTCAATTGAACTCAATTTACAAGAATATACTTCCATCATCTTAAAGTTGATTATGTCTTGATGCAAGACACAATTTTGTGACATTTTTAAAAATAATGTACTATGTGAAAGATAATACTATGACCACTCTAATGTATATGGTGAGAAAACTAAATAAAATAGTTATTTTTCTATAGGAATATTCTCTTGGGACTAATCAAAGCTATCTATTAGGGGGTGTTTGCCAATTTTGGTATGTACAAAAGTACACCACTTCCCTTTACCCTTGATGTTAAAGGGGGAGAGAAAATGAAACATCTGGTAAGTGTTTCCATCAATGATAAAGGAGGAGATTGCTGGAAATTTCTTATTAGTGTGTTCTCATTGATGTCAAATCATGTTGCTATTACAAATGCATTGGTACTTAATGAAGATTTGTGATGATTTCGATTAGTATCATTTATACATAGTTGTACCCTATCTCATGAAGTACATGCTATCTATATTCTAGATTTCATGGATTGATGATTAATATATTGCTACATATCTCTTTTGTTAAAATATTTTACATGGGGTATAGAGAAAATTTTGCAAGTCCTCAAACTATCAAAGGCACAAAGAATTGCATGTCAAAATATGAGTCAAATTCTCCACATTTCTCCATAAATGAGCTAGTTTCCCTATGGATTAGAGGATAGCTCAACGTAGCTATGAGTTATATATGATCCAAGTTTTATTACATAATTTTTGGTTCAACATTATTGCTAGTGTTAGAAAAATAGGAACAAGTTATTTTCTTTTAATGGTTACCTAAGGTAGAACAAAATTTCTTCATACTTCACCGCATTATCTCGTTTAGTTCTACAATTTTGAAATTTATATTCATATAGATAGTGTCTCCACTTAGTTCACTTTTCACCCGATTTTGTTCACCACCAAATTGTTTGAATGTGATAGTGTGTTTTTAGTAATTTGGTAATTAGGAAAGTTGATCAGTTGGTGATCTAATGACTTACATAAAAAATTAATTTCCTAAAACTAAGAGGTTATGAGAAGTATGTTTGGATCTCTTTGTGTTCTTTGAAAGGTTGAAAAGCTAATAATTGATCTTCTCTTATACCATAGTCAATATAAAGTTGATATTTTGGGTATTAAGTATTTGCACCACCATGAAATAATTTGAATTGGTAAAATGATTTTATAGTAATATTTGGCATGGCATATAGTGTTCATGGCATGGTCCACATGATTTTTCTTTCTTATCCACTATCACCTTTAGTCTGAAACTAATATAAAGAAGGATAAGTGTTTTTTAAGCCAACTTGGCATGTTGAGATGTTTGCACTAGTTGTTTGGAAGTGTGTATAAGTAAAGAGATGTATGGGTATGTGTAGGATCATCATGGAAAAAAAAGCCCTTAAGTGGCGAAAAATTTAGAAAAATCAGAGTCAGGCAACCTGACGTAAAAATTTGAATAAGTTATCTATATTATTTCAAAAATATGTAAGAATAGAATCTGTAGCAAATTGAATGTAGTTTCTAAACTACTAGGTTTTTTTTAAAAATCTATTTGGTGAAAATTTGAAATTTCAATGTAGTAGTACTTAAATTTCAGGGAAAAAATAAGAAGTAGGTGTCTATCGACCACCCTAACCACAATAAAATGATAATATATTTTTATAATATTTTAGATATAAGTAGAGGACTCATGTCCCGATGTGATGCATATTTTTTGTAATTTTTTTCCAAGTAAATAATTAATTATGATTTTTTTATTACAAATTTTAAAAAATATAAAAAATCGCATGTCTAACCACCTTAACTTGGTTAAAACTTCATGAAATTCAAATTTTGTTTCAATCCTATTGTATGCGAAGCATAGAATGTGACGCATGTTTTAGATTCAAAAAATATGATACCGTTTGAAAGCTATATATTTTTATTAGCCTATCAATCAAGACTTTAGTCATAATTCATATAGAAAATGAATAATAATTATTTATTAAATTCAAAGTAAAGCATAATTTATATTGGTGGAAAGCTGAATATCTCCTTTAAAAACCCTTTTTGTTTCATCAATTTTTGGTAAAAAAAAAGTCATCAGCCACATACCCTACACATACCCTACACATACCCATCATATCGCCACTTTTTGGCCCATCATGATCCTCCACATACCCGTATGATGAGGTAAAATTGGTCTTATTTATCTCTTGGCATGTGATAATTTTTTTTCTACGTACGGTGGAGGTATTGGGGGTTAACATACTATAGAGAAGGGGGATTTTCTACTCATGAGTCTCTTTATTCGCAAGAGATTCCCAAGGGGAAAATTTCCCTAAGCTACCTTAGGGAAAAAAATGAGAGTTCTAAAATTAGAAAGAGTAAAATCACATAGGTTTTCTAGACAGATTGATGGGCTCTTGACCAAAGGACGGCAGAACAAAACAAGGATGAAAAAACAGTGCATTGGAGTCTCAAAGGCGTCTTAGCATCTCGTATGGACCAAAAACTGAGTTTATCATAGAAAAATAAAAGAGACTACTGACAATCAGATTGCTAAGAACTTACAAAATGTGAGAAAGTAACAAAAATTAATAGAACTAATAATAAAGTGAAGTATAAGTGATAAAGTTAGAGAATGAGAGATAGAAAATGGTTGCAACAACCCAAGTAATGAAGCATCTAGTACATGAATATATTCAATACCTGCATGTGTAAGATCGAGAGAAAATGTTGGGGCTGTATATGGATTTTCCTCAGTCAAATCCCCATTTTGGTGTTCTCACCTCCATGGATAGCTAAATAGATAGAGAGTGAACAAAATAAGCAAATGTGAAGTGATAAAAGAAATCCCCACTCAAGGAGGATAACCTGTATCACAAGATAGAGATGAAATTGATAGGGGATGTGAAAAATCCCAAGATTTTCGCAAGCAAAAGTTAAGGGAGATATTCACTCCAAGGCTTAAGGAAGCCAAAGAGAGAGGCAAAGATAGTTGCAAGAGCCAAGAGTGTTGCAAAGAGTGTTGTAAGGACGTGAGAGTACTTGAGGCTATTGTAACAAGTGAGATATTTGAGCAAGAAAGAGAGTAAAGAGGGAAAGGAGAGTGTATGCAAGAGAGAAAGCTCCAAAGAGCCAAAATAAATTGAAAGAATGGATTAAAAAGAGAGAATAGGAGAGAAAAGAATCTTCACAAGTGGTTACAAGGCATCTCGAGCTGTTACCACTGACCAAACTTGTTGACAAGTGGCAAAAATTCTTGGAAATGACCATTTGAACATCAAAATGTCACAAGATGATAGCGCAACATGCAAACATCTGTGAAATGTGCTAGTGTCGAGACACATCATGCTACAAAATGACATGAATGATAAAAGTACAAGGTTTGACGCACAACTGACGCATGAGGATACCTACTAAAAATGGGTCTTGAGCATCCTAAGAAGGGAGAAAGGATGATGTAAGGGCTAAAATGAACCCACACAAGTGCTAAGGGAGTGGGCACTAAAGTGGATACAATAATGAATGTGAAATTGCAAGGGGTGCAATTTTATGACATTACACATACATGGCTATTGGACGTCTCATATCATATGTTTCATCATGGTTGATGTGCCATAGAAAAAAGTACCCTTTGCTTGACATGGGATTAATTCATGATAAATTGAACTTAATAAGGCCTTGATTTAGGTTTTGTGAGGCATTTTATGCATCCACACTAGGTCTTGGATCCTTGTAAATTGAATAACATGCTTTTATTGATGTCTTGTAAGGGTTTTGTAAAGTGTTGTAAGATACTTGCATGCTTTTCTAGACTTAATGAACCTATTTCTCCTTAATTCAACATTTAAATGTTTTTAATAACATTATTACATCAATCTAGAATTCTTGTAAGATAAACGTAACTCTAAACTAGTGTTGTAGTGTGATTTACACATTCACATTGGTTCTTGTGCCTTTCTAGGCTATGTGGACCTCATTTTAGTGTTGTAAAGTGTATTTAATTACACTTTCACATTGAATTTTGTGTGCCAAGACCTAATTTACCTTTGTATAATCATTAATAGGACCCTATCAACCCATATTGTGCATCTTAAGCCAATATTTGATCAAATGACTGACAAAGTTGCAATTTAAACCTTATTTCCTTATCCCCTCGCATCTTAGCCATCATAATAGATCCCATGGGACCCATTCTCCATGCATGGAAAATTAGTCCCATCCAAGTGGGACCCATTCACCATGTGTGGCGAATCAGTCCCATTTGGCCCAATTTCAACCTTTGAGTGGGAAAAAAGTGAAATTTAAGTTTAATATTACTTCATGTAAGCTTTTGATGAGGTATTAATGGGTAAAATAGTTGAAATTCCTATAAATATAAGTATTTTTACTCTAAATCATATTCATTCTTCATTATTCATCCACCAATCTTCCATCTCAAGTCAAGCAACTTAGGGTTTTATTATTTCAAGTCACCAAGATATCAATTTTCAAACATTTAAGGGTAGATCCTTCATGTTTTGTTGCCAAATTTCAATATCAAATATCATGGAAATGTAATCAACTTCATTATTGCATGTTTCATCTCATTCTTTCATCATTTTGGTTTAATTACCTAAAAGGGGTTTGACCAAGGCAAACCCCCATGCCCTAACATCCAACATTTCTTCTTTTCTTCTTGTGTGTTTGCAGATTTAGGTCTTTTGGAAGCTTGGAAATCATTGAAGATCAAGTTGAAAATTTGATCAAGTTTTCTATTCATTCAATAAGTCAAAATATCAACAAAATCTCACCTTTAGGCCCATAAATCAGAGTTTCGGAAGTGGACACCTATAGGAAGTCAAAGTGCAGACTGAAAGCTCTGGAATCCACCTTTGAATAATAAAAAATTCAAAAGTGGACTCATTCTCAATGCATGGTGAATGTGTTCCACTCTAGGGTTAGTTTCTGATTTTATGCATTTTTAGATACCCTTTTGTCTAAAACAGGCTCTGGTTCAATTTTGGAGAATTGGGACTAATTCACCCAGAATGGCGAATGAGTTGCTATAGGCTTGAAAATTAGCATCAATGGCATTTCAGAAGAAATTTCAAGGCTTCATCAAGATTCCAGGTGCACACCTTCAATTTGGTTCATTTCTGTTAAGTTTTGTATTCATTCTAGTTCATTTCTGCATAACACAATGTGTTTTCAAGCAAGTCACATTTCTTAGGTTTTGCATATTTAATGAATCAATTTCATCATCTACTTGCATTTAAATCATTAAATTTAGACATAATTTCATCATACATACCTCATATTGAGTGAACCACCTAGATTTTTGGTGTGGGATCTATCTCTTTTCATTAGGTGAAAGACCCTAATTGAACAAAAGAGACCTAACATTCCTAGTCTCAAAAATCTATGGTTCCGTTGACAAAGGATAATTTTTTTGAAGCTTTTAGAGGATATAAATAAAGGATCAATAGCATAGGTGAATAGATGATGATGATCAAGAAAAAAGTTAATATGCAAATAAGGAATCCACAAAAACTATGTAGGCAATTCTCTTAGGGACATGTTTAAGAAAGATATAGGGTTGTAATACTACATCATAAACCATTATTGTTGTTGTATTGTATTACAAGAAATAATAATCTAAATATTGATTCAGTCTATTTTTAGGTAACTTGTCCTTGGGCCTTAGAAAAACTATTACATTTTTAGATATCCTACTACTCAGGTTACTCAAATTATTAAGAACTTGAACAAAATACCCCTGAAAATAATATAGTTTGAAGATTGGAAATGCATATCCTAGATATATTTTTTTCCTTTAATTAGCATTATATCTACCTCAAGAATCTCCAACTTCAATTTAATCTACTTTCTCCAAGGGATTTGACTATAATATAGAAAAATCTACCATAACATTAAGTACCATCTAAAGTAGAGAATTTTTTCATCAACCTTAAAGGGAATTAGCGCATTTGGAATCCCTTCTACAATATAATATGTAAAATGAAATTCCCTATTGAAATATTTATGTTATATATATGTAGCCATCATCATCATGTGAATAGTCACTCGTGGCTTAAAATAAATATCCAATACTTTGGTATACAGAATAATAGGTCCTAATGAAATATTCCTCAAAGATGTCAATATTGAAGGTCTCCATTTCATATTTAAAAAATTAGGTAAGCTTGTTATCATAAGACATTTTCCTATGATATAGTAGCTAGACTCTATAACTATATTTTCCTATTTTATATTTTTTACTTGAAGAATAAAATTCAGTTGAATCATTCATAATAATGTTAATTTTGAAGACCTTTTGATGATTTTTGTATTTAGCACCATTAATGGTTCATCCTTTGAGATTAACAGTGTTATTTTTATACCATTATATTTTTTTAGAAATAACTCTAATTAATTTTATATTGATAAATACATTTTAAACCACAAGCCTCCCTAGGTCTAAGCTCTAGATATTTGAGAGGAGATGAATAACACTACTACACCTATGAAAATAATTAAACAAATCCAAACCCTAAATAAGTATAATTACATCACTAATACATTATGCCCTATCAATGACCTTGTCTCATATAATACTAGTTCCTTGGGCATGCTTCACCCTCTTAGAAGAGGTAGGAAATTGACTTAGTAAATATTTCTCAAGCCCTCTTTCCATTTTACCACTCTTAGAAGTACTATAACTCATCTTAAAGTTTTATTAAAAAAACCAAGGTTTTATAAATTCAACCATAATTAGGGTTCCTTACAACCATGGTAATATTCTATGCTATCTAGGAAACTCTAATAGTCAAAACCCTAAAAGTTAAAATCCTTTTACAATAGTGTGGATGTCAAAATCTGCATATGGTTAGCATTT
This sequence comes from Sequoia sempervirens, assembly GCA_007258455.2. Lineage (NCBI taxonomy): Eukaryota > Viridiplantae > Streptophyta > Pinopsida > Cupressales > Cupressaceae > Sequoia > Sequoia sempervirens. The sequence continues at coordinate 263,760,918 of VDFB02058242.1, forward strand.
AAATTCAACATCCTTGTGAAATACTTGACTATGATAAAATATTCAAACTAAATAAAACAAGGTTAATGAAATGCAAGCATATAAAAACATAATCAAAACTTTATTCCATAGTGGATTGGTGCTATTGTTGAAAATAGCCCTTTCCCAATCCTTGCTTAAGCTCTATGATATGAAAATGATATGTTGATGATCAAGATGATGAATGGGAAAAATCAGTTCTCCTGAAGAGAGTGACTTTACATGAGTAATTCTGCAGTTGTGGAGGATTTGATAAAAGATGAAGCTTCTCATTTATAGATTCTCAGTTGCTAAGAGTGATCAAGAGGGAGTAGAGTATGTGCAGGATCATCATGGAAAAAAAAAGCCCTTAAGTGGCAAAAAATTCAAAAAAATCAGAGTTAGGCAACTTGACGTAAAAAATTGAATAAGCTATCTACATTATTTCAAAAATATGTAAGTATAGAATTTGTAGAAAATTGAATTTAGTTTCTAAACTACTAGGTTTATTTAAAAAAAAGAAATATATTTGGTGAAAATTTGAAATTTCAATGCAGTAGTACTTAAATGTCGGGAAAAATAAGAAGTAGGTGTCTGACCACCCTAACCACAATAAAATTATAATATTTTTTTATAATATTTTAGATATAAGTAGAGGACTCATGTCCCGATGTGATGCATATTTTTTTGTAATTTTTTTCTGAGTAAATAATTAATTATGAATTTTTTATTACAAATTTTAAAAAAAAAAACACTTGTATGTCTAACCACCTTAACTTGGTCAAAACTTCATGAAATTCATTTCTTTTTTTTAATCCTATAGTATACTGAAGCATAGAATGTGACACATGTCTTGGATTCAAAAAATGTGATACCGTTTGAAAGCTATAGATTTTTTTCAATCATCCTATCAATTAAGACTTTAGTTGTAATTCAAATAGAAAATAAGTAATAATTATTTATTAAATTCAAAGTAAAGCATAATTTATATTGGTGGAAAGCTGAGAATCTCTTTTAAAAACCCTTTTCGTTTCATCAATTTTGGGTAAAAAAAAAGTCGTCAGCCACATACCCTACAAAAACCCATAATATTGCCACTTTTTGGCCCATCATGATCCTGCACATACCCAACAATGTGGGATAAAAAAAAAGCCAATGAAAAGAGGCCACTTGTCATCTTATGAGTGGTTGAGGAGTGTGCAAGATTTGGGAAATGTTCCCAAGAGGGGGAAATTCAAATTTGAATTTGTGATATAAATGCTGAGTTTGAATTTGGCAAGGGACATGTAAGAGCCATGTAAGAGCTCATAAATGACTTGTTGGATGTACATGTCCACTTGTTTTTGAATTCAAACCTGAGGGAATATTCCTCAAAGATGCCATGTTGAGTGAAAATGCTGAATTTAATAAATCAATAAATTTATTTATTTGTGCAAGTGGGGATATCTAGAGGATGTGATGGGTGATTAGGTTAGGCTAATTAGGATTAGGTTAGCTTAATGATGATTAGGATGATTTTGACTTTTATGACTTAAATATTTGATTTATTTAAATTAGAAAAGGATGGAAAATGCATTTGGATTTAATTAAATGAAGGTTTGATTTATTTAATTAGAGGGATGATGTAAGACAAGTTGATTTATTTAATAATCCTGATTTACTTGGTGAATGGATTTGATGAGTTTGATTAAATTAATGAGTGGATGAATGTGAAACCTGGTTTACCCGATTGAATGTATAATGCTAATTTTGCATGTCTACATTTTGCCCCTCTTTGAAGCAATGTACTTGTTGCATTGGTTCAAAGAATAAACTTGCCGCGATTGAAATTAAAAAAATTTCTGATTTTTTCGTATGCCCCAGCAGAAAGAAGTACACTAGTACATTGCCCCCTCAAAAGATTGAGCGAAAAGATTCAATTTGAGGGTCGATCTCACGATAAAGAGGTTCAAAATGGATGGTTATGAATGATGATGCAAATGAGATGATTTTAAGATGCTTAGAATAACAAATCTATATTATCCTAAGCAACTTAAATGATGATATGATGTGAGATGGATGAGAATGATGATGTGATATGCTGTGATTATGCAATGAATGATTTATGAGGTGCTTAGACAAACAGATCTATATTATGATGATGAAAATGGATGTGAGATGATGTGCAAAATGATGATGGTTTGTGGATGCAAGATGGATGCATGATGGATGCGTGATGGATGCATTGGTGATGTTATAATGTTAGTGCGGAAATAAGAAATGCGATGATGACAAGAGGATCCAACAAGTCCATGATCTGACGAGACTTTATTAGAGATGATGATGATGATAGATGGATGATGATTTGCTTATCAAGGATTGGGATTTTAAAAGGGCTACTTACGATGCATCAAGGTATAAAGAACCAGGATGGTGTTGTACCTAGTGTGATGGACTTTGACTCAACAAACAGATAGGAGTATTCTTGTTCACACTTGACATACATAAACCTTGCTAGGACGTACCTAACAAAGCAAGTATTCACCAAGTTATTTTACAAGAATGTCCAACAAGCACAGCAGACAAAATGATAATGATCATTTCCCCATTCCTATCTCTCTAAATCCTTCGTTCGGATATCATCGAGAGGTCCTTGGAATGAGCGCAATAAGATAAATCAAAAGAAAAGATCAAGTATGCAAACAAGCCAATTTTCTTCATACCTTCAGTCAGAGGGATGTGTTTTGATAGGATAAGAATCCAAGTGATATCCAAAATGATGCCCATTGTTGGAATGATATATCCTAGGACATGCATTGTATAGGATGATGATGGTTTGATAAGTTGATTGATAGGCTGTTGATATAAGGTTGATTGACATGTTTGAAAGTGATCAAGAGTTTGATTTTGTGTTTAATAGTTTGTTGTTTTGATTTTGATTTTACAATTGAAGCTTGCTTTTGCTGACTGCTATGATTGTTTCTGTTTGTGTTGCCAAAGGATGAAGGTGGCGATCAGTTTATTATGGATGATTGATTATTTCGACTGAAAGCGAGATGAGACAGATGGATTTTTTCAAATATTTGGATTTTTTTGACGTTTTGAAATGTTTTGAGGCTTTTTTTGGTGTTTTTGAGATTTTACAAATGTTTTGATTTTTGATTTTTTGAATGTTTTGGGATTTTCTGAGATTTTATGAATGTTTTTGGATTTTGATGTTATTTTGGATGTTTTTGGATTTTGATGTCTCGGGGGCTAATCAAAGATTAGCGTTGCCTACGTTTAAGCTCAGAGACGACGTAGTTCGGATTCTGATGTTTTTGACATTTTCTGTTTTATGGATGTTTTTGGATTTTTTGATGTTTTGGATGTTTTTGGATTTTTCAATGTTTTGGATGTTTTTGGATTTTATGATTTTATGATGTTTTTGGATTTTCGCATGATTTTGACGATTTTGATATGGATATGTGTGACGATATCAGTGCTCTATTTGGGATTTTTCTAAAAACCAAGCTAAGGTTGAGTGATCGAATCGATGGATTGATGATGATGATAACATTGTTGAGGGTACACAACAATGCAAGGATTTGATTGATCAGGATTGATGACGATAAGATTGTTGAGGATGCACAACAATGCAAGGATTGATTGATCAGGATTGATGATGATAAAATTGTTGAGGATACACAATAATGCAAGGATAGTGTTAAGAAACACAAGGATTAGGATGGATATCCCAATATGATGGATTGATTGGATTCGATTGATCAGGATTGATGAATTGATTTTGGAACAAAAGATGTCTGAATGATTTGATGTGACGTTGACGTGCAAATTAGATGTGAGTGATATCGATTGTTTGGACCGATGTTCGGTAAAAGATGAAGCTTGATAAGGAACATTTTCTTGTCAAAATATGCCATGGGCTAGTGATTTGGATTTTGGATCACAAATGTTTGACCAATTTGATTTCAAATTTTCCAAATGTTCTGATCGCCACATAAGTTGGAGGATATAGATCAAGATTTATTCCTGAAGCAAAATGTAAATATCTGCCCCCAATGTCTAGCAATGTATGGAATGTTATGGATGGATCCTTAGATTGGTGTATGTATGGATGGGGATGGTAAGCATGCAAAGGATGCCAAGGATTATCTTGTTATAAGATACAGTGCTTAGATAAAGGAATGCTTCATTGGATAATGCTTCATGGCTCAGATAACATTGGATAAGATAGGACCAATGAAAATGACCCATGTCAAGATGTTTACCATAAGCAAGTGTAAAATGTGCCTCAAACTTTCATCAAGATCAAGATAACTTGGATGATGGATGCAAATGGATGAAAAATGGATTGGATCAATGGTTTATGGATGAATGGATTTATTATGGCTGAGACAGATGGAATGCTAGATTTATAACATATGGGATGAGATGCTTTCACCTGAAGTGGTGCACATAGATGCTCGATTCTACACATGATGCCTGTTTGCCAGGTTTTCATCATGGTCTTTCCCAAAGCTCCGCCCATGCGGTTTTCAATAGAGGATGATTTTTTCTTTACTATTTTCAATCATTTTTCTGATTTTTTTTGGATTCTCATATTTTTTTGATTTTTTTTTTTTCTAAAAGATTTTAAGCTCATGCTGAATCACCTTGTGGTGTCGATGTAGATGCTTCTGTCATAATGTGCTATCGGTATCCTGCCTGAAGAAGTTTCTTTGCTAAGATACATGCACTTGAATGCAACTTTTGGGATTCCTGATTTGCTTTGTTGATACCGGGGTTAACTTTGTCTCCATGCGCACATCGTGATAGAGTGCCTTCTGAATCCTTATGATGAAGGGTCGCTTCCAATACCTAGTCAATGCGATAATTGGATATCATGCGAGGAGGCGTGGATGGAGTGTGTTTAGGGATGAGAGATGGATTGGTTGACAGTTTGGAACCTTTGACTCTCCAAACTTGGGAAGATGAACAATGATGGGTGGATACGAAAGTGTGCATGGAACTAGGACCAACTGCTTGATATACCTTGTACGTTGCTTGAAAAGCCTGCTTTTGCTTTTGCGGACATCCTTGATGGATACTTTTCCCTTTTTTGTCTTGCTCCATATTTTCTTTGACTGATGGAGTTTGATAGGGATAATCTTTCTTTGTATGTTTTGGTATCCATGCGTATTTGATTTGTCCATTATGCTTCTCAGCTTCTTTTGATTTGATAACATTCTTTGTGCTTTAATTCAAATCTTTCTTTTGACGTTGGTCCCAATTTGTGGATGAGGTGATGGGTGGATGAAGATTCGTGACGTTGCTGGTTATAGTATTGGCATCGATTTCATCATAAGGATTCTTCGTGCTCCCTATGTTGACGTTTGCTTGAGACGAAGTTTCCCCCAGTATGGTGGTAGTACCTTCATGCTTTGATTTTTCTTGTTTTGAGAGTTCCTGTTCAGTAAGCATGCTCTTATAAATGATCACTGCAGATGGCGTTTCCATTTTTTGCTCTGCTAACTCTAGAATATCTTGTTCTATCTGACCTGCTTCCTTAAGTGAATACTACTGGATATCCGCATACCTAATGTCCTCAGTTTGAATTTGGGATATATTTGATCCTGATTTTGACAACTCAATAACCTGCTCTTTTTGTGTAATAATGTCAGTAGTAAAGGGATCCTGTTCTGAATGAAGATCATCGACGTGTCCATCCAAAGAAAGCACCTCATGGGTAGATGGAGGAGTATGTGCTACATGGATATGATCATCTTACATAGATAGGAGAGTGTCCATTAGATTATTTTAGTATCTTGAAGATACAAATTCTTGATCTTGAATGATTTCAGAGTTGCTTTCATCATGCTTAGGATCAAGTTCTTGACATGGGTCAGTTTCAAAGGATGGATTGCTTACAAAGGGTTCTTGGATGTCGTCATTAGACATGGTAAGTGGTTCAATATCCTCAAGTGTCGAGGTCAGGGTTCCTTCATTATTTGTAACCATGAGGTCAAACGGGGTCAACATGTCTTGGAAATGACCATTGCTAAAGCTTAGTGGAAGATTTTGATCTTGCTTTGGAATAAATTATTGAGATATGTCCTCTAACTCATTAGGTGATGTAGAGAAATTTTCGTCATGATCATTGGTCGATGGATCGTGCATTATGTCGATAGGATCAAATAATCCTAACACTCCTTGAAATAGATCACTAAAAAGTGGCTCTTGATGTATGGTGAGTTGATCATTGGATGGGGTAGAAACATCCTCAATGTGCTCCTTAATTGAGAGATTTTGAACATTGTTTTCAACAATTGTGGCAAAGAGATTGTGAATGTCTTCAACCATAGGGTCAAGTGATGTTGACATTTCTTGAATTGGAAAAAATAATTCTTGACCTATGTTGATTTGATCTTCAGACGAGATAGAAACACCTTCAACGTGCTCTTGGATGGATAGATCTTGATCATTTCCTTTAGCCATTGTGGTAAGGAGATTGTCAATGTTATCACCAGTGGTTGAATGTTCATTGTTATCCCCAATAGTTATCTTTTTTCGTGTTTGTTCTTGTGTTTGTTGGGCAGCTTGAGAGGCTTGGGCAGCTTAAGAGGCTTGTTGCACTTGTTGAGCTTGTGTTGCTTGTTACGTGGCTAGATATTGTTGGATGGCCTTTTGGTAGGCCTGATGAGCTTTTAGCGCAATGTCATATTGTCTTGCTATTTTTGGTTTTGGTGGTAGTGGTGGCGGATTTGGAATTGTGTTGGATGTAGTGACGAGTGGTTGAGATATGCTTGGAGTGATCGTGAGGGTTTGAGATGTGATGGGCGTGATAGTGGTGGTTGGAATGATCGAAGTGATAGGGATAGTTGGAATGACTGAGGTGATAGGCCCTTGGGAGACCATATTTTGATTTGTCATGATTGATGTTGTCATTTGATTAGATACCATCTGTTGGTGCGATGTTGATGGTATATTCAAAGGATTTCATGTGATGACTTGATTGGTGTTAGGTGGATTGATTTGGATGGAGTGATTGGTGCTAGGTAAAGGGGTGTTGATTCCAAGAGTTCAACAAGTCTTAATTTTCTTTAATGGTATTTGATCTACAAGAGCAGAACATTTATTGATTTTGATGTCTCCAATTGTGGATCGGATCTACATTAAATATATAAGGAAGAGACACATCCCATGAGCAGACATGTCTCCATAAAGTGGAGGCATGTCCATTCACGAGATGTCTCATGAATTGTGCTTTTTCATCTTAACTAAACACCTGATCTCTAATCGGGGTTTGTTACTTAATAAACATAAATTCTTACCAAGTTCGATCTGAATTTATCTTGCACAAATAAATAATATCCAATCTGGAAATGATCACCGATAATGATGCTCGATCGAGATCCTATATGAAAACATGAAAAACTAATAATCTGCAATTAATAACCTCTAAATGCAGATCGATAATATACTTGGAATGTAGTATATTTCAATATAAATGATGATGTATACAATTAATATATATGTGTGTATACATATGTCAGTACATACTGACATATATATACACACACATATGATCATCATTTCTATATCTGATCGAAGCTACCATATTTCAACACTCCCTCTTAGCTAGGGAAGATAACACTATTCAAGTATATAGTGATATCACCTTACTCGTGATATCAAAAGATATGTTATGCTTCTAAGAGAGTCAAGTCACTTGACATTCTTCATAACACATCTTCATTACGGTATGTGCACTGACATCAAGTCTCGTGATGTCTACCATAATAAATCATGGCATATCCACAGATACATTTATCCACCATGATTATCCCATAAGGACCATAATGATCTCCAGCTGATATCAAGTCTCATGATATCTATCAAAATGTCCAAGAGATACTATCATGACATATCCACGGATATCAAGTCACATGATATCCATCATGATAGTGAAACTAATCATTGTAGAGTCATCACTTTACAATGTCAAATACAAGTGTTCATTATCAGAAAGATCATCACCTTTCAATAATGTACACAGGGGGTGAGGGCCCATAAAGTCATGGAGTCACACACATGACAAAAGAGTTTACACATTAAACATATTTTAAATACTTTAGTACAAAATATACAATTTGAGTCTCAATCTCAACAATAACTTACATTTCAACCATACCAAGTTTCTTCCTGAAGTGTTCTACCTTGATTCGGGAGAGAGGCTTGGTGAGAATGTCTGCAGTTTGATCATTTGTACTAACATACTCCAACTGGATCACTTTCCTTTCTATCATATCTCTTACATAATGATAGGGGATCTCAAATTGCTTAGATCAAAGAGTCCCACAAGCAATTTACGAAGCCAAACTGCTTCTCTTGCTCCCATAGAGGCTGCAATGTGTTCAGCTTCTGTTGAGCTCTGTGCAACTGAAGACTATTTCTTGCTACACCAGGATATCATCATAGACCTCAAAATGAAACAACATCCAAAGGTAATATTTTGATTATCTTCTTTAGGTTCAGTAGGCTCCCTCTGAATCTTTAAGCACTTGCATCAACCTCCTGACCTCATCGTCCAAGATTGCCTGCAACACATACTTTAGGAAAATGTTTTCCAGTGCACACCTCTGCATTGTAGAGAGTTCAGGGTAGACCTCCTTGACCTCATAGCAGATCACTCTATTCTGAATAGGTTTGCAGAGCTACCAATATCAAATCTAGATGATAGTCTTTGAGCAATTTTGATCTCAGCAGCTGAAGAGGACTTTCAAGGATTTAACACTTGGCCTTGTAGCACTGCAACCTTCACTTCTTCTCAGTGAGTCACAGAACTCCCTCTAGCCACCAACTCAATCCCAAGGCTGCAAGTTGTAACTTCACGCTTGATAATTTCATAAGTCGGCATGACTTCCTCACAAGATGCCTCTAACTTGTCATCACTAAGCAATCTCTCATCACCTTGTCCTGAAAGAATTTTAGAGAGAGATTACTAATAGTTTATAATTATCCAAAAATTATCCAAAGAAATATTAAAGCTAGAATCATACAAGGTTTACTATCTCAAGTTATAATATGAATACATAATAATTTATGGACATAAATAAATACATCAACTTATAAGAAACATATCAAAAAAATTAGAATAAAGGGATAAAGAAAACTTATCTTTATTGAATTCTGATATAATTATTTCTTCCATCTTTTACTCCTCTCGAGAGTGCTAAACTCAGCACAAAAAAAGATAATCTGCACAACTATAGATTTCTTGAATGCAATATGCAGTTAGCATGTAGAACCAACTCTCTCCAAGAGTTCAAGGTTCTATAACAGTTCATGCATTAGAGAATGATATCAATGTGACCAACTAATCACCATCAAAATTTCAATTCTCCTTTTATTTCAGAGTCACTCAAAAAATCTTTCACAACCAGTATGAAATAATCTTGCAATAAATGAAATCTTCAAAGGGTCTTATGCAAGGAACACAATCCAAGAGAAACCACTATTTCTCTTTACTAATTTCAAGATCCAAGTAAATGATATAACTCAACAAACAAGGAATACTTATCTCTAAGTATTCTGATGGATGTAGTTAATGATCACAGTAAGATACACTGCTCTTGTGCTCAGATTTGTCCACAACCTTCACGGTTTGAACACAGGCCCCTGGCAAGGTTAATTTGAACATGGCCTAAGACCGTTTATGGTGCACTTCGTTTCTAGCTGCAATCTAGCATCACCCAGAGTGTTAAAGATAAATAAGGGATGACCTTATAACCTTTATCAGATCTACATAGGCTTAGTAGACTGAGTTTCACAAAAAGAATAAAAAAATATAACCAACAACAAGGAAACTTATCTCTTTCTAGATTTGAATTCCTTGTAGTCCATCAAAAAATCATTACGGATCTTGTACTTAAGGTCAGAAATAGACTTCATAAACTCTTCATTCTAGAAGTCTCAAGGTTGAGACCTAGTATGACCACACCAACTTCTCAGGATTACATCAGCCTTCCAATGACACACATATCAACTGATCATCGCCCTTAACAGTGGCGTTGACTTTGACTAATTTCAATAATGGTTGATACCATGAGATGCTTCAAGTCTCATATGCAGCTCCGATCATAAACCTTCTTGGACTGTTGCAACACCTTGAAGGGGGACTCACCACAATAGTTGAATACTGAATCATATAAATCACGATAGCTATAATCATGATTTCATAATACAGAATAGTCTGTTGCTTCAATAATCAAGGTCATCGAAGTATTGAAGTTACTCTCGACTCCCTTCTTCTTTCCTAAAAATTTGACCAACATACACCATGTGCGGCCCAAAGTAGTATTGAGTGCCATGAACTTCACAAGAAATACGGTGTGACAGGAGAAGCAAAGTATATAGACATGTCATCACTCAGCAACAGTAGAGATAGCGTTCCAGGAGTTGATGGGAGCAGGGTTTTAGGAGGGCTCTTTGGATTTGTGTAGGAGCAGGCATGTCGTCTTACACAAGGCTGTTGATGAAAACCCTAAGTAGCTGTTCTTCCATCTCCATATCCACAGTAGGAAGGCCTTCAATGATATTTAACCGTGGCATGCGGCAAATCGTAATGTCGCAGGCAGCGTTGGACACGGCGATAGAGAGGTGGCGGTAGAAGAGAAAGCTATGAATGGAACCTCCTCTAAATGCCCTGCAGCATAACCATGATTACGTCTGCAAGGAGGCCTACATTGTGTCGAAGTTCCCTGAGCCCATCTCCACCCTAGTGGGTGAGCGCTTGGCCCTCCACAACCGTGTCCTCTCCCTCTGCTGCTCCGCCAATCTTTCTGATGATGTCCTCGCCGTCCGCCAAGCGATGTTCTCCAACTGCCACCCCACCGTCTTCACCTGTAATGTCGTTCTCGATCATCTTCAAGCCATATGAGTTCTGAGAGATAGCATTCCTGTGAGATGGTGTATTCTTCAGGACATGATCCACTTTTATAAACCTGTGATGAAGAGCAACATCTTATGTGCCCAGGCGATAACCAGAAATTGAAGTGGGTGCCTCATGAGGCTGCTCCATCCCTGCTGGCAACAGGTTAACTTCATAGAGAGATATTCCCTCGTGGACTAGCTCATACACAACATTTGATTATTTAGGACGCTTCACTGAAAGCTTCCCAATAACGCACTTATTTAATCATAAATTGTCTTCCCCAAATATCTTGACTTCCTTGCAAATAACATAAGATGAATGAATCTCAAATAATTGAATCCTTTTGAGTGTAGCAGTGTGGTGTATAAGGATGGTGAGAGCCGGAGGCTACGCAGCCATCATGCCATCGGAAATCTCCCGGCTGCATTTGAACTAGTCGAGTATGTGCCTGGAAGGGGATATAGATTAAAAAATTCAGACTTGTGAATTTTTAACCATGGCTCTGATACCATGTTGATTCCAAGAGTTCAACAAGTCTTAATTTTCTTTAATGGTATTCGATCTACAAGAGCAGAACATTTATTGATTTTGATGTCTCTAATTGTGGATCGGATCTACATTAAATATATAAGGAAGAGACACATCCCATGAGCGGACATGTCTCCATAAAGTGGAGGCATGTCCATTCATGAGATGTCTCATGAATTGTGCTTTTTCATCTTAACTAAACACCTGATCTCTAATCAGGGTTTGTTACTTAACAAACATAAATGCTTACCAAGTTTGATCTGAATTTATGTTGCACAAATAAATAATATCCAATCTGGAAATGATCACCGATAATGATGCTCGATCAAGATCCTATATGAAAACATGAAAAACTAATAATCTGCAATTAGTAACCTCTAAATGCAGATCGATAATATACTTGGAATGTAGTATATTTCAATATCAATGATGATGTATACAATTAATATATATGCGTGTATACATATGTCAGTACATACTAACATATATATACACACACATATGATCATCATTTCTATATCTGATCGAAGCTACCATATTTCAACAAGGGGGAAGCCTAAACCAAGGAATGATGTTGATATGGGTAATGGTGGTGGAGATGTCTCTTGGCGCAATGACTCAACTATTTTGGTAAGTGTAGCAATTTGATCTCGCCAAATTTGTTCTTGATTTCAATCTTGACTCCCTTGATATAGTTGATTTGGATTTTGTTTAAGTAGATTTGGAGTGCGTACTTGTGTTTTATTTTGGACAATGTTCTGATTTGGCATGATAGGTTGAAATTGAACATTATTGATGTTGGGAATCACATTTCCTTGTTTTAGGTAACTTTGAATTTGCATGGTGTTTCGTTGACTTGGATTAATACACAGAGTCGTTAATATCGTGTTTGGACTCTGAACAAGATTTGTGTGATTTGCAAACATATTTATCCCAAAGTTTGCCGGATTCATGTTTGGAAAACTTGTACTTGGTACATTCTCATTTGGCATTTAGGGATTTGGTGTGATGACGTTGTTCATTTGAAGGCTCATGCATTGACTATTCGGTTGACCGACTTGTAGATTTGGATTTAGATCTACCATCAAGAAATGTGTTCCAATCTTTGATTTGTGCATACTCACACTTGTACCATTAAGGTTTGTAGGGGATAATGATCCCATGTATGGATTGTATAAATGTGACTGTTGATAATCAATCAGCATTGTAAGGCTTTGATAGCTTAGTTGACTTGGATTACTTATGATGTATGGATCAAGTTTACACTCCATGTTCCTCGTGTGTTTTGACCTTGTTGCAAAACTGACCTCTAAGGTGTTTAGGACCAAATGATGAGATGAAGGATGAAAAGGGGTGAATGATATGAGTGTTGAATGTTTAGGGACTTTGTAGCAATGCTAGACTTAGGGTTTGATTTTGATTGGTTTGATTTGGATAATGAACTTGTAAACCCTAAGATGTTAGATGTGATCTTAGGATGAATTTTTTCAAAGGATTTCTAATTCAATTAAATGTATGAGAAAGGATGCATTCCCATACACCTAACTAAACAAGGTGATTTTGATTTTGATGATTTACCCAAGTCTAGAATGATGTTTTCAAAGCTCTAAAGTTGTTTGTGGGATGATTGTTGATAGATTTTTGGATGGATGAAGTGTTTGATGTGATCCTAAATGAACCTAGGAAGGACTTTTTTACAAGACCAAGGTAGTAAAGAACATGCCTTTGTCTAAAAGTAATTCAAAATCAAAAGATCAATGTTTGCATGAAAACCATATGACCAAAAGATGCCAAGCACATATGCGGGGTCCAATTGATTTAATCTTTTCTTAATGGATTCTTTTTACCACAAACACACTCTTGATTAGGTTTTCAACTCAATGTCCAATGTCCTAATTGCCTTTCATCCCACAAAGTGCATTATGCGGAAGTCAAGGAAATCAAGGAAAAGGTTACCTAAAGTTGACTTTAGTAGTAGCAAATTGAGATGAAATCCAAATGTTTAGAAGCCTCTAAGGATACGAATCCCAAGGGCAAGCAATAACATGTGAATTTCTTCAAGGATATTTTCCTCTCCTAAATTTTTTGCAATTTTGATGATTCATTGAATGTTGGTTTCCCAATGCTTTTGATTAAAGCACTGTGTTTTCAAACCACAAGCAATATGACGTCCTAGCTCAATTGGTATGTTTTTCTTAGTGGGCTTGCCTCATGCCCTTCATAGTAGAAGAGTTGATTTTACATGCAACCAAGGAAAAAATATAAAGGTATGTTAAGAATGAAGTCTTGACCTTTATATTTCAACCAAGATCGGACATGGCAAGTAACTTCTTGGAATCTAAGTTCCAATGCACCACTTTGATAAAATCGTTGGATGGACTGGTTAGCAACTACAAACAAGGTTCTTAATGACACAAAATCGGGGACATGACACCTTGCGAGTGTCCAGCAAGCCACTAAAGGCTTTAATCAATCCTACTAGGGGCTCTTATACATTTTACGGTAGTACCCCGTTCTAAAAGACACTGTACGGCTAAGGCCTACATACCATGAGGACTTGACAGTTTAGTCTTATCCATTTATATACCGGCCCGAATGAAAAACCGGTTGGAGTCACCTTTGAGTTCTCCTTTCGGATGTGTCTCTTAGGCAGGCCCCTCTAAAGGTGACTCAAAGCAATAAAATGCATTTTGATTGTTTCTCTTGCACCCTAGATCACACGAAGCGCAAGGGGAGAGGATACACACTAAAAATGCACCAAAGACAAAATCACACAATTCAGACACTTGTTCATTTTAGCCTCAAAGCAATGATGGGTTCATTTTAAAGCACCAAGACGAAGTGTGAAATTTTCTTTGTTCAATTTTAAACCAAATCGAAAAGCTAGTAAGTTTCTAAGGTTCAATTTTAGCCCAAATTTGAAAGAAAACAATGATATAGTTGGCCTAAAACAGAAAATTAAAGCAGTAAATGAAGGCTCCAAGCATTAAAAAATGCTTAATGAATTTTAGTTTCAATGTCCAATTCTCCAAGATTCCTCCAAAGATTGCTTCTTATGCTCCAATGTTGTAAATCCTTTTCGTGAACAAAAATGCTTATCCTTCCTCCTTTCGTTTCCTATTAGGAAAGAAAATCAAGTTATTCAATTAAAATCATTGTAAGCACTAACTTCAAGTAATAGAATGATTTTAAATGAAATGGCTAATAAGTGAATCATCAATAAATGGATTATCAATAAATAAGTGCATCTTCCCCCCTCCTTCATTTTCCTTCTTCCTTTATTCTCCTTCGTTTTTCGCCTTTCCTTCCTTTTTCTATATATAGATAAAGGAAACAAAACAATTATACGATGGCCAAGTTAAAATTGCTTCAAGCATTGATTTTAAACAAAAGGTTGATTTCAAATGAAAATACTGAATCATTAATAGGAATCCTACAGTCCTTTTCACCATATTAAAGCCTTTAGTTGAAATACTTGGTCAACGATTAATGCAATCCAACATTTTAAAATGTATGCATTAAATACTTGTAGTGAATTAATGCAATGACCAACGATTAAATGCAAAAAGTCAGAAAAAGAGTGACTCCTTTGTCATGGTGACATACAAATTCCTGCAAAAGGGAAAAAAAAAAAAGTGTTAAAAATAGCAGTATGAATGATAGAAAGACTTCTCTGTTTCTGTGCAGCCAATCTTTTATCAATGTTGAGGTTGAACAGTCATGAAATTGTTAGCAATATTGAATTCAGAGGCGATAAAGTAAAAAGCATAGATGATAAATCAAAGGGAAACATAGTACAACCAGTGTATAATAAACGAGCAACGCTTATAACCACCTACAGACATATTTCTATTGGCAATAAAGTATACTCAAGGAATCCTCTCTCATTCATTCAAATGCATTCTAGATGTAGTCTATTACGCGCCCCAACTTTGATATGCAATGATGAGATATCAGAATGTTTGGCGATATGAAAAAGCCACATAGGTGGCGGGTAGAAATGTTTTGCTATGTAAAGTCCACCCAAACACCAAGTCATGTCTTCTACCATGTGCTTATAGCTGTGTAATCACTTTTTATAACTATTTTGTGCATTGATTCCTCCATTGTGAGATCATGGATTATTTCAGAGGAATATTCATCTCACTGATTTATCTCCCATGGTAAATCAAACAAGAACTATACAGTTATGATCTTGTGTAGATGGTGATGTAAGAAGCAGAGAAAAATCTTGAAGAGGCGTTAGAAACTCTTAGGTAAATGCAAGCTGCGGGTGTAAATCCAAAATTCAACCAGCATCGACCCTTCCACGCTTTGCATTAGAAACCTACAAGTGAAATCGCTAAAGTAGATGCTTTGGGACAGGGTACAGACATCCATAAAAATGTATCTAAAATTGGATTGTTTGTCAGACGTAGTTGTTGAAAGCCCCCTGTAGACATGTAAGCAAAAATGTGGAAGTACAGACAGGGCACATGAACTTTTCTGCCTGACATAGACAAAGTGCGTGAACTATTGATAATATGCCTCACAAAGAGGGCAATGGATGAAGCTCCTTCGCTATTCTTTCTTGTAGTAGAGGCAAAGATCGTGCCCTCTGTTGCACCATTAAATGACTTCTCTCAGGGAGATTGTTCCTTCTTGATATCTACAAAAACCCATAGTTAATGGCAGCTAACAATAACAACCGAGTGTTGGAAGATAATCTGTGCCACACAACAATAAGATATAAGTTTGCAAAATTTATAGACTAATAGATTTGACGTCTAAGAACTAGTATGAAGAGATAAAGGCACAATTTGTTGGTGATCACCGCTACCCCAAAAATCATAATAGCCCATCCATGTTATAGCTGGCATGACAAAGATATTATATGTTCCATGCAGGATGATGCATTATAGTGCCTAGTGTATCGGTACATGAAGGAAACGAAATGAAAAATCATAATCCCATCAGAGAGGAAACTATGCGCGGCAGTACAGATGGAGCTGTTGTGGTGATGAACAGGAAATATGTAGAGTTGAGACAGATTAGAGATAGGGATAGCTTGGGATAGCTTCAAGGCATGCCTGTTTGATCAATAATAAATGCTCTAGACAATGTATTAATAGTGTGGCATACAAGCTTTGAATGGGCTGGAAAAATGGCTAGTTAGAGTACATGGTGGGAGCTTTTACTCGTACTAAATCTAATCGCAGTTCAAGATATATACAGTTCCAGCAAATATTTCAATAGTAAACTGAGGGCCCAAAGCAATATCAAATCTGTACTTGATTCCGAAGTCAAAGATTGTGAATGAGTTTGTTGTTGCTATGATCGATGATAATACTGGATTGGTTGTCAAAAGATATCAAAGAAGATATCAAATCAGAGGAGTTGTGAAGTATTTAAATGGACAGTGGGGGCACTGTGAAGCCCACAACTATTAATGCCAATTACAACATTAAGAGTAGTTGATATTGGATGGCCAAAACATCAATAAGGTCAGTCGGTCACTGTGCACACAACTACTAGATTATTGACGAATCGATCTACTGAAACAAGTTATTTGCAATAGCTCATACAAGTTTATAAACTGATGCAACTAAAGACAATAGTCTAGCTCTGTGACAAAATGCATTTGGATACACTACAGTTTTCCTAAGTGTTGATACCTTTAGATTTATCTTTCTCAGAACGCTGCCAAATAATTTGGCTTTTCTTGAGTAGCATGGATGGATGCAACGAAGCTTCCATCTCCTTTAGTCTATGGAAAACTTATTTCTGCAAAAACATCACAAAAAAATATATAGTAGAGAAGCTCTCAAGATCAAACCCTGCGCAAGATTAGTACCTTCAGACTCTTTTCATGCTTCAGATGACGCGTTTTAAGGATGCAACTTTACATTTTATTTTATTTTTTATCACAGGTATTTTAGAAAGCCTAGCTCTTTTAAGTATAACTTCTCCTATTGCATACTATTGCTATGAGAATGTAATCTTGATAAAATACTAACCAAAGATGTGCATATTACATTCAGTAATAGACAAGGCGTGATTTAGATGTGATAGTTTAGAACAATAATCAAGCCAGGAAATCTGACAGCTCTATATTTAAAAACCAATAGTTCAACTCTAGAAATGTAAAGAAAAAAGAAAAAAAAGACAGGCTTTGTGTTCTAGCTTTATGGGAAAATGGAAGAAAATTTAATCAAAAATGCTAGATGAGCCCTATCAGTATATGAGAGATATTATGAACCTCTTCTATTACCTTTTTGCTTCCACACTAATAAGAGAAGATGACATTTCACAAATCAAGTCTGCTAGATCATTATTAATGCATATAAATCTTAACCAAACAAAAGCCCTCCTTCTAGTGCCATTTATGTGGATGTCAAAATCTGCATATGGTTAGCATTTAAATTCAACATCCCTATGAAATACTTGACTATGATAAAATATGCAAACTAAATAAAACAAGGTTAGTGAAATGCAAGCATATAAAAACATAATCAAAACTTTATTTCATAGTGGATTGGTGCTATTGTTGAAAATAGCCCTTTCCCAATCCTTGCTTAAGCTCCATGATATGAAAATGATATGTTGATGATCAAGATGATGAATGGAAAAAATCAGTTCTCCTGAAGAGAGTGACTTTACATGAGTAATTCTGGAGTTGTGGAGGATTTGATAAAAGATGAAGCTTCTCATTTATAGATTTTCAATTGCTAAGAGTGATCAAGAGGGAGCAATGTGGGATAAAAAACAAGCCAATGAAAAGAGGCCACTTGTCATCTTGTGAGTGGTTGAGGAGTGTGCAAGATTTGGGAAATGTGCCCAAGAGGGGGAAATTCAAATTTGAATTTGTGATATAAATGCTGAGTTTGACTTTGGCAAGGGACATGTAAGAGCCATGTAAGAGCTCATAAATGACTTGTTGGATGTACATGTCCACTTGTTTTTGAATTCAAACCTGAGGGAATATTCCTCAAAGATGCCATGTTGAGTGAAAATGCTGAATTTAATAAATCAATAAATTGATTTATTTGTGCAAGTGGGGATATCTAGAGGATGTGATGGGTGATTAGGTTAGGCTAATTAGGATTAGGTTAGCTTAATGATGATTAGGATTATTTTGACTTTTATGACTTAAATATTTGATTTATTTAAATCAGAAAAGGATGGAAAATGCATTTGGATTTAATTAAATGAATGTTTGATTTATTTAATTAGAGGGATGATGTAAGACAAGTTGATTTATTTAATAATCTTGATTTACTTGGTGAATGGATTTGATGAGTTTGATTAAATTAATGAGTGGATGAATGTGAAACCTGGTTTACCCGATTGAATGTATAATGCTAATTTTGCATGTCTACAAGTAGCATGAGAAGAAATTTCAAATCATTGGTTTAGGATGCCTGAATATCCTATTTTCACACTTGCAACTTCAAAATCATTGTCACCATAAGTTTTCCAAATCTCAAAATTCTTATCAGAATTTGAGAACAATAAATTCAATGAATTAGAATTGGAATTCTTAAAATAATGTTTGAAATTAAATAATTCTAGTAGTAAATGCACATACAAGAAAACCAAGGGAGGGTATGTGCAGGATCATCATGGAAAAAATAGGCCCTTAAGTGGCAAAAAATTCAGAAAAATCAGAGTTAGGCAACTTGACGTAAAAAATTGAATAAGTTATCTATATTATTTCAAAAATATTTAAGAATAGAATCTGTGGAAAATTGAATGTAGTTTCTAAACTACTAGGTTTGTTTAAAAACAAAAAAAATCTATTTGGTGAAAATTTGAAACTTCAATGTAGTGGTACTTAAATTTCAGAGAAAAAATAAGAAGTAGGTGCCTGTCTGACCACCCTAACCACAATAAAATGATAATATTTTTTTATAAAATTTTAGATATAAGTAGAGGACTCGTGCCTCGATGTGATGCATATTTTTTGTAATTTTTTCTAAGTAAATAATTAATTATGAATTTTTATTACAATTTTTTAAAAATATAAAAAATTGTATGTCTGACCACCTTAACTTGGTCAAAACTTCATGAAATTCAATTTTTATTTTTTTAATCCTATAGTATGCGAAGCATAGAATGTGACACAAGTTTTGGATTCAAAAAATGTGATACCGTTTTAAAGCTATAGATGTTTTTCAATCAGCCTATCAATCAGGACTTTAGTCATAATTTGAATAGAAAATGAATAATAATTACTTATTAAATTCAAAGTAAAGCATAATTGATATCGGTGGAAAGCTAAGAATCTCCTTTAAAAACCTTTTTCGTTTCATCAATTTTGGGTAAAAAGATAGTCGTCAGCCACATACCCATTATATTGCCATGTTTTGGCCCATCATGATCCTGCACATACCTAGGAGCTTCTTGCTAGTAATTTACAATTTTGAATTCACACCATTGACCTTAACTAGAGAACTAAGATCAACAATAAGCACATCATTTAATTTTCAAAAAAAAAATCTTTTAAAATATTCATTGTCAAAGTTACACTATGAAGAAAGAATGTGCTATAATGGCACATGGACACTTGTCTAATTGGGCAAAGAAAAAAGATAAGACATATCAATCTACTTAAACATTATGGAGGATAGCTAGCATTCAAGTGTATCGACACAACTTTAAAAATATGTGTAATTAAAGATGTATTTTGAAGAGACATTACACTCCAATAAGAAGCTACCAACTATAAATATGTTGCTAATTCATGAGAATGGCCCCATAATTAATAATTGGGCTCATACATGAAGATACCGAATTGATATGCACTTTTCCCTTGGATGCCATGTTTCATCATAACACAATAGTGCATCTTTAAAAAATACTATATGTAACTCACAATACAAATAGATGTCACACTAGAATGAGAATTCAACACTTGTTACATATTCTTTTGTTGTTTTCATTTCAAGAAAAATCCTAATAGAAACCAATGAAGACAATCAGGCTTAGTCCTTATGGATGGAACTTGTCATCACAACAGATTAGCACAAGATTATATTGCGTACATGCCACAAAATTATTCTATAAATAAGTGTCATTATGTAAATAAGAAATCATCACCTAGAAAATGGTTGTCTCATGGGTGATGCTTTAAACACTATTCATAAGCGAAATACATGTGGCACCTAAGTGCATGAGCGCAACTTAAATAGGTGTCACCTTTTCAATCTTGCACTATGAAGAACCAATGCACTTGAAAAGGAAAAAGAAAACTTGGCAAACGATGGCCCCAAATATTTTTCTCTTCTTGAAAAAGGTCAAAAAAGGAAGTCATGTGCCATGATAGTGTGATAAAACAACTATCATTGAGTAATATAATTACATTTAGTTTTTTCAATTCACATTTATTTTTGTATTTATTTTGAGATAATGGGGTAATATAATGACATATCAACAAATGATGCACACTTTTATAAATATTAGAAAGACCCAATGTCATTACTTAATTTTTTCTTGTATTCCCACATTTATTGTCCTTATAGACATGAATTTTCATAATTCCCCCATTTATTATTAAATCCATCTTAAGAATTCATTACCCACCTTGTTCTTACCATTTTCATGCCTAACTTATGTTACATTGGTGGTTGTCGTTGCACCAAAAGATCGACCTGTCAATGCTCGATACAATCGCCAAATTTATGTAAGATCCACGGGAGGTGGTTAAGCCATGTCACAAACCCACGCATCATGTTGTACAAGGAAGACCAAGGGACACACCATCTTGCAAAAATCCCCCTCCCAACGCAAGCGAGGGGTTTAAACCTATGACCTCGGCTCTGATACCAATTGTTACATTGGTGGTTATCGTTGCACCAAAAGATCGACCTGCCAATGCCCGATACAACTGCCAGATTTATGTAAGATCCATAGGAGGTGGTTAAGCCACATCAAAAATCCAAGTGTCGTGTTGGGGACAAGGAAGACCAAGGGACACACTATATTGTTACAACATCAACCTTAGAAGATTTTTGTTGAACCATGCAAGTTCTAGTGTTTTTTGTGTAATTTCCTAAAAGGTTTATCAAAGTCCTAAAACCCTAAACCCTTCAACTTTGGTATGAGCCCTAGCCTTTTATTTTTTGTTGACTAGTTGAGCTCATTGAATCCACTTAAATCATTTCATTATGTCTTGGGCTACATTGTTTTATCGATCCCTCAAACTACTCCATCGATTGAGACATTCTTCTTAATATTTTAGTAATGCATTTTTCTACCTACAAATTCCTACGCAAATGGTGGTCACCACTTACTTCCATCTAGAATCGCTTGGTTGGATCACATTCATTCTTCATACTACAAGTTCTTATTTTGGATTTTCTTTTAAGTTACATTATCACACTATCATGGCACACAAATTCCTTTTTTGAGTCACCAAAGTAGTAGGATAATAGAAAATGTAATAGCATTTTTAAGGCCGAAGGGTAGGTTTCCTTGAAAAGGACTAAATTGAATTTTAGATGATTATTTATTGTAATACAGTAAAACAACTATAAGGGTTTTTGGCATAGTATTAGAGTCCCATAACTTTCCTAAACATGTCCTTAAGAGAATTTACTACATGGAGATTATGTGGAAATTGAATGAATCAGATAAATTAAACTTTAGGATAGAAAAAAGTCTCATTCTTCCCTCAATAAATTATCTTCTCTAAAAAAAATTTCATAACAAAAGAAGGATTGGAACTATTAGATCCTAGAATATGTATTTATAGAATGATAGCTGAAAAAAGAAGAAACTGTGACACTAAATATTAAGAGAAACAATGAGGTTAGGGAATTAATTACAAATTGTGCCTCTAATATTAAGGTTAGAGAAAAAGAGACAAATGGTTTTCTATTCTTATAGGAGAGGGGAAAAGAAAGAAGCAAGATGAAATTTCTAAGGGGACCTATATGGAGATTGTGGATCTTATTCTTATGATGGAAACAATGTTTGATAGTTTTTCTACCTTGGATTTAAATCTATTGCAATAACTCCAAGATAGGTTACATAAGAGTCTCAACAATAGAAGAAATAATTTGAATAGCCATCTCAAAAACATAAGGAATAAAAAACTAAGTTTGTAGAGGTTGCTCATTCCAAACCAGCTCCAAGGTAAAATAAGGAAGTGTTTATCAATTATTTGATTACTTTGTAGATT
The DNA here is from genome assembly GCA_007258455.2 of Sequoia sempervirens. Taxonomy (NCBI): domain Eukaryota; kingdom Viridiplantae; phylum Streptophyta; class Pinopsida; order Cupressales; family Cupressaceae; genus Sequoia; species Sequoia sempervirens. Next base: position 263,783,498 of record VDFB02058242.1, read on the forward strand.
ATCTTACAAAAATAGAACATGGAGAAAAATTAATGGATATGGATGAAGTGAAATAGGTAATTTTATCTATGTAGAGAGTGAAATTGGACGAGGATCTTCAAGAAAGGTTTTAGCTATGCATTGAGGCTAAATTTAAACATATAAATAATGTAAGAGCCTTGGAATGCATATAATTCTTATCCAATGAAGGGTTTGGGAATTCAAGAGAATTTAAAGTTGTTCTAATTAAGAAGATGGAAATATTCTTTTGAAAGTTAAAAGAGAGGGAGAAGGTATAGAGGAAGAGAATAAAGAATTCATTAAGATGGTTATGGAGGAGTTTAACTTTCATGTCAACAACATTATCTTTGAGGAAGGGAGAAAAATAGTAGAAGAAATTGGGTTCTTTATCATTCTAGGTTCGGACATAGCCTCTAATAATCTCTCAAGACTAGTCCATAGATGAATTTGTGTTGTCCTCTCAAGACAAGGTCAATGATTTATATTTTGGTTCAAGGTTTAAAATAAATTTTAAAGTATTGGTAATATGGGAAATATTCCATGAGAAAAAAAAGCCTAAGTTTCTAGAGACATCAATGAATTGACATACAATTTAATTTTTAGAAGATTTACTGACACCACAGTTTAGCAAGCTACATATTTGGTGATTAGCACAACACTATTTATGAAGTTGTTGCCAATAATTCCAAGCGTATTTAATAAATTATAGAAACATGATATCAAATTGATGTAAGAATACAATAGGGTGCAATATCTGATTCCTCCTCCTCATAGAATCTCATCTAAACTTACTATTCCTCAAAAAATCTCTAGAGAGATATTTTCAAGATAAAGATACCCTTATGTGGAGGATAGAAAATTTGAATGAGCAACTCAAGTCGATAAGGGAAACTAAGAAGGCATAAAAAGAGGAAGGTAAGAAAAAATGAGCAATTTGGTAATTAGTATTTAGGCCATATGTTATCATAGTTTTTCCATCATTTAGATAATACATTGGATAGCATAATCAATGTTGTGCACATTGTGTTTCTCCTCTTTAATGTTAGACAAAAATTACTAATCATATTTTTTTTTCATATATCTCCTATCATCAGCATCTTATTCACTTCCACATTCATCTAATTACATGTATTCTTCAATATTTAAACACAATCAGGTTGACATCATATTATATTTTGATGTTCATGATCTTGTTATGAGCCATGATCATGGTCATTGCATTCATCACAAGGACTTTTATAAGATTTGAAAGACTAAGCCACCAAACACTGCAAATAATTATAACACTTGATTTTTATTATTTTTTATACCAACCAAATAAAAATAAGGGATATACAGTTTCTGTTGAATATTTTCAACTTTTTTATTATAAATTATTTATTTTTTAATTGATTTTGATATTAAATAAAGTAATCTACAATAGGTTTATTTCTTTAGAATTTTTATAAATTTAGATTTAAATAATATTATATATAATTTTATTAAACTATAAAATTATTTTATAATAATACACTTTTATTTGTAATGGTGAAAATAATATACCAATACCTTTGTCTCTTATATTTGGTACTCACAATGATTACGTTATACTTTTTGTATTAGCTAGTGTGTAAGATTTTTTTTCTTACATTAAATCAACCAATAAAATTATTCTACAATGATCCCATCGATACTCATATCTCCAAATGGTTCATCATCTTGTAACTTACCATTTTCTTCACTATTTTAGGTCTACTAGATAGTGTATTAGATGTTTTTTCACATTAAATCAACCAATAAAATTATTATACAATGATCCCATCAACACTCATATCTCCAAATTGTTCCTCATCCCTTAACTTACCATTTGCTTCACTATCTTAGGTCCATGAGTGTAGATTTGATCACAACCATCTTTACACTCAGGGATTTAAAGCCTAAATTTTTTATATTAATATTTTAAAGCAGGCCCCACTATCACCATTTATACTAGTTGTTATGATCAAAATAAAGTTTAATTTATGCCAAAATACTTGTTATGGTGGTGTATTTTGAGACCAACTTTAATTGAAATGAACCATTTAGTAGTTATCCACAAATATATTTAGCAACCTACTTCGAAACATATTGTATGCTTATGTAATTAATCTTCGCCTTGTATTGTAAATATTGAATTGGTATATTCAAGCATATAAGTGATGAGAACATGACCCTCATAATTAAAAAAATTCCTTGATAATATTTTTGAGAAGCATTAATTTCTTATCAAATTCAAAGGATTTATACTAATGCAAAGATGTTTCATACAATAGAATTAACCTAGATAAAATTTAAGATGTAGGTCCACTTTCACATACTATGTAATCTCTATAATTATAGAAGTGAATCAAAGAATTCCATACTAATTTTGTTTGTTCAACAATAGTGGTCCAAGAATTTTATTTCAAAGATTGTTACAAGTGATTCTATTATTTACACAAAATAGTTTTCATCTAAATTTTATTTATTTATTTGACCTACATATTTATGTAAGTGGATATTTTCCATTTACACTATTTTCAAATTAAATTTAGTACAATGTTTTGAATTTACTTTTTTTATATTAAATTTGGTTTTTATCTAGGAATTGTACAAAAAAGAGATCTTATCTTCTAGATGTTGATGATGAAGAATAACCGAGTCCAAAACAACTAGTTGTAAAAAAGATTGGTGTAGTATTAACAATGTAGAATAGCTAACAACTAATTTAATTTATTGTTTGAAATAAATGAAAAATATAAATATAATTCAATTGATCAATATTTAGTCGACAGCCTTATTGTGTGGACTTTGGCCAAAATTTTGGTCAGCCTTCTTGGTTTCTAACCCTTCTGGTGTCTGACTCGTAGTCGAAAGAAAGGTGACAGAAACCCAGTATGGAGATATTTGTGCAATTAATTATACGTATAAAATTAAAAGCGTTTGGTGCATCGATAAATAAGGCCAGTGAAATTAAATGTCGGTTCGCATCTTGGCACATCGATAGAGAAGGCCAATAAATTTAAACGTCTGTTGGCATCAACATTAATTGTCGTATGGTTTATGTGTAGTGGTGATGGTTGTAATAACACCTGCCATTTAAAACCTCAGAAAACATAGTGAAAGTCTACACAATTTTTGATAAGGAAGTGTTGGGTGTCATTCTGTGGCTTTACCCACTATAAGAGTTGTGAGCCAGGAGGGCGAGCTTATCTGAAGTTGTAAGTTTGATCATCCATTTTTGAGCTTCTGTGAAGGTGGTTGGAGGTTATTTTTTTGTTTTTTTCATGGGGCGATGGTTGCAAAAGTAATATAAAAGTCTCAGCTCTCATAATTTTTTCCCTATTTTTGTAGTCATTGGAGAAAGAAGGGAGTTGAGAGAAAGCAAAAAGGAAGAGGTGCATTTGAAGCAAGCAGGAAGAGGTGCATATTGAAAAAACCCTTTGTAGAGTATTTTGAAAATAATTTATGTTATTTTCCATAGGGCATTGTTGATTGTTGTTTTGTGGCTTTACTAATATTGTTTCATTTATTGTTTCCATGTAGTTGTGATGGTTGCAAGGAAATATCTATATTCTTTCATTTATGGTTTCCATATAGTGGTGATGGTTGGAAGGAAATAAAATAGTTTATGCTATTTCGACAAGGCACTGTTTGGAAATAAATTTGTTTGTGTGCGGGGTGTTTTTTTTTTTTGCATGGGTTTGTTACTGTGAATCTTTTCTTTTGTGGATTTTTTCATCTAGGTCACTTTTGAAACCAATATTGTTTTATTTATTATTTTTGTTTTGTGGCAATGGTTGCAATGCAATAAAATAGTTAATGTTATACAATTTATGTTGTTTTCCATAAGGCGTTGATTGTTGTTCTCTAGCTTTGGCTATATTATTTCATTTTCGATAAGGCACTGTTGAAAAACTAATTTGTCCACATGTGGGGTTATTTTGTTTTTTTTGCATGAGTTTGTTACTGTGAATTCTTCTATTTTGTAAGTTTTTCATCGGGGTCACTGTTGAAACCAATATTGTTTCATTTATAGTTCACATTTTGTGGTGATGGTCACAACACGATAAAATTTTTATACAATTTATGTTGTTATCCGTAAGGAATTGTTGACTATTGTTCTCTATCTTTGGCTATATTGTTTCATTTTCGATAAGGTACTATTGAGAAAATAATTTATTCGATTGCGGGATTTTTTTTTTTTTTGCATGGGTTTGTTACTGTGAATTCTGTTGTCGTCTATGAAACTATTGAAACCAATATTGTTTCATTTATGGTTTTTTGTGTGGTGTCGATGGTTGCTAGGAAATTAAACAGTTTATGTTATTTTCGCTAAGGGAATTGTTTACAAAGCTTTGGCTATCTTGTTTCATTTTTTACAAGGTACTGTTGAAAAAAGAATTTTTCCACATGCGGGGTTATTTTATTTTTTTTGCATGGGTTTGTTACTGTGAGTTCTTCTATTTTGTGGGTTTTTTCATCTGGGTCACTGTTGAAACCAATAGTGTTTCATTTCTGGTTCACATTTTGTGGAGATGGTTGCAATGCAATAAAATAGTAAATGTTATACAGTTTATGTTATTATCCATAAGGCACTGTTGATTGTTGTTCTCTAGCTTTGGCTATATTGTTTCATTTTTTATAAGGTACTGTTGAAAAAATAATTTTTTCGGGTGGAGGGTCTCAATTTTTTTGTTGCATGGGTTTGTTACTATGAATTTTGTTGTCATTGTTGGAATAATGTACCTCAATCTCACAGGTTGAAACATCTGAAAGAGCCAATTCGATGTGACACTCATTATGTCTGGCCGACTAGCAGCTTTGGAACCTTGTGAAAAGTTCTGGTCGCTGAGACCTTGTCACTGTCTTGTCGAATGGACCTATCGCTATGACATGATGATTGATGTGACAATTTCTATCTCACTCCGCTCGGGGAGATCTCTGGCCGATAGGCCATTCCAATCAGATGTCGGGGAGACTCTGGGTGACAAACGGTGATCGGGGAGACCTGTGGCAAAAGAATTTTTCGGGGAGAGACTTAGTCATTCGGTATGTCTCATACCAATAAGAGAAGTCTCGCCAACAACTTTTCACTTGAATTCATCAGGGTGACTTGAACACTCGGTAAGATCTCTTAGCGATGGAAGCTTGTCTTGCCGACATTGTTACACTCAAAGACATAGGGGAGACCCTTGGCTGAAAGGCTTGCTTCGATATGATGTTTCATCGATAGCGGTAAGTCTTTCCGACATTGCTACATATATTTTGGTATGACTCCTCACGAAAGGTGGTCTCGAGGTAACATGGAGGCTTTAGTATGAATTCTTAGCGACAAACAAAGTCTCGCCGATAGTGGAACATTTCAGTGTAACTTGAAGGCTTCGATATGAAGTCTTAGGGACGGGTGTTTGTCTCAGCGATGGTGTAGTCAGTTGTCGGTATGACTTGAGGGCTCGGTATTACCTCTCAACAATAGCCTAAGTCTTTCCGATTGTGTTCAAATTGATATGACTTGAGGAATTCATTATGATCTCTTGGCGAATAGCGATAGTCTTGCCGATGAGAATGCTGAGGTCGATGCAACATGTGAACTTAGTATAACATCTTGCCGATGGTCAGGAATCTTGGCGATAATGACAATTGTTCTTGTGGCATCAGGGAGACACAGTTAGTGTCTCACCGACATGCGAATACATAGGTTGAACACCTTTGACCGAGTGATGACTATTCTACGTGGTGAGTCAATGACCAATCAGAGAAGCCGAATGGGAATTGTTGGAAGTTAGTATGTTGAGGTAGTTCTGTGTGGAAGTTTAATAGACCAGTGACAACATGAATATATTCTAGAATTACAGATGATGTTCAGTTTGATGGATGTTCGATAAATGTTCGATGAACAGTTGGGTGAAGAGTTTTGAAGTGTGATCAATGTGAATTCTATTTTGAGAGTATTGTAACTTGAATGCTCTGTACGAGTTTGATCATTGAATCTGCTGCTGTAATTTGACATCAGAAAGATAAGTCTGATCTATGTATGTAATCTCCATTACTTTAATAAAAAGTGACTTCTCTTGGTGTGGTGGGTTTTTCTCCCGTAAGGGTTTTCCCACGTATATCTAGTGTTCATTTGTGTATGATTATTTCTTTGTTTCTATGATTGATTTCAAGTGTATCTTAATTGGACTATAATTGAAAATTTAAAAGTATCTCTGCATTCTTCCCTAAGGATTTGATGTTACGAGAGTTGGTTCTGCACTTATCTTTCCTTACTAGTGGTATCAGAGCATGGCCAATTATGTTATCCTTGTGGGTACGCTGGGTTTTTTGAGTCATTTCTATTCAGTGGGAGTCTTGTAGAAGTTTGGTAATTTGAATTACAGGTTAAGATGGCAAGCATGTCAGGAAAGATTGAAATTGAGAAATTCAATGGCATCAATTTTGAGTTGTGGAAACTTAAAATGGAAGATTTGTTCGTTGATTGTGATCTTTGGATTGTTGTGTCTGGAATGAAGCCTACAGGCATGAAGCAAGAGGATTGAGACCTTGCAGATAGAAAATATAAGGGGTTGATAAGGCTCTGTTTAGCAGACTCTGTTCTTCTGAATGTTCATGAAGAAAAGACTGGCAGCTATTTATTAGGGCAAGTCCTTGGTGAATAAATTGTTCTTGAGGAAGAAGTTGTACTCTTTGAGAATGCAGGAAGGAGTGTCTGTTGCTGATCATTTGAACGCATTCAACATGTTGATTGCACAGTTAACATCTGTGGGTGTGAAGATTGATGAAGAAGATTGTTGTATGCTGTTATTATGTTCTTTGCCAGATTCTTGGGATCACCTTGTGATGGATATTGGGAGTACAACATCCACTTTTAAGATGGAAGATGTTGTTGCTTATTTGTTATTAGAAGAGATGAGAAGGAAATCTTCTGAGATGGTGAAGGAGGCTCTTGCTGTTAGAGGAAGATCAAAAGATAAAGGCAAGAAGAAGGAAAAGAAGTCCAAATCAAAATTAGAGGGGAGATCAAAGTCTCCTAGAAAGAAGTCCAAGGTGAAGTGCTGGAATTGTGGGCAACTTGGTCATGTTCGAAAGGATTGTAAAGAGGAGAAGAAGAAGAAGAAGTATTCTTCTGACAATGATTCTTCTCAAAGTGATGCAGATGCTTTCATTGCAGCCTTGGCTATGCAGGCATCAGATGATGTCTGGCTGATTGATTCTGGAGCATCTTTCCACATGACATCTCATAGAGACTGGTTCACGAAGTATGAAAAATACGATGGTGGAAAGGTGTATTTGGCAAGTGATTCATCATTGAAAATAGTTGGCCGTGGAAGAGTTATAATTCAATTCCCTGATGGAAGAGTGAAGGGAATTAATGATGTAATGCATATACCAGGTTTGGCTCGAAACTTACTTTCTATTAGTATGTTGAATGATATTGGAGTGCAAGTCACGTTCTTTGGAAATGGCTACAAGATGACTAGAGAATCCATGGTGCTAGCAAGAGGTGCTTGTGTTGGTACCTTGTATAAGCTTGATGCACATGCTGTGCAAAGCAATAGTGTCTCTGCAAAGTCATAGAAAGCTACTCATGGAGGAAAAGAGGAAAACATTCCTGATTCTGTAAACTCTATGGAAGTTAAACTTCCAGTAGAAAAGACTATGCTCTGGCATCATAGGATAGGCCACATTGGAGAGAAATGTTTAAAAACCTTGAAGAATAAAAACCTGGTTGAGGGGCTTGAATATTGTAACCTCGAATTTGAGTTTTGTGAACATTGTATATATTGTAAACAACACTGTGTTTCATTTTATTCCAGTCCTCACAAATCTTCTAGTTTTCTTGATTATATACATTCGGATGTTTTTGGTCAAGTGAATGTTCCTTCTTTTTCTAATTCAAGGTACTATGTATTGTTCATTGATGATTATTCGAGAAGAACATTTGTTTATTTTTTGAAAAGTAAATCAGAAGTGTTTAGTCGGTTTAAGGAATTTAAGAACCTTGTAGAAAATCAGACTAGAAGGAAAATAAAATGTTTAAGGACTGATAATGGTGGTGATGTTTGTTTTGATGATTTCGAGAGGTACTGTAAAGATCATGGGATTAAAAGACATAAAACTACACCTTACACTCCACATCAAAATGGAGTTGTAGAAAGGTTCAACAAGACAGTGATGGAAAGAGCACGAAGTATGGTGAGTAGTGCTGGCTTGGAGGAGAAGTTCTGGGTTGAAGTAGTTGCTACAGCATGTTACTTGATAAACCATTCTCCGAATTCCACTCTTGTTGAGAAAACACCTTTGGAAGCATGGTCTGGTAAGAATCCATCTTTAAGACATATTCATGTTTTTGGCTGAGGCATATGCACATGTTCCATATGAGAAAAAATCTAAATTGGAGAACAAGGTTGTCAAATGTATTTTTATTGGTTATAGTGTTGGCATAAAAGGATACAAGCTTTGGAATCCTAATACGGAGAAGGTTCTATACAACATAAGTATAATCTTTTGTGAGCTAAAGCCTTCTACCTTGGATATGTAGTCAGAGACAAAATCAGAAAACAAAAAGGATGTAGTTGAAATTCCTCCGACACCAGATAAAGGGGAATTGAAAATTCAAAATGTACCTGAAACTGAGGAGAGCTCAAGTAGTTCTGAGAGTTTTGATGAAGAAGAACAACCTCAGCCTCAGCAAGTGAGGAGGTCAACTCGTGAAAAAAGCAACCTGATAGGTATGGGTTTTCTTTGATAGATTCTACTTGTGCCTATGCTTTAATTTCTAGCACTGATGAGCCTAGGACTGTGAAAGAGGCATTTAGAATGTTTGATTCAAACTCTTGGTTGGAAGCCATGAATGAAGAAATGGCATCATTAGAAAAGAATGATACTTGGAGTTTGGTGCCCTTGCCTAAAGGCAAAAAAGTTGTGGGCTGAAATGGGTATTTAAAAAGAAAATAGGTCGGATGGCGGTGTGGAAAAATACAAGGTTGGTTCTGAAGGGTTATTCCCGGTGGAATTGATTATGGGGAGATTTTTTCTCCGTAGCTAAGTTGTCGTCCATTAGTTTTCTTTTGTCACTTGCGGTGCGTGTGACTTAGAGGTTGAACAGATGGATGTGAAGACAACATTTCTTCATGGTGATCTTGAAGAAGAGATTTATATGTCCCAGCCTGAGCACTTTGTGGAAAAAGGTAAAGAAAGATTGGTTTGCAAGTTAAATAAATCTTTGTATGGGTTAAAGTAGTCTCCTAGAATGTGGTACCAGAAGTTTGACACTTTTGTTTTGTCATTGGGATTTGTAAGATCAAAATTTGATCATTGTGTGTATTACAAAGCTGAAAGTGATCAAGTCCTTATTATTGCTCTCTATGTTGATGATATGTTGTTCATAGGCAATAGTAAGTTAATGATTTCTGATCTTAAGTCTCAGTTGTCTGTAAAGTTTGAAATGAAAGATCTTGGTGTAGTAAGGTATATTCTAGGAATGGAAATAACTATGGATAGGAAGAATATAAAACTTTGGCTCATTCAGAGTAAGTATATCAAGACTATTCTAGAGAGATTTTGCATGAATGATTGCAAGCAGCTAGTTGTTCCAGTTTTGTAGGGAACAAAGCTATCTGTTGAAGACTATTCAAAATATCCTACTGAGATGGAGGACATGACCAGTGTACCTTATGCTAGTGCGGTTGGCAATCTTATGTATGCAATGGTATGTACAAGGCCAGAAATTTCCCAAGCAATGGGAGTACTTAGTCGGTTTATGGCTAATCTTGGAAGGACACATTGGGACGCTATGAAAAGAGTATTTAGATATTTGAAGGGAACTTGAGAATATGCTTTGTGTTACCATGGGAACTTGGTTGAATCACAGAGGACTCTCAGTATTGGAGGATATGTGGATTCTGATTGGGCAGGGGACATTGATAGCAGAAGATCCACCAGTGGATATATTTTCATGTTGAATGGTGGTGCAGTGAGTTGGATGAGTAAGTGGCAGGTTGTAGTCACTTTTTCCACTACAGAGGCATAATACATGGCAGCAATACACGCCTGTAAAGAAGCAATCTGGCTAAAACGTTTGTGTTCTAACATTGGTTTTGATGCAAGGCAAATAAATATTTATTGTGATAGTTAGAGTGCTATCTGTTCAGCAAAGAATCCTACTTTCCATGCCAGGACGAAACATAAAGATGTACAGTATCATTTTGTAAGGGATATAATGGAGGATGGAAAGGTCTCATTAGAAAAAGTGGATACTCTGGAGAATGTTGCATATGCATTGATGAAGCCAGTGACTACAGAAAAGTTCAGGTGGTGTGCCAATTTGATGGGCCTTAGTGCCCATGAATTTCAGTAGTTTTATTGTGCTCTGGAGGTGCCTGTGTGATCTTCGTCAAATGGGAGATTGTTGGAATAATGTGCCTCAATCTCACTGGCTAAAACCTCTGAAAGAGCCAAGTCGGTGTGACACTCATTATGTCTGGTCGACTAGCAGCTTTGGAACCTTGTGAAAAGTTATGGTTGCTGAGACCTTGTCACTTTCTTGCCGAATGGACCTATCACTATGACATGATGATCGTTGTGACAATTTCTATCTCACTCCACTCAGGGAGATCTCTGGCCGATAGGCCATTCCTATCGGATGTCGGGGAGACTTTGGGTGACAAGCGGTGATTGGGGAGACCTGTGGTGAAAAAAGTTTTTGGGGAGAGACTTGGTCGTTCGGTATGTCTCATACAGATAAGAGAAGTCTCACCGACAAATTTTCACTTGAAGTCATCGGGGTGACTTGAACACTCGGTAAGATCTCTTAGTGATGTAAGCTTAGCTTGCCAATAGTGTTACACTCGAAGACATTTGGGAGACCCTTGGCCGAAAGGCTTGCTTCGATATGATGTTTCATCGATAGCGGTAAGTCTTTCCGACATTGAGCTACATATATTTTCGGTATGAATCCTAGCGAAAGGTGGTCTCGGGGTAACATGGAGGCTTCGGTATGAATTCTTGGTGATGAACGAAGTCTTGCCGATAGTGGAACATTGCGGTGTAATTTGAAGGCTTCGGTATGAAGTCTTAGCGATGGGTGTTTGTCTCAGCGATGGTGTATTCAGTTGTTGGTATGACTTGAGGGCTTGGTATTACCTCTCAGTGATAGCCTAAGTCTTTCAGAATGTGTTCACATCGATATGACTTGAGGACTTTGTTATGATCTCTTGGCGAATAGCGATAGTCTCGCCGATGAGAATGCTGAGGTCGATGCAACATGTGAACTCAGTATAACATCTTGCCGATGGTTAGGACTCTTAGAAATAATGACAATCTTTCTTTTGGCATCAGGGAGACATGGTTAGTGTCTCACCGATATGCGAATACATAGGTTGAACACCTTTGACCGAGTGATGACTATCCTACGTGGTGAGTCTACGACCAATCAGAGAAGCTGAATGGGAACCGTCAGAAGTTAGTCTATTGAGGAAGTTCTGTGTGGAAGTTCAACAGTCCAGTGACAACATGAATATATTCTGGAATTGCAGATGATGTTCGGTTCGATGGATGTTCGATAAATGTTTGATGAATAGTTGGGTGAAGAGTTTTGAAGTGTGATCAGTGTGAATTCTATTCTGAGAGTATTGTAACTTGAATGCTTTGTACGAGTTTGATCATTGAATCTGCTGTTGTAATTTGACATCAGAAAGATAAGTCTGATCTCTGTATGTAATCTCCATTACTATAATACAAAGTGACTTCTCTTGGTGTGGTGGGTTTTTCTCCCGTAAGGGTTTTCCCACATATATCTGGTGTTCATTTGTGTATGATTATTTCTCTGTTTCTATTATTGCTTTCAAGTGTATCTTAATTGGACTATAATTAAAAATTTAAAAGTATCTCTGCATTCTTCCCTGAGGTTTTGACATTAGAAGAGTTGTTTCTGCACTTAGCTTTCCTTACAGTCATCTACGACACTGTCGAAAAAATATTGTTTCATTTATGGTTTTTATGTGGTGTCGATGGTTGCAAGGACATTAAATAGTTTATGGTATTTTCGCTAAGGCAACACAATAAATTATTAAATGTTATATCTTTTATGTTGTTCTCTAGCTTTGGCTATATTATTTCATTTTTGATAAGGTACTGTTGAAAAAATAATTTGTTTGGGTGCGGTTTTTTTTTTTGCATGGGTTTGTTACTATGAATTTTTCTATCATCTACGACATAGTTGAAACCAGTAAATTGTTTCATTTATGGTTTCTATGTGGTGTTGATGGTTGCAAGGAAATTAAATAGTTTATGTTTTTTATTAGATAAGTGAGGATTTTCAAAGGTCCTTGACCATTTTACATCAAGAAAGATTTATCAATTAGTACAGAAGAATATGGAACAACAAAAAGAAATTGCAAACAAAGTGAGCAAAAATAGAAAAAGAAGGATAGGCCACAATGCCAAAAAATAGAAGTCACCCCCAGGGTGAGAGAACTAGATGGACTTCAAGACTTTACAAGCTAAAATAAGTGGTACCAAGACCCCCACAACCAAAAAAATAGACCTCAAAGCTAGAAAACTAGGTCTACATGGACCTGAGCCACAAATATTCTTCAAACCAGGCTTTGTTGCTAGCATAATAGGCCACCAGGATACAACAAGAGCTTCAAGGGCCACGTAAAGCAATAACCAAGCCAACCAATGAGCAGTGAAGTCAACAACCTTAAAAAAATTCCACCTCATAGAGTACAACCACCAAACAACCGCAAACATTTTAGTTTTGGAATCATTAAATAATGTAGTGTTTTTGGAGTAGAACAACCCCATCTTCCAACAAACCCCTCCACCTCTATAGAAGAAGTGACCAACAGAAATGAGTCCACCGCAACAAAGACTCACACCCCCACCAAAAATCCACCTCAATAGGAGTGGCTACCACCTCGATAGGAGCACCAGAGGAGAAGGCCAACTGAAGGAGCAAAAACAACCCACCAAGCCCATAGAACCACTACCCACCTCCATAGGATAGGTAACCACCTCAATAGGAAGGGTCTCCACCTTGATAGGAGACCCAGACTGTAGAGCTAGGGAGACTGTAGACACTTCGATGGAAAGAAAACACCTAGCCACAAAGGGCAGTAGAAGCAACAAGGCCAACATAAACTTTGAACTCAGCCCCAACTAGTTTGAAGCCTTCAAGCCAGTATAAATCTACATTTTCAAATAGATTTCAAACACTGTTCCATCAAGAGAAAAAAAAAATCCACCATCAGCAGAGTAGTAGAAACAAAGAAAGTCATAGGAATCTCTAAAGCAAGGGAACCAGAAAACCATAGCCTGAGTAAGAGTAGAGATAATTAGAACCCCAATCGTTAAAAAAACCCCTCAAACCCATGGTCCCCAACCAAGATCTGGAGAGAAAAAAAGAGAGGCATATGAACATAACTAGGGTTCAACCAACCCACCACTGACTAGGGAAAAGCAACAGCCAACACCATAGAGGAGACACCCGAAGCAGAAAAAGAAGCTAGCCCCTGCACTAGCAAAGAGAAGCAACACCCTAAGTTGTTAGAACCACCCACTAGACCATGTTCCACAACCAAGATCTAGGAAGCAAGAGTGAGGGGAAGAAAAAAAAAATGAGCACAACCACTCAACCACCAAATAGGGCCCAATAACAACAAACTCTGGAGAGGAGAAATCCAGAGTAAAGAGACTATAGGAAAGGTAGGATAGCCAGCCCAAAGTTGAACAACCAACAAAAAAGTGATGATCACGCAGTTGAGACACCATCGTAGAAGCCATCAGAAGAGCTTTCCCCAAACCATCACCACTGAAAAACACTCTCCACCACATGCCAAATAGAGAAGGAAACAATGATAGGGAGGGGACTCCCATAGGCTGAACAGTTGAGACAACAAACACCTCTAGAAGGACATGAAACTGCTCAGCAAAAACCAAGCAAAAGCCATCCAAAGTGAGCTTGAATGACTAGACCTCCAACACACCACCATCATCATCATTGTCCTCTAAAACAGAACCCTCCTCATCTGTAGCAACATAGAAACCAGAAGAGGGGTGGAAAACACATGAAGGAGTCAAAGAGGAGACATGACTCCAACACATAGACTAAAAAAAATGCAGAGAGCCCAAACTGAGCCCTGAGCCAACACCAAAGGAGAGGAAACTAGCCGCATTAAGGAAATGAACCAAGGAAAATGACCAGAGTAGCAACGATCATCCACAAGAACAAGAAAACACCCTCCCAATTAGGGGTGGGAACATCGAAAGAGAAAAGGGAACCCGCCAAACAACACCACCAAATGGAAACAACCAAAGACCACTAGACAGAGATGATAACAGAGCCAAGAAAAAAGCTCCAGCAAACCAGACAATAGAGATGACATGCACCTCCACAAGAGCAGAGAACTACCAGGAAAAAAATCACTAGGAGACTACCAAAGCATGCTAGAGCCTCCAGACCCCCAACAAGAAAAACCCATCATGTTCATCTTCTGAATCAAGACCACCATCTTCAGCATTACCAGAGGAATTTTAAATTCCTTGTTTGTTCCCTTTCTCACTCGCTAAACTTGTGTATTAAACATTTTATGTTATTTTTGCTACTTGGAATTGCAATAAAATATTAAATGTTATACAATTTATGTTGTTATCCATAAGGCATTGTTGATTGTTGTTCTCTACCTTTGGCTATATTGTTTAATTTTCGATAAGGTACTGTTGAAAAAAGAATTTGTTCGGGTGTGAGGTTTTTTTTTTTTTTTGCATGGGTTTATTACTCTGAATTTTGGAGTCATTTATGACATTGTTGAAACCAATATTGTTTCATGTATGGTTTTCGTGTGGTACCCATGGTTACAAGGAAATTAAATATTTTATGTTATTTTTTCCAAGACATTGTTTACAATAAAATCTTCATGTGCAGGGTTGTTTTTTTCCCCCTTGCATGTGTTTGTTGTTGTGAATTCTTTTGTTTTATGGTTTTTCCTTTGTAATCCACTATTTAAAAGAAAATTTTGGGCTGTGGGGTTGTTCTATTTTTTTGGGCACTGCTTTTTTAGTATGAAACCTCATGTTTTGTGGTTTCCCCACCTTGAGGTTTTTCAGACCTTGCATTTAAAATTTGTCGAAGTAATAAAATAGTTTATGATATTTTCCATAAGGCATTGTTGATTGTTGTTCTATGGCCTCAAATAAATTATTTGATTTACGGTTTCTGTGTAGTGGTGATGGTTGCAAAGTAATAAAATATTTCATGTTCTTCTCGATAAGGCATTCTTGGTTGTTTTTGTGTGGCCTGCGGAAATAGTTTGCACTATTTTCCATAAGGAATTGTTAATTGTTCACCTGTGGATTTAGCAATACTATTTCATTTGCAAAATCTGTATATTGTCGATTGTTGGAAAGGAATTAAACAACCGTCTGTTTATAATTTTCGAAGGATAATTGTTATTTTTCTAGGCCTCAATAAGGATTTCTTAGAATGACATGTTGTATATTAAGTGTGAGATGAAACATTGGTCTCACCATTGATTATATAGTTGCAGACCAACATACATTGTCCACTAGCGTAATGAATGGTGATATCAATTTTTTTTATTACACTTAATATACAGGTTGTCGTATATATGAATGTTGTCTGCATCTAATTTCACAAACATACATATCTACACATAGGGAAAATAAAATGAAATAAAACAAAAGAAGGCCTACTCTCCACCCTACCATATTGGGTCATGGAGCTGTTGTCACCTAGAATTGCACCCTATGCAGAGTTTACAATAAACTCAACATTCTAGAGCAACATGGGATCATCTCAAGGCTGTGGGTCACCTATAACTGAAATGAACCTCCGGAGAAGGCCGACTTTCTTTGGTGTCACCTAAACTACTGCTTCTTTGAAGGGAAAGGGATAAAAATTACATAAATTAAAGGACTACACTAGGGTGATACACCAAGATGTTTGAGAAATCATGAAATGAATGCAAAAAAACACACGCTTGAAAGTCTAATTGCTATTCTTAGAACAACCTCTTTCAGATTTAATGCTGGTCTTCCTAACAGGTTTGGTCTACATACACATCTCAGGAAGGAAAGATTGATTTCACAACTCTAAGATATGGATATAGTATTATGGAAAACATAGTTAGAAACTTGCATATGGAAAAGAAAGATACAAAAATAAGAATCGTACGGACATGAAGACAACTTCCAAGGGTAAAATCTATGTTGTATTCAAGATTTCAGCTGAGTTATAGAAAACATACATTGACAGAGAAAGGATCGATTGAAAATCACTAACTCTTCAGGGTGTGCAATCAGAACTGTTTACAAAAAGGCATAATGCCTTATATACAAACTGATATGTCGGCCCCTTAGGGCTTACAAAAAATATCCTGATTTGGGATAGGATTTCCTTGATATTTATCGAATTAATGCTGAAGATCCTGCGTGTCCCTGCTATTGGTGTTGGTGTGAAACATTCTCGAAGAAGTCCTCTTCAGATATTCCTTTAGCTACCACATTTATTCGATCCATCGTGTCTAGTTGAGCTACTTCGGCCACACCATGAATGCTCTGATTCTGCAATAGATACACGTCACCCCTCATCCTATCGACGCTCTTTGGACTACCACAGTTTACCCTTAGATCCTTCTGATTGGCCGAGTGAAAACCACGCAGCCCTGCAGCCGGTCAAAAGTCCTTTGAATGGAAATGCATCTCGGCAAAACATACACCGAGGTATGAACCCTCGACCAACCTCTTTTATTTTGGCCTGACTCATTCCGATCGGAAAGAGGTTCCTCCGAGCTCATTATGTTATGCTGAAGGCCTCCGTGTTTGGTGATATTCATGGCGGGCACCTTTTGTTTCGGTGGGGCCTCCACCGAAACCAACATCATCCACCGGCCATCCATTTGCTGTCGGCGAGACATCTCTACTTCGGCGAGACATTGACCATTGGGAAAACATCATAGTGACAGTCGAGCGCTTTATCTATGAAATTCATGTCGGGGGGACCTTCGTCGATGTTTTTGGAAACCATCCCGCTGGGCTCCACTTCTTCCATCGGCTAGACATCTCCCTGTCGGCTAGAGGTTGTGCCGAAGGCACCTCAGCTTGGCGAGCACATGGTTCGTTTCAATTCGGCAAGACCCCTTACATCACCGAGACATCCTGTAGAACTCTCCCTCCTCCTGGTGAATTCCCTTTCATTATGAAGGTTTCATCGTTCGGCAAGACTCCCATCGGTTGGGAAGATGTCTTCCCTAGCTCCTTGCACTATGCCGAAGGCTCCTCCGTGTTTTTGGAAAAACTCTTGCCGAACTGGTCTTGTCTCGGTGAGGCCCGTCCTTCCTTTGTCTGCTCCTTGTTCAGCAAGACATCTGATGTCGGTGGGACGTCCTGACGAGGTCCCTTAGTTACACCAAGGGGATCCTTTTGCTCTATGTCGGCGAGACTCTTGTCGAAGATGACTGCATCGAGGCCCGCCCTTTCCTTTGGCGAGACCCTGGCCTTTCGGCCAGACCTCCCGACGAAGCCCCATCACCTTTGCCGAAAACATCCTCCGTCTCAAGACTCATCACACGTTGGCGAGAGATTGAATCTTTGCCGGGACTTCTCCTCGAACACTGTAGGTCTCCCCGAAGGTCGTAGTCGCCGAGAGTCTTGCTGAATGGCGATTGAATGGCCTATCGGCCAAGGAAAAACTACGCGGTAAGAAGTCATACCGAACGTTCTCCGTTATAGCGATAGCTCTATAGGCTCGTTCAGCGTGACTGAAACTAGGTCTCAGTGACCTGCTCAGAATGGAAAGAAACAAGCAGTCAGTCAGCCAGACAATAGGAGAGTCCTACCGACTTTTCCCTTGGATGATTTTTCATGTCGAATACTTCCAGGGTAGCTTCTCCCACTGAGCTCCTCGTGACTTAGCAACAGATGCAGAGTCCCTGTCCCTGTGTGAACATCCCATTGCCTCTAAAGATCTGACATTTGATTATCTTGCATGTTTTAACTGTAGGTGAAAAAGAGGCAACAATTCTGGCGACCTTTGTGGGATGTTTGCCTGCTAAACATGAGAACCAGTGACTAGGCTTATCCATTGGGCATGGAGTCGTTAGAAAACTCAGAGAACAATTGAAATGTCAGTTTTGCATATGGGTCCGACCTCATGAGATTTATAGGACACAACAGGTGGCCAAAGGTGAGACAGGGGAAACAAAAAGAGAAAATATACACTATGCTGAAACAACACTTATGGAAAGCATAAAGTCTAAACTATTATGTACAATAGATAGATCGGTCAGATTTGAAAACAGGGCTTAAGGTGTATCCCATTGACTATGATAGGAAGCACTTCACCTTCTGTTGTAGCTAGTTGATATGCATTGCATTCCTTATAGTCTTCAATAATGAATGGACCAGTCCACATATTGTCGAACTTAGTGTGATGGCCTGGTTTGCTTTTAAGAACGTCCCACCTGAGCACAAGGTCTCCCTCAAAATATTTTGTTGTAGCCCTCTTGTCGAATGTCTTCTTTGTCTGGAGCTGATGATCCTCCAAAGTTTTCATTGCTCTGTCCCTTAATTCTTCGAGCTCCACAAGCTCTGCATACCTTACAAACATGGGATCCTGTCCCTCAAGCATCTCCAGCTGGTGAACGATGTCTAGAGCGGGAAGCTCCACAGATAGGGGAAATCTTGCCTCTTTACCATAAACCAACATATATGGTGAATTGCCAATAGACCTCTTAGGGGTCACTCTGTCTGCCCAAAGTGCATTCTTTAAACTACTGGGCCAGGCCCTTTGGCTGTCTTCTATGGTTCTTTTGATGATCCTGATAAGGTTCTTGTTCGTGCTTTCAGCTAAACCATTACCTTGAGGGTAATAATTTGAGGAGGTGTTCAATTGAATGCCATGCTTGAAAGCCCAATCAGTCAGTTTTAATCCCACAAATGCAAGGGCATTATTAGAAATGATGGAGTCAGGCACTCCAAACCTGGTGACTATATCTTCATAGAAGTTCAAGACTGAAGACTCCCTTGCTTCTTTCAAGGCTATTGCTTCTGTCCACCTTGTAAAGTAGTCTGTGGCTGTAAGTACCCACTTGTGATTAGCACTGGAAGGTGGGTTTATTGGACCGATGAAATCAATGCCCCATCTCATGAAGGGCTGCTCTACTTGAATCAGATGCAGTGGCATAGCTGGAAACTTTTCCTTTCCTGAAAATAGGGTGCACTTGATACACTTTCTTGACCAGGTATACACATCCTTGTACAAGCTGGGCCGGTAGTAACCAGCTCTCATGATTTTTGAGGTAGTGGTTCTGGGAGAAAAGTGACCTCCTGTAGCTCCATCATGAAAATCATGAAGCACTCTTTCAATTTGGCCACTGTGAATGCATCTTAATAGGACACCATTCAGATCTTTCTTAAAAAGAACATTATTTACCATCACATATGGTATAGACTACAATCTAAAGTATCTTCTTTTGGCTCTGTTAAGACCTAATGGGCATTGACCAGTCTGTAAGAAATGGGTCATATCTTGGACCCAATTGGTTGTCTCTATAGGTACATCATCTTGAGCATCCTGAAGTTCATATGTATTAGTAAGGGCAACATCCTTTTCTAGTTCACTTCCACTACTCGCCTTTGAAGCAAGCCGCTCACAAAGGCCTCTACCTCTCACTAGTCTGGTGACCTTGATGTCTATGTCATACTCCATGACCTTGGTAATCCATCCTGCTCTTTTTTCATTTAGATCCTTATTCAATAAGAATTCTTTCACACTTGAGTGTGCCACCATGATATGAATTCTATTATGAGAGACCAAAGGCTTGAACTTCTTAAGGCTTCTGATCACAGCAAAAACGTGTCTCTCCACAAAGGAGTATTTTTGTTCATAGTCGACTAAGCCCTGGCTGAAGAAAGCTATTGGTTGCTCTAAATTCTCTTCATTTTTTTGAACCAATATTGCAGAAATGTTACTTGTGCTACCATAAGCATATAGATAAAAATCTTTGGAAAAATTAGGATTTACTAGTGTGGGAGCTGCTGCTAAGGCCTCCTTGACCTTTTCAAAACTATTCCTGGCATCTTTTGTCCAACTGAGGATTGCATTCTTCTTTAACATAGCTGTTAAAGGTTGTAACAGGTTTGCAACATCAGGGATGAACCTTCTCAGAAAATTGATCTGGCCTAGAAAACTTTGTAGACCCTTCTTGTGATTAGGTAGCGGCAACTCAAGTATGGCTTTGACTCTTTCAAGATCAATAGTGATTCCTTGCTTTGACACTATGTGTCCTAATAGTTTCCCCTCATGAACAACAAAGATGCTCTTTTTTGGATTGAGAGAGATCCCAAACTCTACATTTTTTGAACACTTGCCTAAGATGTGACAGATGCTCATCAACATTCTTAGAATAAACTGTGATATCATCTAGGTAAATCAGTATGATTTTGTTGATCAAACTTTGAAATGCCATGTCCATAGCCCTCTGAAACGTGGCACCAACATTTGACAAACCAAAAGGCATCCTTTTGTATGCCATAGTGCCCCATTTAGTTGTGAAAGCAGTCTTAAACTGATCTTCCTCTTTAACCAGCACCTGATTATATCCCAAGAAACCATCTAGCAATGAAAACCTTTTAGAACCAGCAACCTCCTGTAAGATTCGTTCCATGGAGGGTAGTGGGTAGTGGTCTTTTAGAGAGGATCGATTAAGATCCCTGAAGTCTACACAGAGCCTTATCTCACCACTTTTCTTCCTAACTAGTACAAGATTGGAGACCCAAGAGGTATGCTTGATAGGGAAGACAATACCCCCCTCAACTAGTTTAGTCAACTCCTTAATCATTAGAGGCTCAAGTTTAGGATTCAAAGGCCTTTGTTTCTGTCTTACTGGCTTGGCATTAGGCTCTAATTCAATCATATGTTGAGCAATATGGGGATCAAATCCTTTCAAATCTGAATACTCCCAAGCAAAGACATCATAAAATTCTTGGCACAAAGCAACAAAAGCTTGCTTATCTTCGGGTGAACAGATTTTTCCTATCTTAAGGAGCTTACCTTTAAAGATCTCCAACTCTTCGTAGTGTTCTTGTTTAATCTGCAAGCTGACCTTGCCCCCTTTTAGCTGATCATCAGTACTGAAAATTGACTCTAAGGTAACCAGGCCTTTGGGAAATTTGTTTGTCTTTAGCTATATGATTTGATCACCATACTACTGCTTGAGTTTTGCCTAATTTACCATGGAGAATTGATCTTCTTCAAGCAAGAAGGAAAGGATCTGCTCATCACTGTCAAAGACTTGCAAGTGAATGTTGTTGTCAAGAATTGAGGGTCTAACCACAACCTTGACATACTGTTGCACCTTCCCCCTTCTGATGTCATCTGAAATATCAAACTGTGCTCCAATGGCTGCGAGCCTGTCGGCATGCTTGTTCTGATTTCTTGGGATGGACACTAAGTTAAAGGCATCAAAATATTTGAGCATGTTCCACACTCTGTATCTATAGGACTTTAATATGTCATTTTTAGCAACATTCAGGCCCCTCACTTGATTAACAACTAATTCACTGTCTCCATGGACTTTCAAGTTGGTTATTCCTCTCTTTCTTGCCCATTCTAGACCTTGAACAAGGCCTTCATACTCAGTGGTGTTATTGGAGCATGCAAAAGAAAAACGGAAAGCAGAATAGTATTTATCACCTTGAGGAGACACAAGCATTGCACCTCCTCCTGCTCCATTTTTACTTCTAGAACCATCAAAGAACATCTCCCAAAGTCCATTAAGCAGTCGCAATAACTGATCTGCATCTTTCTCTAAGTTTGGAATCTCTGTATCAGGCTCAATAATGACATAGTTTCCCATACCAGCATCTTGAATGAGGTCTATAGGGCTGTCCGATACATTCTCAACTGCCCATTCATGTAGCAGCATGTCAGGAACAACTTCTGATTGGAGTTCTTGAGCAGCAGCTAGTTCATTGTCAGTAGAAACAAAATAATTTGCTTTTGCAGCGGAAGGAGCAGCATTTATGGGGCTTGGGTTATATGGATCAATGTGGTCTTTGGCCAACTTTTCAGACTTGATGGTAACTTTAGTCCCATATCTTGTTCTAAATAACATGTGTGACCAATCAGCTAATACATACCCACCTATCTTGGCCGTAAAGTCTCTAGATAAACACAAGGAAAAGAAAGGTGGAAGGTCTATAACGCATATGTCTTGAGGGACTGAAAAGTTTGGACAAGCGTGGAGAGTGAGGTTTAAGTCCTTGATAATACCCAATGTGTTAACCGAAGTGCCATCCAATTGGATCACTCCCTTCTCCAAAGGCTGGTATTTTAGTCCAAGTTTATCTGCAATCTGTTTTGGCATGAAGGAGCTGCTAGCTCCACTATCTACCATACAGTTATGGACTAATTTATCCCCAATAATTACTGACACATAGAAAGGAGGTGGTTTAACTCTTTTTTCATTATCTATGCAAGGCTGCTGATCATTTCCCTGAGAATCATTTGTTAACATGGCTCTAACCTGACCTATTGGGGGCTCAGATTCATCAGATATTTTCAGACTTGATAGGGCTGATTGTAATATATCCTTTTGACCGGGAATGACTAAAGAATCCCACATAGACATGGTTACATTTGTTCTTCTCATGCTATCAAAAATGTTAAAAGGTGCAATTGGATTTTTATTGTGTACCTTTACGCCAATATGGTCAGCTTGTAAGCGTGACTGCTCCTTATCTGGGAATTGCTGATCCCTTTGCCAACCACTAGTCACTTGAGAGGTAGATGGTTCCACAGTTGCCGCCCTTCCTTTGTCAGCTACTTGATCAAGCTCAAATGCTCTCTTCTTTGCTCTGGTGTTGGCTGCAACTGGAGAGCTATCCTCATTCAACCCACATAATTCTTGACCTTGCCAATTAAGGAAGGTTGTATCATTGTTGAATTGGTCTTGATGTTGTGAAGTTGGATCGTTAAGTGCCTGCTGCTGTGGACTCGAAGTATTCTGCACCATGAGTGCCTGATTGATGAGTCCATTTGAACAAGTGGCTTGATTATGAGGCTGGTTACAAGGGTAGCACCATTCATAATCAGCTGCTAAATTGTTTTGAGTGGGAACCAGGTCCCTGACTGCACTAACAGGTGTTGGAGCATAGGCTTGAAAAGGCCTTGTGTTCACACTCTGTCTCGGGCCCTGATAATTGCCTTGATACTGCTGTTTGTTCCCTTAGAATTGCTGCTGCTGACCTTGAAAAGGCTGACTTGAGGCCTGATTTTGTTGTTGATAAGGCCTAGAATAGGTCTGTTGCTTTTCCAAGTTTACCAACTTGTTACCAAAAGTCTGTAAAAGACTTTTGATCTCTTGTAGTTCATTTGATGAACTTGAAGCAACACTTTCCTGCTTGTCAATGGTTGGGACAACAACTGGCAACGTTGGTATAGTTGGCAGAGGTGTGAAAGGAGGTATTTGCAAAGGGATGTTTGCATGAATTTCTGGGAATATTGGCATTGGTGGCCTGGGAGCAAGCTTACTAGCTTGTATCAAACTATTTTCAGCTCTTATAGTTATTTCAAAGGCATCTGGCAGAGATACCCCTCCCATTGACTGTATCATGACAGCTATATCACTGTTCAGAGCTCTCAAAAAGTATAAGAATGCATACTCTGGAGGTGGCCTCACTGTTGCAGGGATTCTATCCCAAGTTCTTTGAAATCTGAAGTTGAAGTCGTTCATCTGTTCTTGCGGAGCCCTCTTAATTGTAGTCAATTGCTCTAGTAGAGACAAGTTGTCAGACCTGTCTTGGAACTGCTTGTGCAACTTTTCTCCAAAGTCATCCCATGTTGCAATTGAACTAACCGGTAGGAACCTATACCACTGCACAACTCTCCCTTTCAGTGAAGCAGCTAGCAATCTTACTGCAACATCTTCTTCGGTTATGTGGTGGACTCCGCATAACAAAGCCACATCTCTTAAATGTTCAATGGGAGTAGTTTGATCTTCTCCCGTGAAAATTGGAAAACTCTTCAAGGCTACCATGGGAATATCATTATGTTGCGCCAAGTTCAAAGGACTCCCTCTGTTGAAAGTAACAAAGGGTTGATTCCTTGGAGCGGCCATTAGAGGTATCTGAGGTGGATTTGTTGGTGCAACAAAATGAGATCTTACAGGTGGAGGAGTGGACTGAGTTCTTCTGGAATAGATGATTGTTGTTCTTTTCCTTTCCTCAACTCTGTCTCATCTTCTTGGTGGTGATAGCTGCAAGTATTCAAAAGGGCCTGAGCTGCTTCTTGTTCAAACTCTTTTCATATACTATAGAAGGCATGTATTTCTGGAGTTCTTCCTCTTTGTGGAGTCACCAAGTATGCCAAAGGGCTTCTATAAAGCCTGATAATTCATTGGCTGCATACCAAACCAGTAGTTAAAACAAATTTCAATCCCACTGGGCATGCCAGAAACTTTTGTCACCTAGAATTGCACCCTATGCAGATTTTACAATAAACTCAACATTCTAGAGCAACATGGGATCATCTCAAGGTTGTGGGTCACCTATAACTAAAATGAACCTCCAGAGAAGGCCGACTTCCTTTGGTGTCACCTAAACTACTGCTTCTTTGAAGGGAAAGGGATAAAAATTACATAAATTAAAGGACTACACTAGGGTGATACACCAAGATGTTTGAGAAATCATGAAATGAATGCAAAAAAACACACACTTGAAAGTCTAATTGCTATTCTTAGAACAACCTCTTTCAGATTTAATGCTGGTCTTCCTAACAGGTTTGGTCTACATACACATCTCAGGAAGGGAAGATTGATTTCACAACTCTAAGATATGGATATAGTATTATGGAAAACACAGTTAGAAACTTGCATATGGAAAAGAAAGATACAAAAATAAGAATCATACGGACATGAAGACAACTTCCAAGGGTAAAATCTATGTTGTATTCAATATTTTAGCTGAGTTATAGAAAACATACATTGACAGAGAAAGGATCGATTGAAAATCACTAACTCTTCAGGGTGTGCAATCAGAACTGTTTACAAAAAGGCAGAAATGCCTTATATACAAACTGATATGTCAGCCCCTTAGGGCTTACAAAAATATCCTGATTTGGGATAGGATTTTCCCAATATTTATCGAATTAATGCTGAAGATCTTGCATGTCCCTGCTGTTGGTGTTGGTGTGAAACATTCTCGAAGAAGTCCTCTTCAGATATTCCTTTAGCTACCATATTTATTCGATCCATCGTGTCTAGTTGAGCTACTTCGGCTGCACCATGAATGCTCTAATCCTGCAACAGATACACGTCGCCCCTCATCCTGTCAACGCTCTTTGGACTATCATGGTTTACCCTCAGATCCTTCTGATTGGCCGAGTGAAAACCACACAGCCCTGCAGCCGGTCAAAAGTCCTTTGAATGGAAATGCATCTCGACAAAACATACACCGAGGTATGAACCCTCGGCCAATCTCTTTTCTTTCGGCCTAACTCATTCCGATCGGAAAGAGGTTCCTCCGAGCTCATTATGTTATGCTGAAGGCCTCTGTGTTTGGTGATATTCATGGCGGGCACCTTTTGTTTCGATGGGGCCTCCGCCGAAACCAACATCATCTGCCAGCCATCCATTTGCTGTCAGTGAGACATCTCTACTTCGGCGAGACATTGACCGTCGGGAAAACATCATAGCGACAATCGAGCGCTTTATCTATGAAATTCATGTCGGGGGGACCTTCGCCGATGTTTCTGGAAACCATCCCGCTGAGCTCCACTTCTTCCGTCAGCCAGACATCTCCCTGTCAGCCAGAGGTTGTGCCAAAGGCACCTCAGCTTGGCGAGCACATGGTTCGTTTCAATTCGGCAAGACCCCTTACGTCGCCGAGACATCCTGTAGAATTCTCCCTCCTCCTGGTGAATTTCCTTTCATTATGAAGGTTTCATCGTTCGGCAAGACTCCCACCGGTCGGGAAGAAGTCTTCCCGAGCTCCTTGTGCTATGCCGAAGGCTCCTCCGTGTTTTCGGAAAAACTCTTGCCGAACTGGTCTTGTCTCGGCGAGGCCCGTCCTTCCTTTGTCTGCTCCTTGTTCGGCAAGACATCCAATGTTGGTGGGACGTCCTGACGAGGTCCCTTAGTTACACTGAGGGGCTCCTTTTGCTCTATGTTGGCGAGACTCTTGTCGAAGACGACTGCATCAAGGCCCGTCTTTTCCTTTGGCGAGACCCTGGCCTTTTGGCCAGACCTCCCGGCGAAGCCCCATCACCTTTACCGAAAACATCCTCCATCTCGAGACTCATCACACGTCAGCGAGATATTGAATCTTCACCGGGACTTCTCCCTGAAAGCTGTAGGTCTCCCCGAAGGTCGTAGTCGCCGAGAGTCTTGCCGAATGGCGATTGAATGGCCTATCGGCCAAGGAAAAACTATGCGGTAAGAAGTCATACCGAACCTTCTCCGTTATAGTGATAGATCTATAGGCTCGTTCGGCGTGACTGAAACTAGGTCTCAGCGACCTGCTCAGGATGAAAAGAAACAAGCAGTCAGTCGGCCAGACAATAGGAGAGTCCTGCCGACTTTTCCCTTGGATGATTTTTCATGTCGAATACTTCCAGGGTAGCTTCTCCCATCGAGCTCCTCATGACTTAGCAACAGATGCAGAGTCCATGTCTCTGTGTGAACGTCCCATTGCCTCTGAAGATCTTACATTTGATTATCTTGCCTATTTTAACTGTAGGTGAAAAAGAGGCAACAAGAGCCTCATAGGCTCTCACCAAACCCCTGAGCAAGAACATACATTGTCCACCACTGTGATCAATGGTGAAACCAATGTTTCTTATTCCACTTAATATAAAACCTATCATTCTAAGTTATGCAACCGTAGAAATATCAAAGATAGACATATGCAAGCAACTAAAGCTACAAAACAACAATCAACAATATTGAAAATAACATAAACTGTTCAATTGCTTTGGTAACTTTAGAATGCTAAATATTATTGTGGCCATCGACACTATATGGAAACCATACATGAAACAATGTTTGCATGCCAGCCTGTCCCAAGTGATGTTTATTTCCTTTGCACTTGTGGTGATTTTTCTATTGAAAAGTCCACCTATGGATATATATGTGTGTTGTCTACATATAACTTTAGATGCATATATATCTATATAGATTTTTGTTTGTAAGCATATATGTGGACTTTTTTATTACTTTGCAACCATCTCCACTACATGGAAATCATAAATGAAATAATTTTTTTGAAGCTATTGAACAACAATCAACAATGTGTGGGCATCAACTCATTCCTATGTTTATTCTTTTCAAAGGATATTTGTTATTTTTCTAAGCCTCAATAAGGATTTCTTAGAATCATAGGTTGTATATTAAGTGTAAGATGAAACATTAGCCTCACCTTTTATCAAAGAAATAATAACTAAAAAGTTGTATCTAACTTCATATACATATATATTGGTATAGATTTTTTTTTGCAACTACATATATATGTATTGCATGTGTTGGATGCATATGTAGGAATCTATTGCTTGGAGATATATACACACAAAAAGTATGTGTTTATTTTATTGTGCTTCATTTTTCTTTTCCTATGTAAAGATATGTATGTATGTGAAATTATATGTAGACAACATTCATATATACTCCTCCCCATTTTTATTGTTTCGGGAAGATAGTTGTTGTTTGTTTTGTCCTCAAAAAGGAATTCTTAGAATAATTGACTTTATATCAAGTGTAATAAGAAACATTGGTTTCACCATTGATCACAATAGTGGATAGTGTATGTTCTTTCTCAGGGGTTTGGTGAGAGCCTCTAAGGCTCCATGACCCAATATGGTGGGGTGAAGAGTAGGCCTTCTTTTGTTGTGTTTCATTTTACTTTCCCTATGTGCAAATATGTATGTTTGTTAAATTAAACATAGACAACATTCATCCCTATGTGTAGATATGTATGTATGTGAAATTAGATGCATACAACATTTATATATGGGTATGTGCAAGATCATGATGGGCCAAAAAGTGGCAATATGATGGGTATGTGTAGGGTATGTGTCTAGAAACCTTTTTTTTACCCAAAATTGATGAAACAAAAAGGGTTTTTAAAGGAGATTCTTAGCTTTCCTCCAATATAAATTATGCTTTACTTTGAATTTAATAAATAATTATTATTCATTTTCTATTTGAATTACGACTAAAGTCCTGATTCATAGGCTGATTGAAAAACATCTATAGCTTTCAAACAGTATCACATTTTTTGAATCTGAGGCATGTGTCACATTCTATGGTTTGCATACTATAGGATTGAAAAAAAGAAAATGAATTTCATGAAGTTTTGACCAAGTTAAGGTGGTCATCCATATGAGCTTTTTATATTTTTTAAAAGTTTTAATAAAAAAATCATAATTAATTATTTACTTGGAAAAAAACTACAAAAAAATATGCATCACATCAGGACACGAGTCCTCTACTTATATATAAAATCTTATAAAAAAATATTATCATTTTATTGTGGTTAGGGTGGTCAAATAGACACCTACTTCTTATTTTTTCCCTGAAATTTAAGTACTACTACATGAAAATTTCAAATTTTTGCCAAATAATTTTTTTTTATTAACCTAGTAGTTTAGAAACTACATTCAATTTGCTACAGATTCTATTGTTACATTATTTTGAAATAATATAGATAACTTATTCAAATTTTTACGTCAAGTTGCTTAACTCTAATTTTCCTGAATTTTTCGCCACTTAAGGGCCTGTTTTTTCCATGATGATCTTGCACATACCCATATACTCCTTCCTATATTTATTCTTTTCATAAGATAGTTGCTATTTTTTTTTTAGGTCTATACATAAACTTCTCCACCAAAATTTATTGGTACTTTGCATGGTTTGGCCCATGTCCATTCATAAAAAATTGTCGGAACATTTGACAAAAGAACAGGTACATATGTTTCAATTTACAATTGCAGTTTTCCTGTTCGAGAGAAGCATTGTGCATTTATTCAAATTTCTCTTGTTAACTAAAACATGTGGTACCTATTCTTGTGTGAAGTAATTGTCTCAGGCTGAGTATTTTCAAGTTTTTTTTGTTAAAAAATAAGGAAAAACATCCAAAACATATGTGAAATTAGATGTAGCCAACATTCATATATAGTACTTCCTATTATGCATGCAAGGAATGCAATGTATATATACATAATACCAATTTAACAAAATCTATACTGATATATATATTACAACCATTTCCACTACACAGAAACCATACAACAATTAATGTTGATTCCAACTAGTATTTAATTTCGTTGGCCTTGTCTATTGATGCGCCAAACACTTTTAATATAAAAAATAAAAAAATCCACCACCTTTTTTCCGACTGGGAGCTAGATACCAGAAGGATAAAAACTAGGAAGGCTAACAAAAATTTCAGCCAAAGTGCACACAAGTGCAAAAATGTACATATATATAAGTTTACATCTATCTATATATTTATATTGTCTACATCTAATCCCACATACATACATTTCTACACATACTTTTTGTGTGTTTATATATCCAAGCAATAGATATCTACATATGCATCCAAAGCATGCAATCCAAATATATGCAATCGCAAAACAAAATATATAGCGATATATATGTACCTGAAGTTAGATGCAACTTTTTAGTTATTAATTCTTTGAGCGTCAAAAAATAATTCTTAGAATGATAGTTTGTATATTAACTTTAATATGAAACATTGATCTAACCATTGAACATAGTGGTAGATAATGCATCTTCTTGCTCGGGGGTTTGGTGAGAGCCTATGAGGCTCCATGACCCAATATGGTAGGGTGGAGAGAAGGCCTTCTTTTGTTGTGCCTCATTTCATTTTCCCTATGGGCACATATGTACATATATATAATTTTCCATCCATCTATATATGTATATTGTCTACATCTAATGCCACATACATACATTTCTACATATACATTTTGTGTGTATATATTTCCAAGCAAAAAATTCCTACATATGCATCCAATGCATGATGCCAGTTGGTAGGGCTTGGAGCTTTAATATTAATTGTTATATGGTATCCATATAGTGGCAATGGTTGTAATAACACCTGCCATTTAAAACTTGAGAAAACATATTCCTTTCCCAAAAAAAAATTTCCATTTATGATTTTCCTTTTTATAACCATTGCAAATTGTGGTTTAAGTGATTATGGAGGACAACCACACACTGTTGTCATGTGCTTATGAGAGGACAATTTTTTTTTTGTTTGCATCACATTGTTTATCCCTACAAGCACATGAAAATGGTGTACATTGCTCCATTCAACATAACCATTTTCAATGTAATGGTTGGCTTGGATTCATGTTGTACATATCTACATTTTTTCTTTCTTTCTGGTTATTGCTTATTATATGTGCCCATGTTTGGTGAATAGATACCTAAATATGCATCCAAGTCATGTAATGCCTATATATGTACTTGCAAAACAAAATCTATACTGATATATAGGTGTCTAAAGCTAGATGTACCTTTTTAGTTATTATTTCTTTGAGCCTCAAAAAGGAATTGTTAGAATGATAGGCTCTATATTAGGTGTAATAAGGAACATTGGTTTCACCATTGATAACAATGGTGGACAATGTATGTTCTTGCTCAAGGGTTTGGTGAGAGCCCATGAGGCTCCATGACCCAATATGGTAGGGTGGAGAGTAGGCCTTCTTTTGGTGTGTTTCATATTATTTTCCCTATGTGTAGTTATGTATGTCTGTGAGATTATATGTAGATAACATTCATATGTATGATAGGTTGTATATTAAGTGTAATATTAAATATTGATCTCTATATTTATTACAGCGGTAGAAAATATACCTATTGTATACATGTAATTCCACATACATACATTTCCACACATTCTTTTTGTGTGTATATATATCCAAGCAACAGATCCCTACAAATTCATCCAAGGCATGCAATGCCTATATATGTTCTTACAAAATAAAAACTACATGGATATTTAGGTATCTCAAGTTAGATGCACCTTTTTAGTTATTATTTCTTTCAGCCTCAAAAAGGAGTTGTTAGAATGATAGGTTGTATATTAAGTGTAATAAGAAACATTGGTTTCACCATTGATAAAAGTGGTGGATAATGTATGTTCTTGCTCGAGGGCTTGGTGAGAGCCCATGAGGCTCCATGACCCAATATGGTATGGTGGAGAGCAAGCCTTATTTTGTTGTGTTTCATTTTATATTTCCTATGTGTAGATGTGTATGTTTGTGAGATTAGATGCAGAGAACATTCATATGTATGATAGGTTGTATATTAAGTGTAATATTAAAGATTGATCTTAGCATTGATTATAGTGCTAGACGATTTATGTTCTTGCTCGAGGGTTTGTTGAGAGCTCTCAAGGCTCCATGATGCAATATGGTAGGGTGGAGAGCAACCCTTCTTTTAGTGTGTTTGATTTTATTTTCCCTATGTGGATATATCTATGTAAGTGAAATTAGATGCAGTCAACATTTATATATAGTCTTGCCTATTATGCATGCAAGACATGCAATGCATATATATATATATATACTTACGAAAAAAAATCTATACCAAAATACGTGTTTCTCAAGTTAGATGCACTTTTTTGGAATTTTTTTTGGTTGGAAATTTGGTTTCTTTTCGCTTTTTCCCAATGTTTGTCCCATCAAAACAACTTTGGTTCTTGATCCTCTTGCTTTGTTTCTTATAGAAGTGGTTATGCATTGAGACAACATGCTCTATTTTTTAATCTTTGACCAAAAAAGTTTATATGTGGACATGTATGTATTTGAAATTAGTTACAAAAAACATTCATATACATCTACATTTAGACTTGTTGATATATATATATATATATACATCTTTGCAACTTCTGCTTTCCTTGCTTCTTGTCCATCACACCCATATGCACCCATGTTTAGAAATTCTACTCTTGGTTCTTGTTTTCCATCATGCTACTAAACAATTGTGATGTTTTGAGTTGGCTTAATCTCTTTAGCTATACCATTGTTATTTCATTTGGTGTTTGCAAGCACTATATTATTTTCCTCATATTTTGGTTATAGGCTCCTCAACCTTGTTCAAGTTCCAGTCCTACATCAAGTGTGGACCAAGAAAATGCAACAAAATTCCAAAGAAACAAACTCTATTATGTGTAGCATAGAGACCAGATCTATGCAAGTTTTCGGGCCAAATACTTGCAACAAAGAGCCACTGTAGTTCATCCTTACTTGGCCCCGCCTGATCAAGAGGCCACACTATAATTGTTACCAAGCTTGTTGGAAACACATGCTGGCTTCTATAGTCCCATACCCTCCATCCCTTAGTAGCTTGCACATAACCTTCATAGTGAAGGTGCCTCGACAATGGGTGGTTGTGGATCTCAACACAACCTTACCGAGCATGGCTTGTCCTCTGCATCATCAGCCCATCACCATTTTAACAGTATGTTTGGAGATCCTTTTTGCGTTGCAATGCATTCCTTCTACCAACGCATTAATGCTTTGTCTGATTTGAAAGTTTGTACATAGTATTTGCAAGGAAAGCTTCGTCAGCATGAAAGCACAAGCATCCAACCTAGACGTTGTTTTTTTGCATTGTGATTTTGAAAAGGGAATCCACTAATTTAGTTCAATGAACAAGATGGACCGAGGACCATAGCCTACTGTCCTTGCAAAGCTGACTTAGGTTGAAGAAATGCTTATAGCTATTGTTGGTCCAATTTTGTAAGTGACCCATGCTAGAGTGGCCAAATACAAATATAGTGGCCATACTATAAGCTTCCCTCAAGACATCATTGTCATTGCAACTTTTTTTTTAGGTTGACTACATGATGTTGAAGTGGTGATTGTTCGAAGAACTGACATTTAGGGAATTAACTATGATTGCTATGTTGAAAAACATAATGTCATGGTTGCATTGATATAAAAATTGAAAATGATTTAGACTATAGTGATGTTGCAATTGATTTTGATGCTTTAAATTTGTTGCATACTAAAAGTATTGACATCTCCAATCTTTTGCACACAATGAAAGAACTAGTACAAAACATAGTTGAACCAGTAGAAAATTCAGAAATTGTTGCTGATGAGGAAGCTGAGCTTGAGGACTCATCATCATTTATTCCATTATTGCCCAACCCTCCCCAGAAATTGTAGGCAATCAGAGATGCTTTGTAGATTGAAGACATAGTCAAGATACTTTTCCTTGGCCTGAGATAAATTCTAACCCTATCAATGAATACAATACAAAGGGTTATTAAGCATGACTTTTCCAACATTGTTCCCCACTAGAACATCGATGCCCCTATAGTTGAGAAGCATACAAATCCAATTGCATGATGAATATGCATTGCAATTGATGACACACTATGACAATAGATTTGGGAGGCATGTAAGACTTAGATATTACCTTTATAATTTAATAATGAGACATCAAAGCTAGCAGTCAGCTTCCATTTTCATGAAAACAAACTTGGAAGAAAGGATCCCAAAGTCTATGGTTGCACTACGACAACTACTTTGGGATGCACCAGACACCCAAATAGAAAACCAAATCATTCGCTTTGGTGCATCTTTGTGAGGAACACACTCATATTGGGGCAAGTGTCGAC
This sequence comes from Sequoia sempervirens, assembly GCA_007258455.2. Classification (NCBI taxonomy): domain Eukaryota; kingdom Viridiplantae; phylum Streptophyta; class Pinopsida; order Cupressales; family Cupressaceae; genus Sequoia; species Sequoia sempervirens. The sequence goes on from VDFB02058242.1 coordinate 263,817,176, forward strand.
AAGAGCTCATTGCAATGATCTACCAGCTTGGGACATCAACTCTTTTTTTCAGTTTGATCTTTGCAAACACAAAATGGCCTAATTTTCACAAGGTACTTGATCCTAGTGTTTAGCCACATATGCCATACTCCTGAAGAGGCTTGACAAAAAATGTTGTCCATAACCTGCATATAACAACCTTGTACATACACTTATGGTTCACCATTTTTTGTGATGAGGTTCTTGAGAAGCTTTTCCATGAAAAGGATTACTGGTATAGGTATCAGTTGCAACACTATGGATCAACGCATGTCCATGGTTTCTTGTGGTTTCCAGGTACCCTAAATATGGACATGCTTGTCTGGTCCAACCCAAACGAAGTTCAATAGGAAAAAAACTTCTTTGATCGCTATGTTTCAACATGGAATCTTCGTTCCCCAGAACAACTAATATCAAGAGTCCACCACTCTTCTTTGGAGTACTCGTGTTTGCTTGACACTTTTCAAATTGCTTGCATGGACCCAATGGCATATTACAAATAGATGGTGAACATGGTGCAAAGGCATACCAAATGTACTCAGTACACATGCCTTAGGAAAAAGGGCCAACAATTACAATGTCACTACAAAGCTCCATGGAATGCGCAACCATCATTGACATTGGCAATTGACAATGACTCAAACAAATCCTATAAGCTAGAAAGAAATGATGAGCGCCTTAATATCCACAACCCTGAGATGCTTGCGATTTGGTGAGAAAACATTGATTTCCAGCCAGTCTTGTGAAGACAGATTGTGCTAAACTGCATTTCCAAATATGCATCAAAGTCTGAAAAAAAGTTTGAAAGCTACATTGATATCTTGTAGAGGCTTGCAAATATAAATTCATCTGGGGATAAAGCATTGCTTTCCTATCAAAATTTCATGATGAACTTGGTTGCAGATCGTGACATTGGTGCATAAGAAACATGGCATATGCTGCAAAAGTTTCTCCTTGTCATGTCAAGTCGACATTTCCTATCTTCAAACGTGAGTAGGAAAACCTTCCATTGTTTGAAAATAGCTGATAATGGTGAAGAGCTTGCAAGTAGTTATATTCATTATTACATGCAAAGACCAAATGAGATGGACACTATATCCTTTATTCAATCTGCACAATTGTATACACATCAGAACAATTGCAAAGGTGGGGGTTGGCATTTGCGACCACACCTTGTTGTGATCATTGTTTACCTGTTATTCAAGTATGCCCCTCCTGAGAATTGTGATACCTTTGAAACATTTTGTTGGTCTGAATTGCTGCTATACAAGCCTTTCTGAAATGTTGAAGAAGATATAGGCCTCACTAGAGATGGTATAACACAGAACTAGAGGCAATTTTATGTTGTTGGCTATCACCCTTGGCATGTCAATAGAGTTATTTCTCCCCCCACCAGTCAAGAAGAAGGTGATAGTGTTACTAATAGCACCCAGTCTCGGCCTCCCAGAAATGAATATGAATCGGAATTGCTTTCTCACCTTGGTCCTACAAACAGTGTCTACTTGGACCAGTTGCAACTATTAGGTAGATGAGACTTTGATTTAAATCACATGTGGGACATACACCATGTTCCTAAGAATCTACATAACATTTTTGTAGACTTCATCTCAACAAGTAAATTGCATATAGATGAAGATAGTCTTTTCCCACCTGTTGAAACTACACTTTGTCATCAGCTATCTCCTAAGCAAAAGCTTGCTCTAAATATCATTAAACATCACCACCTGGGACCATCTTCATCATAACCATTGTGTATGATTATTCAAGGTACTGTAGGTACAGGTAAATCATTTCTTATAGACAACATATGGAGAACACTAAATACATCGCCAAATCAAAGAATGAATCCTTTTCTTACTTTGGCGCCAATGGGGTCACTGCTTACAATATACATGCCTCTATAGTGCATGCAACTCTTCATATACCAATTAGAGATATGAATCCATTAAAAGGATAGAAATTGACCATATTTCAAGAGGACTTCAAACATATTAAATACATCTTAATTGATGAAATGAGCTTCTTGGGACCCAAGTTGTTACTCAAAATAGATAGTTGGTTACGGTAAGCATTTCCTGCTAGACATATGGAACCACTTGGTGGTTCCTCTATTATACTTTTAGGTGACCTTGCACAATTGCTGCCTGTTTTGGACAATCCTATATACACTTCTCACTCCACAGCCTTGGATCTTTGGCACACTTTTAATGTTGTTTTCATGCTCAACACAGTCTTATGCCAACATGGACAGTCTGATGCACAACAAGAGTTCTGTAGAATCCTTTTGAATATGAGAAATTCTCAAAAATCTCAAGATGATTGGAAAACTCTTATGAATCAAGCAAAAACCCCACTTTCAACTCAACAAAACCAACAGTTTGATGCAGCTATTCACTTATTCCCAATAAATAGCTTGGTTGCCTTACACAATAGAAAAATTCTTCATCAGTTAAATGTTCCCATTGAAATTATTATCGTTGAAACTACTTAGAAAAATGCACCTGATTATGGCGGTGATGAGCAACTTCAAGTAGAGATTTTACTTGCAATTGGCGAAAAAATAATGTTAACAACAAATCTTTGGGTGGCATCTAGCCTGGTCAATTAATCATTGGGTTCTTTCAAGTCTATCATATATGCTAGGGGTGCTAAACCACCTCAACCACCTCAATATGTTGTTATGCACTTCCCAAACTACATTGGCCTAACATGGGATCAAGACAACCAAAAATTCATCCCCATTCCCCCAATCACATGGGGCAGCTAAACACAACTCCCCTAGACAATGGCTTGGGAAATAACAATACATAAATCTCAAAGCTTGACACTAGAGAAAGATACAATAGATATTGGAACTAAAAAAAGATAAGGACTAATGTTCATAGCTCTTTCTTGTGTACAATCAATTACAGGAATACACATAGATCTACCTTTCTCTTTTGATAGATACTTTATATTACGTGCCAAAAAATACAGTGCACTCTGAATCAAAGAAAAGGTTCACCTCCAACAACTGTGTGCATTGCCAACATGATGAATTTTTTGTATTCTTTTCAGTAACTATAATGCTTCTCCCTTCCCTCTTCATTTCAATGCATATAGAAATTCCAACATTTGTAATTTTGTGTCCTTGTCGTTCCCTCCATAGTCCATTTGCAACCACTCCCACCAAGCTATCCAAAGTTTTGTTTCTATGGTGATTACTAAGAGAATTTATTTTCCAATTTTGAACCATTGATTTTTTGGCTCTCTAGGATTTCTCTAACTCTTCTCGGGTTTTTCACCTAAAAGGAGAGAGGTAGGGCCAAAAATGCAAACTAATTCATTCAAATTATGTTATGTGCAATGTTTTCTAAGCTAAATGAAGTAAACTAAATGAAATTGAATGATTTAAATGATCAAATATGCATGCAATACTAAGATTTATACCTTGTTTGAAAACAAAGTGTTGTTTGTAAAAATCTTGAAAGAATGAACAAAAATGAAAACTAATCTAAACAAAGGGTTGTTTTTTAGAATGTGTGCACCTGGAAAACAATCTAGAAAACTGATGAAACTTCAATCTAGGTTGTCTAGGACTCATTCGCCACCTTGGGTGAATCAGTCCTAGATCAGGACTTTTCTACAAAGAATCTATTTTCTAACAGTCAGGGATCTGGAATTGCATTTGACTCAAATTTTCACCTCAGGAGGGACTCATTCACCATGCATGGCATATCAGTCCACTTTCAATTTTTTGCAATTTCAAACTCCAGTCCTGCACCTTGACATCTGTACAACAATTTCTAATGGAAACCCGACTTTAGATCTTGGAAAATTCTTGCAAAACATCTCAAAATTGTTTGTCTAATGGGGTATTTACCTTGGTCAAACCCCTAGTTGGTTAATTAAACCTTGAATGGAGAAAAAATTGCTTAAACCCTAGCCTTAGATGTGTCAAAGACTAGGAGAGTCTGAATCATAACAAAAACCAGGCTATTCTATTTCTTTAGAATAAGACATGCAAGAATGATCTATATGATGCAAGATCTCAACCCTAAAATCCTTACAACATATGAAAAATAGGAATAAAATGGCATGCAAATGATAAACAAACAAGATGCAAACCTTAATCTGAAGATAGAATGAAAATGGAAGATGGAATCAATAAGAAACCAAGTCCTTAGGTGTGATTTGGTAGCTAGTTGCACCTCTTCACCCTAGATTTCTTCATGATTCACTATAGGCATCCATCATCAATCCTTTGCAATGTTGGATCTTGACAAGAAAAGTGGGAATCAAGACTTGCAAAAACCCTAGTTTTCTGCCCTAAAACTTCAACTTTTGATAATGAAACTTCTTATGGAAGACTTAACTTTATGAATTGCTCTTGAGAAATGATTTAAAAGATAAGAAGAGGTGATAAAAAGATGTTTGAAATGACTTGAAATGAGTATTTATCAGCAACAATACCTTATTTTCCCATTAATTAGACCTAAGAGGCCGACATTCACTGGAAATTAAAGTTAAATTGATTAAATGCTTGCTTAAATTTGAATTTTCCCTCAAGGGGGATTCATTCGCCACTCTTGGCGAATGGGTCCCACTACTGTTGTTTGAAGGTGGGTTTTCAGGATAAGATCTAATTAAATGTTGTACGCCAGGTTTTATGTGATTTCTTAGGTAAAATGGGCCTCTAGATCAATATTAATGGGTCTAAGGGGCCTATAAATGTTGTTTTGAAAGGTGAATGATGTGAAGGGACTCAAAATTGGGTCCAATTATGCGTGAAATTGTCTCTTTTCTCAAGAGGGTCCAATTTTCTATGGAACATTTAGTCCCCACTTTAGCACCCATATGACTCTAAACAATGCACCTTATTACATAAAAGGATACTCATTCAAAAGACGGGAGAACGAAGTCCCCAATGTAGTTGTTTGAATAACTACAACATTAGGAACTAGATCCTGTAACACACATTCGTTAATTGCTCAAAAATACTTTTATCTAACTCCTAGGAATCCAATTCGAGGGTAGATGTATGCCACCCCTTGATTCTGCTTGCTTTACGAAGGTGGAATCAATGTAGCAATCTAGCCACATTGAATAAGAAACATCATATTGTTTGGAATTTCCAAGTACCATGCCACATAATGATAGATGAATAATGATTTTGGGTGTGGAATCACGATTTTAACACATCAAATGTCATAGAAAATGGATTACCTTAGCTCCCATTATGTTGATTTGAATAATATCTACATTATAAGTTCTTGAAAAGATCATAACCGTATGTGAATGCGTAATAGTAAAAAGAGATGAAATGTGATTAAAAGAAGGAGAAGAAAGTAACTTGTCACTTACTATTCATTTTACCTTCGCATAGCTTGAAAGTGACACATGAGAGAAGAATATGTCGAGCAGATGGGATTACACACCTTTGTGGCTGGATGATCTTCATGAGCAGGTGGGATACAACGAGTTGTATCATGAGATGAGTCGATTCTACAGCTTTCACCCTATAATTTTATAATATTTTAATTATTTTTATGCATGGATAGGTTAATTTAGGGTTCTTGGAAATTTTTTTCACAAAGTTTCCCATTTCTTCGTGAAGTGTCCCATTTCTTCGCGAACTGTCCCCGTTGCTTTGCAAAATGTCCAAAAAGGGTTCTAAAGTGTCTAGGGCTATTAGAAAAGCACACTACATTAACTTTAGTACACTTGCTTGATGAATAATTTTAAAATTGATGATATTAGAGGAAATTTAGAGCATTTTGTGATGATTTTGATAGGTCCCCGCCCGGTCGTGATAGCGGCTAAGGGGAAAACAACTCACATCTCTAAGAGATCATGCGCCGGTGCTATCAGTGGTAGAGGTAAAGCATTTACAGTCAGTGGGTATCTAATTGGAATATCTTATGCCACCTATGAGATACCATGATGCCATGCTTATGGCTCTATATCAGCAGCGGGATGCATATACTTGTACCTTTCATCTTCCCACCAGGGAAATGACGATCACTCTCGAGGATGTACACCACATTCTTTGAGTTCCTATTTGGGGAAAGCGAGTATATTTATAGGGGGATCGTTCATTCTAGGAGAAGAAGAGAGATATGTAGTATTTTCTAGGTGGGATGATACATGATGAGAGGGTTAGAGCATGGATCGAGCTACCCATGCTACTGTATTCATGAGCTCCTGTGGTTAGATGGATTATGATGCATACAGTGGCACTGGTCTTCAATCTAGATAGATGAGCAACACACTTGGATGGGGGACTGGTACACTTGATTCAAGGGATGTATGAGCGGAGGATAGTTTATGCTTGGGGCTTCTGCATTCTAGCACACTTGTATTATGATCTTGGTCAGTTTGTATTTCGAGAGATCGATAGTATGGTCCATTGTATACTTCTACAGGTGTGGTGTCTTGAGCATATCACTTGTAGCAGGCTTGTCAAATACCCTTGTACTATAGTTGTGGGCTATGCATAAGAATCTAGCTATCCTTCGTGACACCTGTGGAAGTATGGGGATTTACACTTTTGGAAGGGTGAAATTTGACTGGTTAGAGGAGGATGAGATTCTTTGGAGACCTCATCTACTCACTCTACAGTGGTTAGATCCCACCAGATAGTTACAGAGGATGTAGATGGATAGATATCTAGCGGGGAGGAATGACTACATTGTATGACCGTTCTATTATGGGTGAGTCATGTGATAGTTTGGATAGGTGCAGAAACCATCGAGGGTGTTCCCCTTCATTAGATGATCAGTGCGGAGTGCCTATAGGCCAGGTGATACTGTTCAACTAACTATAGATCATGTTCATGAGAGTGATTCAGATGATTCACATCAAGACCAGCCAATAGCATCTGATGCTAATGATGTTGGCAACATAGATGAGCACGAGGAGTGGTGGTCATATGTACAACTAGCTCCTATGTTCCCCATGGATTTCACTATAGGTGATGTAGAGCTAGCAGCAGATAAGGGTGATGAGCCAGAGGAGAGAGCAGAGAAGGTATGGTATAGGCCTATAGATATTTTTACAGATTTTATTGATAATGAGTACCAGTCTGAGGTCGATCCTGATTATGAGGACCAGGATGGAGGAGAGGATGACGAGGAGGAGGATTATGAGGAGGATGATTACTACAAGGAGGAGCCACCCTTGAGTGAGGGTGATGAGGTAGCTATTGAGGATCAGTACGAGCATGGAGAGTCCTCTCATACTTAAAGAACCAGATCATGGGGCAGTAGCTGCAGTAGATATCAGCGCTCAAAGTCAAAGAGAGGCTAGCACATCCTTGATGCCCCCCAAAGATGAGGAGGTGGACATTCCTCATGCATCGGGAGACATAGGTGATGATATTTGATTTTACACATGTTCTTTAGTGATTTATGCTTTATTTTCATATATATATATATCATGATGATGTGTTACTGATTTTGTACATTGTCTATCTTATAGGAGTGATGAGAGACTAGTGAGAGGTCTATCGTCAGGCTGCCACAAAGATAACGCTTGCATCCATCAATGAAGAAGAGATAGATCCTAACTATGTGCCTCCACCGATCATGGAGGAAGAGCCAGAGTCACTCAGACCTTTTGCGAGGTTACAGGAAGCGTACGAGAGCATGAGGAGATGAATCCTTTCAGTTGAGAGTGCACTACAGTCAGCACAAACCTTGACAAAGGTATAGAGACTACATGTAGAGCTGGCACAGGCATGAGCAGAGAGGGATCAGATGGGAGATGAGCAGCTTATAGTCGTTGGTTGAGTACAGGGTCTAGAGTATGCACTTAGACTCAAAATTTCAGTATCACGGTCACACATGACCATCTCATGACGTCCAAGGATTGGATCACGAGTGCCAAATCCTGAGGGGTCTAGCTCTCACAGACCATTATGGAATTGTATATGATTTTGAGATGTATATAAAACTTTGATATATATATATAGACATGTGCATGTGATTTTATGATGATGTCTCTCTTTATGTGGATGTTAAATTGTATGTGATTAATTAAATAACTTATAGTAAAAGTATTTAATTAATGGCTACATGATTTAACAAGATTGATGTGATCTAGTGTAAAACATATTGCAGTTTTAACATAAATACAACATTGATAACAAGAAAAGAATACATGTTAAATTAAATACACTAATAAGGATCTAACTTAACATAACAAGAATGTGAATAGTATGAGGGCTAAAGCAATTATAAAATGAACTTAAATAATTACCTTAGTGTTCAAGACACACACAAATTAGTTGTCAAGAATGAAGCAATGTGAAAGTTATTTAGAATATCATCTAATAACTTTAAGCAACACGACTATACCAACCGTACTATTCAAGGGGGATTAGAGATAGTACCAATGAAAATGGGTTCCCGAAGGGGTGTTCCATCAAGATGTGTTAAGAGATAAACACTAGACCCATAATTGGTATCGACTATATAAAGTCCCAACCAATTAGGATTGAAATTATCTTTATCTTTGTTGTCAGCACTAGCATTTCATTGAATTTCAATAAGAACAAAATCTCCCTTAGAAAACGAGCGAGGGATGACATGAATGTTGTGTTTGCATTGTAATTGTTTGATGTGAGCTTGGAGATGTTTGAGAGAGTTAATACGTTGTTCATCGAGCATCTCAAGTTGATGTAAACATTGTTCTTGATAAGTGTCATCGTTAAAAAGATCTTAGAGAGAAAATCACAAAGTAGGAATTTCTAACTCCAAGGGCATAATAGCATCAGTACCATAAACAAGGTTATAAGGGGTATTTCTTGTGGGTGATCTAACGTTAGTTCTATAAGCCCAAAGCACATAAGATAGTTGCGTATGCCAATCTTTATGATGCTTGGTGACAGTTTTCTTGAGGATTTGTTCGAGAAGCTTATTAGTATTTTCAGCTTGTCCATTGGATTGTGGATAATATGGTGTAGAAAAGTGATGTTGAATATTGAATGTTGCAAGAAATGTCTGAACATCATTATTCTTAAATGGGGTTCCATTGTTTGAAATGATTGCAGAAGGGAGTCCAAAGTGAGCAATTATGTGGTCCAAGATGAAATGACAAATTGCTTCAGCTGTTGTAGAATGGAGGGGAACAACTTCCACCCATTTCGTGAAATAGTCTATTGTGGTTATGATAAACATATTTCTAGTAGAAGAAGGTGGTGAAATTTTTCCAATAAGATCTAACCCCCATACTAAATTTGGCCAAATGGGAACATTGGCACGAAGCTTAGCAGCAAGAGTGTGGATCAAATTGCTATGCTCTTGAAATTTGTGACATTGTTTAACATAGGAAAAGAAATCCTTCTCCATATGTCTCCAATAATAACCCATATGAATGAGTTTTTTCACTAACAAACATCCTCCAAAATGACCTCCACATGCACCAACATGATCCTATTCGAGCGCAAAAGGGATTTCAAAATCTCTAAGACATCGTAATAGGAGACCATTAAAAGATCTTCTATACAATGCATTTGCAAGGATCACATATTTATCCATGAGCTTATGTAAATGCTTTCGAGTATTTGTTGTGGGAGGTTCAGGAATTGTACTGTTCAAATAGTTATATATTGTATTGTACCATTCACATGAAGCATCTTGAGTTATCACCAAAATGTCTTCTAACAAAGTATTGATCGAGGGTTTCATGATGGGATGGATAACGAAAGTGAATTCTATGGAAGGATCGTGTGGGGAGATGAGAGAAGCTGCACATGCCATTGCATCTGCATGTCAATTATTTTTGTGTGGGATGTTATCAATGGTGAACAAGTCAAATTTTTCTAAGAGTCTCATTATAATATCCTTGTATTTTAATAATTTGTCATGTTTAGTTTGATATGTACCAGTGATTTGTTTGAGGTCTGAAGTCAGGTTTTCATCAGAAATTGTTATACAGGTGTCAAGGTCCAGGACTAAAGTTTGAAATTGCAGAAATTTGAAAGTGGATTGATTCGCCATGCATGGCGAATGAGTCCCTCTTGAGGTGTTAATTTGAGTTAGATGCAGTTCCATATTCCCAATTGTCAGAAAACAGATTATTTGCAGAAAAGTCCTGATCTAGGACTGATTCGCCCAGATTCAAGTTTCATCAGTTTTCCATATTGTTTTCTAGTCATCTATAGTTTTCCAGGTGCACACATTATGAGAAACAATTTTTTGTTTATATTAGTTTTCATTTTTGTTCGTTCTTTCAAGCTTTTTGCAAACAACACTATGTTATCAAACAAGGTATAAATCTTAGTCTTGCATTCATATTTAATCATTTAAATCATTCAATTGCATTTAGTTTATTTCATTTAGCTTAGAAAACATTGCACATAACATAATTTGAATGAACTAGTTTTCATTTTTGGCCCTACCTCTCTCCTTTTAGGTGAAAAAACCCTAGAAGAGTTAGAGAAGTCCTAGAGAGCCAAAAATCAAACAATTACAATGAAAACACAACATTCATGCCATACCTCGCTCATTTTCTAAGGGATATTTTGTTCCTATTTAAAATCAACGAAATGCTAGTGCTGACAATGAAGATAAAGATAAGTTCAGTCCTAATTGGTTGGGACCTTATATAGTCAATACCAGTTATGGGTCTGGTGCTTATCTCTTAATGCAGCTTGACGAAACCCCCCTTAGGGAACCCATTAATGCCACACATTTGTGTCGGTACTATCTCTAATCCCCTTTGAATAGTATGGTTGGTATAAAAGTGTTGGTTAAAGTTATTTGATGTTATTCTAAATAACTTTCACATTGCTTTGTTATTGACAACTAATTTTGTGTGTCTTGAACACTAAGGTAATTATTTAAGTTCATTTAATAATTGCTTTAACCCTCATACTATTCAGATTCCTGTTATGTTAAGTTAGATCCTTATTAGTGTATTTAATTTAACATATTATTTTCTTGTTATCAATGTTGTATTTATGTTAAAACTACAATATGTTTTACACTAGATCACATCAATCCTATTAAATCATGTAGGCATTAATTAAATAATTTTACTATAAGCCATTTAATTAATCACATGTGCATGTCTATATATATATATATAAGTTGTATATACATCTCAAAATCATATACGATGCCATAATGGTTTGTGAGAGCTAGACCCCTTAGGATCTAGCACTCATGATCCAGTCCCTAGACATCGTGAGATGGTCGTGTGTGACCGTGATCACAAACTGCTGAGTCTAAGTGCATACTCCAGACCCTATACTTGACCAATGACTATAAGCTACTCATCTGCCATCTGATCCATCTTTGCTCATGCCTGTGCCAGGTCTGCACACAGTTTCTCTACCTTTTCCAAGGTCTGCACTGACTGTACTGCACTCTCAGCTCAATGGAGTTGTCTCCTCATGCACTCATATGTTTCCTGTAACCTCGTGAGAGAAATGAGTGACTCTGCCTCTTCCTCCACGATCGGTGGGGGCACGTAGTCAGGATCTACCTCCTCCTCGTCGATGGATACATGCACTATCTCTATGGTAGCCTAACGATAGAACTCTCACTAGTCTCTCATCATGCTTGCAAGATAGACAATGTACACAATCAGTAACACATCATCATGATATTTATATATATATATATGAAAATAAACCATAAATCACTAAAGAACATGCGTAAAATCAAATATCATCACCTATGTCTCCAGATGCATGAGGAATGTCCACCTCCTCATCTCTGGGGGGCATCGAGGATGTGCTAGCCTCTCTCTAACTCTGAGCACTGATGTACGCTGTAGCTACTGCCCATGATTTGGTTCTGTAAGTATGAGAGGACTCTCCATGCTTGTACCAACCCTCAATAGCTACCTCATCACCCTCACTCAGGGGTGGCTCCTCCTCATAGTAATCATCCTCCTCATAATCCTCCTCCTCCTCATCATCCTCTCCTCCATCCTAGTCCTCATAATTAGGATTGGCCTCAAACTAGTACTCATCATCAATAACATATGTAAAAATATTTGTTGGCCTATACCGTAACTCCTTTGCACTCTCCTTTGGCTCATCACCATCATCTGTTGCTAGCTCTGCATCACCTATAGGGAAATCCATGGGGAACATAGGAGCTGGTCATGCATATGACAACCACTCCTCATACTCAGCTATGCTGCCGACATCATCAGTGTTGGATGTTGGTGGTTGGTCTTGATCTGAATCATCAAAATCACTCTCACAAACATCATCTATAGTTAGTCGAACAGTATCACCTAGCCTCCGGGAACTTCGCACTAATTTTCTAATGAAGGGGCATGCCCTCAGTGGTGTCTACACCTATCCAAACTGTTGCATGACTCACTCGTAATAGAACGGTCATACTAGTCATTCCTACCTACTAGATATCTATCCATCTGGATGCTCTGTAACTATCTGGTGGGATCTGGCCACTATAGAGTGAGTAGATAAGGTCTCCAAAGGATCTCATCCTCCTCCAACTAGTTGAATATCACCCTCCAAAAGTGTAAATCCCCATATTTCCATAGGCATCGCAAAGGATAGTCGAATGCTCGTGGATAGCCCCCAGCTATAGTACAAGGGTATTCGACAGGCTTGGTACATGTGATATGCTCAAGGAATCACACTTGTAGAAGCGTACAATGGACCATACTATTGATCTCTCAAAATATTAAATGACCAAGATCATAAAACAAGTGTGATAGAATGCAGTGGCCCCAAGCATAAATTGTCCTCCGCTCATACATCCCTCAAATCATGTGTACCTGTCACCCATCCAAGTGTGTCGCTCATCCATCTGGATTGAGAACCAGTGCCATTGTATGCATCATAATCCATCTAACCACATGAGCTCATGAATATAGCAGCATGGGAAACTTGATCCACACTCTAACCCTCTCATCATGTATTGGCCCACCTAGACAGTACTGTATATCTCTCTTCTTCTCCTCGAATGAATGATCCCCTCATAAATATACCCGCTCTCCCTAAATAGGAACTCAAAGAATGTGGTGTACATCCTCAAGAGTGATCATCATTTCCCCAGTGGGAAGATGAAAGGTATAAGTATCTACATCCCACAGCTCGCACAGAGCCATAAGCATGGCGTCATGGTATCTCATAGGTGGCATAAGATATTCCCAATAGATACCCACTGACTGTAAATTATTTACCTCTACCACTGATAGAGCTAGCGTATGATCTCTCAGAAATGTGATTTTTCTTCCCCTTAGCCGTTGTCGCAATCAGGTGGGGACGTATCAAAACTATCACAAAATGCTCTAAATTTCCTCTAATATCTTCAATTCTCAAATTATTCATCAACAAAGTGTGCTAAAGTCAATCTAGTGTAATTTTCTAATGGCCCTAGAAACGTTAGAACCCTTTTTGGACATTTCACAAAGCAACGAGGAAACTTCACGAAGAAACGAGACACTTCACGAAGAAATGGGACACTTTGTGAACAAATGGGACACTATGAAAAAAGGGGACACTTTGCAAACTTTATTTCCAAGAACCCTAAATTAACCTATCCATGCATAAAATTCATTAAACTATTATATAATTATAGGGTGAAAGTTGCAGAATTGACTCACCTCATGATACAGCTCGTTGCGTGCCACCTTATCATGAAGATCATCCAGTCACGAAGGTGTGTAATCTTGTCTACTCGACATATTCTTATGTTACATGTCACTTTCAAGTGGTGCAGGAGCACCCGCCTAATTTCATCTAGTTTATTTGGTCAAGGTGATGATGGATAGGTTGGTTAGGATTATTTGGGTCATTTGGGATGTCAATAAGGTCATATTGACCATTAGATTGTATTAGAAGGGTCATTTTGTAAGCAGTGCTGAAATGTTGTCAAAATGCTTAGAAAATGCAAAAATGTGTAATCAAGGGTTTTTGAGGATTTTAGTGGGTAAAGTATTAGGTGATGTTAAATAAGGTCTAATAAGACCATCCATGATGTATTTTGGAAATTTGGAGTCATTTGGGGTCAAAATGCAAAAGTTGCACAAAAAGTGTAAAAGTTGTCAAGCAAGTTTTGGAAAATTGCAACTTTTGGAAGTTGAAAGGTCAAGGAAGGTTATAAGTCAATTATGAATAGGGAGTTGGTTAGAATTTTATTTTATGGGATATAAGAAGCCTCAAAAGGCTTGAAATTTTGTTGTTTAATTTGTTTGGAGAAGTTTGTAATCAAATCATTCATCAAAATACAATGTTTTTCTAAATTTTTTAGAGTTTTATGAACTTTTCTCTCATTGTACAGATCCGTACAAGCTCTAATTGATCTAAAACCTATGGGAATCAATGGTATTCTGAGTTATCTTTCAAATGGATCAAGTTTTAGGTTCTAACTCGAATTTTTGTGAAAGTAATATCCATTTTATTGTTGCTACCTAGTTTACACAGAATTTTAAGGGTTTGATTGGAGAAAAAATGGAGTTTAGTCATTCCACCTACTTTCATGACTTCTAACTCAGTGGAATACTTTTTTCATGATATATTAGGTGTAAATATGGTTTAGGAGTCAAGGGAAGTTTTTTTGCATGAATTGGGATGATGCCCTAGGGTTGTTTCATGAGTTTTCCATTTGAAAATGGTGGGTTAAAGAAGGGATTTGGTGATTTGTTGTTGGAACTGGTCATGTAAGTGTTTTTGGAGTTTTTTTAGGGAATTTAAGAGGTTTTGGCTTATCTGGTTTGGTTTGGTAAGTCTAGGAGTTGTGTTTTTCATTAAAACCTAGCCTTTTTGCATGAAAACTAAGGGTTTGGTGGATCAACACTTTAGAAACCTTAAGTCTGAGAAATAATGGTGGATTTTGGGGTTTTAGGACACAAATTGTGACTATCTAAAGAGTTTGGGTGATTACATGATGTTTTGAGGGTACCTTATTTGTAAAAGAGAGCTATTTGGGAAGCCTAAAATAGGGGTAATGCATTGAATCTCCATTTTGTTACAAATAAACCCTATTGTATCTTTAAGTATGTTTAATTGCATGATAAAGGGTGTCTAAAACTCTTGGGGTTTTGATTTTTGTAATGATAAAAGAAATTTGTGTCCATTTTACAAGTTTGGATTCCTACAAGGCATTGAGGGTGAGTTGATGCATTGTCAAGTTGATACAATTAAGAAGGTTGTTTTCTTGTTTAAGCCTAATCATTTGGAGTTTTTTTTATTCACCTCCACCCTTCCTTACATATGTTGGTATTAGAGTAGGTTTATGGGATGAAGACAAGTTGAGACAAAGGGAGAATAAAGAAAAACATGAGAATAGGATAGCATACACACCACCATGCAGGATAATTTTAGTTGAAAAATCCTATGAATGATATGAAGATTGTACAAGGAAGAAAAAGACAAGTTGCTACTGTCATTCATGGGGCGTGAATTCTTTTAAACCCCGATGCATGGTGCAGGACAACCCACCTAGTTTCATCTAGTTTATTTGGTCAAGGTCATGATGCATAGGTTGGTTAGGAATCTTTGGGTCATTCGAGATGTCATTAAGGTCATATTCACCATTAGATTGTATTAGAAGGGGAATTTTGTAAGTAGTACTGAAATATTGTCAAAATGCTTAGAAAATGCAAAAATGTGTAATCAAGGGTTTTTGAGGATTTTAGTGGGTAAAGTATTAGGTGATGTTAAATAAGGTCTAATAATACCATCCATGATGTATTTGGGAGATTTCGAGTCATTTGGGGTTAAAATGCAAAAGTTACACAAAAATTGTAAAAGTTGTCAAGCAAGTTTTGGAAATTTGCAACTTTTGGAAGTTGAAAGGTCAATGAAGGATATAAGTAAGTTATGAATGTGGATTTGGTTATAATTTGATTGTATGGGATATAATAAGCCTCAAAATTCTTTAAATTTTGTTGTTGAAGTTGTTTGGAGAATTTTGTAATCAAATCATTCATCAAAATATGACATTTTTTTGAAATTTTCTAAGTTTTCTGAACTTTGCTCTCATTGTAGGGACCCGTACAGGATTTAATTGATCTAAAACCTATTGTAATCAATGGTGGTCTGAGTTATATTTAAAATGGATCAAGTTTGAGGTTCTAACTCAAATTTTTGTGACAGTAATCTCCATTTTATTGCTGCTACCTAGTTTAAACAAATTTTTAATGGTTTGATTGGAGTAAAAATGGAGTTTTAGTCATTCCACCTACTGTCATGAATTTTAACTCATTGTAATGACTTATTTCATGATATATTAGGTGTACATATGGTTTATGAGTCAAGATAATTTGTTTTGCATGAATTGGGATGATGCCATAGGGTTGTTTCATGAGTTTTCCATGTGAAAATGGTGGGTTAAAGAAGGGATTTGGTGATTTGTTGTTGGGCTGGTCATGTAAGTGTTTTGGTAGTTTCTACAGGGAATTTAAGAGGTGTTGGATGATCTAGTTTGGTCTGTTAATTTTGGGAGTTGTGTTTTTCAATAAAACCTAGCCTTTTTGCATGAAAACTAAGGGTTTGGTGGTTCAGTACTTTATAAACCTTAAGTCTGAGAAATAATGGTGGATTTTTGGGTTTTAGGACACAAACTATGACTATCTAAATAGTTTCGGTGATTTCATGATGTTTTGAGGGTACCTCCTTTGTAAAAGAGGGCTATTTGGGAAGCCTAAAACAGGGGTAATGCATTGAATGTCCATTTTGTTACAAAGAAACCCTACTATATCTTTTAGTATGTTTAATGCATGATAAAGGGTGTCTAAAAATATTGGGTTTTTAATTTTTGTGATGATAAAAGAAATTTGTGTCTATTTTACAAGTTTGGATTCCTACAAGGCATTGAGGGTGAGTTGATGCATTTTCAAGTTGATACAATTAAGAGGGTTGTTTTTTTGTTTAAGCCTGATCATTTTTTTTTTTTTTTTATTCACCTCTACCCTTCCTTACATCATCAAGCTACATGAAGTTAAAATGAATAGTAAGTGACAAGTTACTTTCTTCTCCTTTTAATCACTTTTCATTTCTTTTTACTTTTACACATTCACATATGGTTATCATCTTTTCAAGAACTTATAATGTAGATATTATTCAAATAAACATAATGGGAGCTAGGGTAATCCATTTTCGACACCATTGGATGCGTTGAAATCATGATTCCGCACCCAACATCATTATTCATCTATCGTTATGTGGCATGGTACTTGGAAATGCCCAATGATATGATGTTTCTTATTTGACGTGGTTAGATTACTACCTTGATTCCACCTCTGTAAATCAAGTGGAATCAAGGGGGTGCATAGATCTACCTTTGAATTGGATTCCTAGGAGTTAGATAAATGGATTTTTGAGTAATTAACGAGTGTGTGTTGCAGGATGTAGGGCCAAAAGCGCAAACTAGTTCATTCAAATTATGCTATGTGCAATTTTTTCTAAGCTAAATGAATTAAACTAAATGCAATTGAATGATTTAAATGATTAAATATAAATTCAAGACTAAGATTTATACCTTGTTTGAAAACACAGTGTTGTTTGCAAAAAAGCTTGAAAGAATGAACAAAAATGCAAACTAATCTAAAAAAAAGTTTGTTTCTCAAAATGTGTTCACTTGGAAAACTGTAGATGACTGGAAAAAAATTTGGAAAAGTGATGAAACTTGAATCTAGGCTGATTGGGACTCATTCACCACCTTGGGTGAATCAGTCCCAGATCAAGACTTTTTTGCATAGAATCTATTTTCTGACAGTTAGGGATCTGGAATTGCATCTAACTCAAATTTTCATCTCAGGAGGGACTCATTTTCCATGCATGGTGAATCAGTCCACTTTCAAATTTATGCAATTTCAAACTTCAGTCCTTTACCTTAACACCTATACAACAATTTATGAAGGAAACCTAACTTCAGATCTTGAAAAATTCCTACAAAACAACTGAATTTTGTTTAACTAATGGAGGGTTTTCCTTGGCCAAACCCCTAGTTGGGTAATTAAACCTTGAATGGAGAAAAATCTACTTAAACCCTATCCTTAGACACGTGTTAAAGACTAGGAAAGTTTGAATCATAACAAAAACCCTATTCTATTGCTTTAGAATAAGACATGCAAGAATTATCTATATGATGCAATATCTCAACCCTAGAAACCTTACAACATATGAAAAATAGGAATAAAATGACATGCAAATGATAAACAAACAAGATGCAAACCTTAATCTGGAGATAGATTAATGAAATAGGAAGATGGAATCAATAGGAAACCAAGTCCTTAGGTGTGATTTGGTGGATAGTTACACCTCTTCACCATATTTTTCTTCATTATTGACCATAGGCATCCATCATCAATCCTTTGCAATGTTGGATCTTGACAAGAAAAGTGAGCTTCAAGACCTGCAAAAACCCTAGTTTGCTATCCTAAAACTTCAACTCTTGCTAATGAAACTTCTTGTGGAAGACTTAACTTTATGAATTGCTCTTGAGAAATGATAAACGATAAGAAGAGATGATAAAAAGATGTGTGAAATGACTTGCAGTGAGTATTTATAAGCAACAACACCTTATTTTCCCATTAATTAGACCTAAGAGGCCGACATTCACCAAAAATTAAAGTTACATTGATTAAATTCTGGCTTATATTTGAATTTTCCCTCAAAGGGGACTCATTCTCCACTCTTGGCGAATGGGTCCCACCAGAGGGGAATCATTCACCCAAGGTGGCGAATGGGTCCTACTATTGTTTGAAGGTGGGTTTTTGGGATATGATCTAATTAAATGCTATCTATTAGGTTTTATGTGATTTCTCAAGTAAAATAAGCCTCTAGATCAAAATTAATAGGTCTAAGGGGCCTATAAATGTTGTTTTGAAAGGTGAATGATGTGAAGGAACTCATAAGTGGGTCCAATTATGCGTGAAATTGTCTCTTTTCTCAAGAGGGTCCAATTTTCTACGACACAAATTCTTGCATTATGCTTTTCCTCTCCTCTAATGACACCTAAATTCCTTCCTCTTCTTTGGATGACCATATAAATTTTATATTTTATTTTTCTTTGAATTCATTCCTCTTCTTTGTTCAATGATGCCACTACTAGTGCTCTTTCCTTTGAACCATCTGTGTGTCTGTGTGTAACTATATCTAATTGAAACCATTTTAGATTGCAAACGTTTTCAGATGTAACTACAGATCTCCACAATGCTAAATAGCTTCGCAATCACATGTTTGACATGGTGTACGAGCTGCAACTACATTCCATTTATATACAAGGTGTTGAAAACAAGCAACATTAAGAGGGGGGGTAAATCAGTGTTCCGCAAAAATTAACTTTATTATTCTGATCATTAACCTTCTTAAAACATTCAACCAAGAGAAATATGCAGAAACATAAAGCAAATAACCACAACACCATAACACAAGGATTTTTACGTGGAACCCTTGTTAGGGGAAAAACCATGGTGGATGGCCAATCCAAACTATAATCTGAGTATACTCAAAAAGAGGTTTACAATATGGGAATGCACTTGCATTCAGGCTCATTGCCTAGAGCTCACTACTCAAAATAGGAAGGCACACTACCCTGAGATTTGGATTATATCCAAGAGAATGAACGGAAAGAATAACATCTAAAAATTGTTGATTACAGTTCTGGTTAGGCTCAGTTGTTGATCTTTTGTCCTTCTGACTGATACTGAACTTCTACTTTGCTTTGCTCTGACTCGCACAACAAAATCTTTATGTGCAAGTGAAACTGTGCATAAAATCGATCTAACACTCTTTTGATATTCGCAATACACATCGACACACCACACATACACATCAAAATCATATAATAGATCATACATATATATCCACGACTATCAATTTAATCGCAATACGACTTCAATAAAACTTAAAAAATATTAGCAACTGTCAGCTCAAATCATAAGAATTATCTAATGCACATCCACAATGGTCATCCACAACTTAGCTCGGACCCAAAACATAATGAAAAAACACAAAAATATTCGAATAAACAATTCTTGAATATCCACACCACATTATATCAACCAAGTTGGCCCCAAAATACTGATAAACAAAAAAGTATCACCTGGATCTCCAAATTTTCACATGACTTGGTACGAGGCACTAAGATTTCTAGATAACACAAGAAATACACTGATGAACCTTCCGTGGGATCCACAACTCAAAACAACAACTGGAAATCTGCACGTGAATTGTTGAACACCAAACTGTCAGATGCTCTGTTCTTCCTAACCATCCTCAACTTTCCTGCCGGGGTGAGAAAATGGTTTCATGTGGATCCTATTATTGACTAGGGTTGCCATCAATGAAAATGCCAAAGAATCATTGCAATGTATCTTACCAACAATCTCCCCCTTTGGCATTGATGGCAACACTTAGTGAAAAATGACTAAGTGTCAGATCAAAACCAACATTAGTTACACTGCTACTTCAAAAATTCAAAAAGAAAATTCAATCTCGGCTCATAAAAGAAACTTCCCCTATGATGAATACACATTTTTCACTGTACACTTCTCCCCCTTTGACATTAATGGCTAAAACTGGGGAAACCGAAACAAAATTCCAAAATTGTACAGGCATGAACTTGTAACTTACAAAAGTTTGAAAATATTTGCAAAATCGTGCTTCAGCACTCTTAAATTTTCATCACAAACCTTTTTGAGACTTTCTAAAACTATTATGTGACTGCACATTAAATAAGATTGAGCTTCTGCAGATTCAAGATTTTATGGGTCACTAACTGCCACACCAGCTTTCGCTTCCTTCAAAGCACTCACCATTATCCCAATCTTTAGACTAATTAGTCCTCTAAGTTCACTTACTCTCCCAACAATCTTGACATTTTTCATTCTTCAAGCATCTTATTTTGTCAAGTAGAGATGCTACTTGATCTTCTTGCTGAGCAACATCACCAGCTAATGGATCAAAAGTATCAGAAATGATAACTAATTGATTTTCAAGATCCTTCACCTTTTTCTCATTACCTTTAGTAAACTTGGAAAAAATCAAGCAAGACTTATAGGCCTTTCCAGCTTCAAATATAGAACCTTGAATGTTCTTCATGCAGGTGGCTAACATATTCTTATCCTTTGCAATCACTTCCTTCAACCAACTAAGTCTTTTATAATTAAACTCTCTTTGCACTTTATCCTCAGCAGATTTCTCAAGAGACTCGAATTGAGTACTTACAACATTTATGAGCTTCTTTAGCTCATTGGAAGAGGAACTAGATGGATCAATGACATGAGTAGGTATTAATCTCTGTAGAACTCCAGATGCAAGGCTGAGCAATTCACTATCCTCTATGTGAGACTTCAGAATCTTCTCATTGGCCTTAGCTTGAGCAATTGATGCAACCTTCATCATTTAAATTGGGGATAGAGTGGATAGATTGATTGATATTTCATCCAATTCAGGATCAAAATATTTTTGGTGCTCCATTAGAGATCTATTCACTGCCTTGGCAGTGTGTCTTTCCTCCACTCTGATTTCCTTAACTTGAGCTTTTTCTTCTTCAACCTTGGGTTCTTCGAAGACTGTTTCTAGATTTATTTTAAGCACTTCAACCTCTTCATTTTGAACCTCCTTCTCCTCAGCTAATAACACCTTAGGAACTTCAATTTCCATAGGTGTCTCTGTATTTTCCACATTAGGAGGGATCTGAAAATCCTCAGCGTCTACATTTACTTCCTCATTTTCTAGAACATTTTCACTAATCATTTCCTCAACATTAATCTTATTCTTTGATAGAAACTCTTCTAGAATATCCTTGGTTTCACCAACAATAGCCTCAGTTTCACCAATCATGAGTTTATTCACTCTTGTATTGCCCTTAAATTCCTTTTTAGCCTTTTCAAGGAGTGAATTCATCTCCTCAATTGACATTTCTGGACATAAATCTGCAAGAATTCTCTTCCTCAATTTTTTTTTTGTTTTGGCACTTAATCTTCTCGACTCCAAAATATCATACAGAATCTTTGGTAAGCCAGACATAATCTCAACAAGAACTTTATTTAAAATATTCATATGTTTTATTGTGGCTTCTTCAAGAATTCTTTGACCTGATTTATCAAAATTTTCATACAATTCATAGAGGGGCTTAAGATTACCATCCTTGATAACTGCATTCTCAACTTCCTCAACTGACATACCAGGTTTATCAACTTTTACCTTCTTTGATTTTTTCTTCTTTGTCGGAAGATTTTCTCTTGTTTAACTTGACAGCCTGAGTTCCGGTAGCTTTCATTTCTCTCAAGACTTCTTCTAATTTTGTTTCCTCATCTTTTGAAACCAGTTCATATGTTCTTGCGCTTTTATTCTTCTTCCTTTTACCGAAAGGCTTGTCTTGAGCTGGCTTGGCTGCGGGAGTGGATAAGGATGGGGAACTCCTGGTAGATCTAGTGTGGGAAAAAGATGCTCTTGGACTAGCATACTCTATTTTTGCTGTCTCTGCTTTAGCCTCTTCTCTCTTCCTTCTCACTTCTTTCAATTTCTCTATAGGTATTCCCATACTTTCTGCAAAAACTTCTACCTCTTTCCTTACTCTCCTGGCTATCATTGGTGTTTCAATTCCACATGAACTTGCATACTTTTCTCTACATAATTTCCAAACCTCTCTTCACCCTGATCCAAAGGTGAACTCAACAAATGTTCTGCATACATCTTCAAGATCTTCTCCTCTACTTCGTATCCCATAGGCATGATCCATATTGTTCTGGGATCAACAACTTCCATATGACATTGATCAAAGTCCACCATGAAGCAGATAGTATCTTTTTACCATTCCATAATTGAAGTGGGAATACTTTCCCTGGCATGCATCATATTCTAGAAAATTTTGAAGTACCCCTAGAGCGTAGTATTTCTAACCTGACGATCACCAATTCCAAACAACATGTTCCTTATTTGAACAACTACAGGCTCATCATTTTTCCAATGTACTTTTCCAATGTACCCAAAATCTCATCCATGAAATAGAAAAATAAACACAATAGCATATTACCATATTTGAAGGTATTATTCTTATCTTTCTTGATTTTACTCAGATTCTCTAGCAATTGACTTCTGAGCAGCTCACATAAGTCATATTCTGCATTTTTCTTTACTATTTCATAAGCTGCATAGATGGTCGTACCAAATACAAAATTATCCTGGCTACAATGGTATATCTTGTAGCCAATGACCATTGATGCAAATTTTACATCCACTTCAACAATAACTTCTATTGTCATTTCCCTTCTATCCCATTGTGCACCTGTTGCCTCTTTAACCTTCTCATTCTTCATAGATTTCAAGATTGGAAGTCTACCGGTGGAATTCAAACCCGTGACGACACATATAGCCTCTTTTGTGATCTTGAAGGGTATATTTAACCACATGAACTCGGCTTGAACACAACTCAAAATGTATCTAACCCATTCATTTTCCTCAAATATTGGAAATTTTGCAAATTGCACGAACTTCTTCTCCTCTAGGGTTTGGTATTCTAGTTTGACAGTGAAGTCTCCTCCAAGTATATGGCTTGAATAAAAATTCATTATTTGAGAGGTGCCTAACTCTTCAATGTTAGCATGAATACAAGCCCTAATATCCTTAGTGTGCAAAACTCCATACAACACAGATGAAAACACACTGAGGGGCTCGGTCTCAACAGACTTATAGGGATGCCATTTGAATTTAGGACAGGGTCTGTCCTTGACTTCGACTACCAAAGGAGTGGCCATTCTTATAAATTCACAAATTTACTGGTTTTTTGATAAATAATTTTTTGTCAGGTTGGAGTTTGATCGCAGATTCTTCTTCACACTTTGAATCTCTCCACAATTCAACAAAGTTCACTCCAAGGCTCTCCAAACTTCTTCTATTCAAAATGAAAAGTGACAAATGAAGGATAAAATTTTTATTTTATCATCCACACACCTAACCCTTTTTTCACAATAAATGCTTTTACCCTAGTTCATCCGGTTACTCTGTTTTCATGCACTAAGACAAATAATTCTTCTACGGATCTCCAAAACTCTACAATACTGCCTCCAATTGAGTTAAACAACATATGAAAAGTATTGATCCACCTACTAGACTAGTTCACATTCTAGTATCAATTTCCTGCAAGGGGGTTAAAGGATTTTTCTAACAGCTCCCCATAGGCCAAAGGCCTAAAACTAATTCCCAGAGGAATTACCAGAAGCAAATTCTGGCGCTGGCACATTTCCTTTGCCATAGGGATTATTTTTCACCCATTTTTTCTACATTTGCCTCCTGATCACATCTGTGGTGACTTTCCCTTTTCTTTTCACATCCTGCTATGTATTATGTTTTTCCAGACCTCTTATGTTCCAACATAATCTAGCAATATGGTTGAATTTGTTGCAGTTGTAACACACTACTGTAGACACACAAAATATGCATGCATTTCAATTCACCATTCTAATTGAATAACCTTCATTTAATTAATTATAATAGTTCATGCTCTAATTAAATAAATTCACTTTATTTAATTAAATCATTACCACATTTGATTAAATAGATCAATTTTTAATCAAAATTCTAACATTTCCATCTTTTGATTAAATTCAATCTCCTAAGGTCATTTATTTAAATTAAATAAATTAACTTTATTTAATTTAAGCCTATCATCATCCTTTTAATTAAATAAATCAAACCTTTATTTAATTAAATTTGAAATCACCTTTCATCTCCCTTTGATTTAATTTAAATCCCTAAATCTAAGTCAAATGGATCAAAATCACCTAACATCATCTTAATTAATCTAATCCATGATTAATCTAAAAATCTAATCACCCATCACATCCTCTAGCTTTTCCCACTTGCACAAATACAACATTTTTATTCATTTATAAATTCTTCATTATTTCCCTCAACAAGGCATCTTTGGAGAATATTCCTCAAGTTTTAATTTGAAAACAAGTTGACTTGTCCCTTCCAACATGGAAATAACTCCCCTCTTACATGTCCCCCACTTGGCATTTAAGTCTCTTTTTCTCCCTCCAACAAGCCAAATTTGAATTTGAAAGGCCAACCAATCTCATTTATTGGCACATTGACCAAAACTTGCACATCCTCCATCCACTCACAAGGTGACAAGTGGCTCCTTCTTATTGGCCAAATCTTTATCCCATATTGCTCTCTTTTGAGCACTCTTTCAACTTGAGAGTCTATAAGTAGAAGTCTCATTCTTCATCTTAGCAACCACAATCTTCATGCAAAGTTACTCTCTTTAATTGAGAACTAATTTTTCCCACTTCATAACATCTTCAACAATCTTCATCATTTGCTTGTTAAGGATTGGGAAAGGGTCACTTTGCACAAGCAACACCAATCCACTATGGAATAGGAAAGCGAGGAAGGAAACAAATGAAGGAGAAAGGAAAACGAAGGAAAGGAAAGAAGGAGGGATTTTTTGTTTGCACAAGGAGCTTGCTAGAAGTGATCTTCGAAGAATCTTGGAGGGAATTTAAGCATTTAAAATTGAAATTGATAAAGCATTTTTTAATGCTTGGAGATTTCGTCGTATGCTTTAATTTTTTGTTTTAGACTAACTCACTTGTTTTTGGACTTTAAAACGAACATTACCAAGGATTTCAATTTTCATTAGAAATGGGTTAAAATGAACTTTAGACAAATTGACTAGATTTCGTTTGAAGTTAACAATTGAACAAAACAACTCTCATTTGTCATTTCGTGCTTTAAAACGAATCAAAATCATTGCTTTGTGAGCTTAAAAATGAACATGTACTACTTTGTTTTCGTGATTGCTTACTTAAACTAACATCATCGAAAAGGACATATGCACTTCTGTCACACTTCACAGCGATCTTGAGAATCAAAATTTCTTTTTGTGATCTTAGGTTGAGATAAATTAATCACCTCCACACTTCATTTTTGGGTTTAAAATTCAACAAAACACTTTGCGAGTGTGAGTAAAATTATTGCATGTGTTCTCCTTTTGTTTCTAAACGAAGGTTGATCGAACTATGAATATATTTTCTCACTTTTGTTTATCTTAGAGGGAATGCCTTGGGGAAAAAGTAGTCACCCAAGGGAATGACTCAACCGGTAACACTCTAAAGCCAAGAGTATTTCCAACTGGGATATAAATGTGGGTACTAGAGTTAACGCCAGTATCATGTGGTTGATTTTGACGAGAAGGGAAACAATAGTCTCTCACCACAATGGGTCAACTCCTACGAGTGGAAAGTATGAACTAAAACCCTTGTTGTACAAAGTCCAAAATCCTTACCTATTTTTTGGTGCAAGAACAGTCATTTTGAAGCCGCCCCACACTTTTATGGTCTTTAGTAGAAATGGAAAGCATGCCATGGGAGTTTCATGGGTGTTGATGCTTGCCTACCCTGTATAAGTGAGTGTCGTGGAGGGCAGCCAGTGGGGTCAAGCATCTAACCATTCGCTAAAGATAAGCATAGCTAGACTTGTCCAAGTGGGGACTCAACAAATATAGTCTTTCATATCCATAAGGTTGTGCTTGTTCTTGGTTAAAAAATGCTTTTTCTTGTTTGAAAACATTTGGAAACAAACATTCAACATTATCATCACACTTCAAACCCTTTAGGAGGAAAATATCTTTGAATGAATTCACGTGCTATTGTTTTCCCTTGGGATTCTCATCCTTAGAGGCTTCTAAGCACTTGGATTTCATCTCAATTTTCTTTTCCTAAAGTCAACATTAGGGAACTATGCTCTTCAAAACTTGATTTTCACATAATGGAAAGGAATTGAGACATAGACATTCAGTTTGAAAACTAAGCAATAAGTGTGTTTGTGGTAAAAGCAAGTCATTAACCAAGATTAACTCAAATTGAACCCCACACATGTGCTTTTTTATCTTTTTATCATCTTTCGAGCAAACATTGGTCTTTTGGTTTGAACTACTCTTAGAGAAAAGCATGTTCTTCAATATCTTGGTCTAGTAAAAAAAGTCTCTCTAAGTCTCTTAGGATCAAAATCAAAACTTTCATCCATCCCACGAACATCAAATCAAAATCACCTCATAAGCAATTCTTGGAAATCTTGAAAAAAATCCCTCATCCTAAACTTTGGGAAAATCATTTGAACCAAATCAAAGTCATTTCGTTTGATTAGATGTGTGTAGATGAACCCTTCTCCACATATTTAGTAAAATTATCAGTCTTTGTCAACAATTTTATCCCTTGATAACATCCAACATCTTGTGGTTTATGAGTTCACTATATCCAAAATCCAAAATAAAATCAAATCAAACTCATCTTGTTTGGTTAGGTGTGTCTAGACGAATCCTTCTTTACACATTTAGTCAAATTAGCATCTTGTGGATAAATTTACTCTAGGACAACATCCAACCTCTTAGAGTTTATGAGTTCACTATCCAAATCAAATCAAACCAATCCCAAATCAAATCAAAACATCAATCCAATTCCTAAATTTTAGTATCCTCTTAATGGTTTCCTAAGAGTTCCAATCATTCACCAAATCATCCATCTTTCATTTCTCATTGCCATCCTTTTGATCCTTAAAAATATTAGACTTTATTTTTTGTACCTAGAGTTTGGATCAACCCAAAGAATTAGAGGTTCACCTCCCACATTCTTGAAAAATGATCCTTATTTTACGGTCCAAACTAGACCTCAACACAAGAGGAACATGGAATATAAACTTGCTCCATACATCATGAGTAATCCAAATAAATTGAACTTTCAAAGCCTTACAATGCCGATTGATTATCAAAACTCACATTTATACATTCCATACATGGGATTGTTGTCTCCTACAAACATCAATGGTACAACAAATGTGAGTATGCCTAGTCAAAATTTTGGAACACCTTTCTCGATGGTAGATTTAAATCCGTCCAAACCTACAAGTCTATCAACCGAACAATCAATGCATGATCCTTCAAACGAAAAACATCATCCCATAAAATTCCTACATGCTAAATGAGAATGAAACAAGTACACCTTTACCAAACACGAACATTTTAAGTCCAAAATTGGTAAACTTTGGGATGGATATGTTTGCAAATAATATGAATATTGTTCAAAATCCAAAAAAGTTGTTAATGACTTCGTGTATTAATCCAAGTCAAGGTAACACCATGCAAAATCAAAGTTACCTAAATCAAGGCAATGTGATTCCCAACATCAACAATGTTCAATTTCAACCTATCATGCCAAATCTAAACATCATCCCAAATTAGAACATTTTCCAAAATCAATCAAACCAATGCAATCCATCAAGCACCACTCAAATCATTGAATCAAATCCTCCAAATATACCATTTCTATCGCAACAACAGATGGTATCCAATCAAACAACAACATCGATCCTGACAAACCAAAACACAGTCTCCCAAGGACCCATCACCTCGCTCATTCCAACCACCACTATCACACCCATCACATCTCAACCCCTCACTACCACAATCTCTCCAAGCGCATCTCAACCACTTGTCACTGCATCCAACACAATTTTGAATCCACCACCACTACCACCTAAACCAAACGCAACAAGCCAATATAGTAATGCACTAAAAGATTACCAAGCCTGCCAAAAAGCACTCTAGCAGTACCAAGTTGCTCAGGCTACCCAAGCCTCCCAAGTCACGCAAGCTGCTCAAGCTTCCCAAAAAACACAAGCACAAACACGAAAAATGATATATATTGGGGACAATGATCAGGAATCGACCAAAGACCATGTTGAAAATGTCTCTACATCACCTAACGAGTTAGAGGGCATATCTCAAGAATTCATTCCAAAGCATGATCAACATATTTCACCAAAGTCTAGCAATGGTCATTTCCAAGACATATTGACATCCTTTGACCTCATGGTTGCAGATATTGAATAAATATTCAACTCAACATTTGATCCAGGTCCACTAAAAAATGAAGAGGATATTGAGCCAATTCCCATGCCAAATTACGACATCCAAGAACATTTTATAAGAAATCCATCCTTTGAAACTGACCCATGTCAAGAACTTGATCTAAAGCATGTCGAAAGTAATTATGAAATTATTCAAGATCAAGAATTTGTATCTCCAAGATACTATAATGACTTAATGGACACTCTCCTATCTATACAGGATGTCACAAATAATGATCATATCCACATAACACATACTCCTCCATCTACCCATGAGATGCTCTCTTTGGATGGACATGTAGATGGTCTTCATTCAGAATAGGATTCCTTTACTCTTGATATTATTACACAAAGGGAGCAGGTTATTGATTCCTACAGTCAAATTGAGTTGTCAACATCACAATCGGATATATCCCAAATTCAGACTGAGGACATCATGAATAAAGATATCTAACATTATCCACTCAAGGAAATAAGTTAGACATAACAAGGTATTCTAGAGTTAGTAGAACAACAAATTGAAATCATGTCATCTATAGTGGTCACTTATCAAAGCATGCTTACTAAATACAACATCTCAAAATAGGCAGAATCAAGGAACAAAGGTGCTACTACCACCACACTGGGGGAAACTATGTCTCAAGCAAATGTCAACATAGGGAGCACAAATAATCCTTATGATGAAACCGATGCCAATACTACAACCAGCCATGTCATGAATCTTCATCCACCCATCACCCCATCCACAAATTGGGACCAACATCAAAAGAAAGATTTGAATCAAAACACAAAGAACGTTATTAAAGAAAAAGAAGCTAAGAAGCATACTGGACACATCAAATACACATGGATACCGAAAAATACAAAGAAAATTTATCCCTATCAAATTCCATCAGTCAAAGAAACTATGGGGAAAAATAAAAAAGGAAAAGGATCCATGAAAGATGTCCACAAAAGAAAAAGTAGGCTTTTCAAGCAACGTACAAAGTGTATCAAATAGTTGGTCCTAATTGCACAGACACTTTCGTATCCACCCACCATTTCTCATCTTCCCAAGTTTGGAGAGTCAAAGATTCCAAACTTTCAACCAATCCATCTTTTATTCCTAAACAAACCCCATCCACACCTCCACGCATGATATCAAATTATCACATTGACCATGTATTGGCAATGAAACTCCATCATAAGGATTCAAAAGGCACTCTAGATCGCGATGTGCGCACAAAGACAAAGCTAACTCTAGTATCAACGAAGCATATCTCAAGAATCTCAAAAGTTGTATTCAAGTGCATGTATCCTGGAAAAGCAACTTCTTCAGGAAAGCTATCGATGACACATTATGATAGAAGCATCTAAATTGACACCACTAGGTGGTTCAACATAAGCTTAAAATCTTTCAAAAAATTTAAAAAATAAAATAAAATATGAAAATCCAAAAAAAAAAATCAAATCAGAAAAAGGATTGAAAACAGTAAAGAAAAAAATTGTCCTCTAGTGAAAACCGTATGGGTGGCACTTTGGATAGGTACCATGATGAAAACCTGGTAAACAAACATCATGTGTAGAATCGAGCATCTGCATGCACTATTTCAAGTGAAAGTATCTCATCCCATCCATAATAAATCCATTCATCCATGGACCATTTATCCAATCCATTTTCATCCATTTGCATCCATAATCCAAATTATCTTGATCTTGAAAAAGTTTGATGCACACTTTACCCTGGCTTACGGTAAAAATCTTGACATGATCCTATCCTATCCCAACGTTATTTGAGCCATGAAGCATTGTCCAATAAAGAATTCCTCCATTCAAACACCTTATCTTATCGCAAGATAATCCTTGGCATCCTTTGCATGCTTACCATACCCATCCATCCATACACCAATCCAAGCATCCATCCATGGCATTCCATACATTGCTAGACACTAGGGGTAGATATTTAGATCTCGCTTCAGAAATAAATCTTGATCTATATCCTCCAACTTATGTGGTGATATGAACATTGGAAAACGTGAAATCAAATTGGTCAAACCACTTATGAGAAAAACATCCAAATAACTAGCCCATGGCACATTTTGACGAGCTAACATTCCTTATCAAGCTGCATATTTCATCGAACATCAATCCAAACAATCACTATCAGTCGCATCTAATTTGCACGTCAAACATCACATCAAATCATTCAAACAAATTTTGTTCCAAATCAAGCTTCAAAATCCTGATCAATCAAATCCAATCAATCCATCATCATCTTAGGATATCCATCCTAATCCTTGTGTTGCTTAACACTATCCTTGCATTGTTGAGTATCCTTGACAATGTTATCATCATCCAATCCATCATCATCTTGGGATATCCATCGTAATCCTTGTGTTATGTAGCACTATCCTTGCATTATTGTGCATCCTCAATAATGTTATCATCATCAATCCATCGATCTGATCAATCAACCTTAGTTTGGTTTTCAACAAAATCCCAAAACAAGTCAAAAAGTCAAAAACAAAGTCATCTTGTCAAACTACGGGTCTCTAAGCCTTGAACGTAGGCAAGGTTGATCTTTGATCGTCCCCCGAGACACTTAGGTCAGTCCCTTAGGAGTCTGTCATAATAAAATGGTATTTCATCATGTATATCTTCATCTGTAAATAGGTCAAGTCATCAGTCGAACTATGTGGTCTCTACGTGTATAACATAGGCAAGGATAATCTGTTGATAAGCCCCTAAGGCCCCTAGGATAGGTCCTTAGGTTAGTCTCTTGGTCAAAATCTTAGAAAACCCCAAAAACATTGGAAAATAAAAAATCAAAACATTTGAAAATCTCAAAAAATACCAAAACCAGCCTCAAAACATTTCAAAACATCAAAAACATCCAAATTTTTGAAAAAATCCATCTGTCTCATCTTGCTTTCACTCGTAATAACATCACTCATAATAAACTATCGTCATCCTCAACCTTTGGTAAAACAATTGGAAACAAGTCTAGCAGGTTAAAAGTGAAAACTCAAAAACGTCAAGTCTCAGGTTTAAGTCAGTACGTAAACAAGTTGGTCAATTCTTTGTGTCGATAGTCCATTATCCAATCATTCACATTTCAATCATCTGATAACATCATGTCCTAGGATGTATCCTTCCTACAATGGACATTATTTATCAGAAAGAACACTTTGGATAAACAAAATGATGTGCCTCCATCCACTAACATGTCCTAGGATGTATCCTTCCTACAATAGGCATAATCTTTTGGCAATAGTTTCGGTTTTTATCCTAAAAAACACATTTCCTTTTGGTTAGCAGTATTGAAGAACATCAGCTTGTTTGTTTACTCTATCTTGGTATTTTGACTTATCTCTTTGCACTCATTCCAATAACCTTTCGATGATGTCCAAACAAATGGATTTAGAGAGATAGGAATGGGGCAATGATCATTATCTTTTGTTTACTGTGATTTTTGGATGTTCTTGTAATATAACTTGGTGAATACTTGCTTTTTTAGATATGTATGGAGGGTGTTTTGGGCAGCTTGTTGACTATTGCATTGATAGGTTGTACCTTTCCATGTTTTGGTCTGAGATGTTTGAAACTTCTAAAGTGCATCCTAGTATGTTTTTTGTATGTTAGGTGTGAACAAGAATACTCCTATTTGTTTGTTGATTCAAAGTCCATCACACTAAGTACAACGCCATCCTGGTCCTTTATACCTTGATGCATCGTGCGTATGCGTGTTATCAAACATAAGGTAAGTGACCCTTTTAAAATCCCAATTCTTGATAAACAAATCATCCATTTCTCATCATCCATTTCTCACAATCATCTCTCAAAAAGTTGGCTTGTTGGATCCTCTTGTCATCACCTAATTTCTTCTTTTCCACACTAACATCACATCATGAATAGTTAATCATCATCATCAGTGCATACATCCTGTATCCACAAACCATCAGCATTCTGCACATCATCTCACATGCATTTTCATCATCATAATATAGATTTGTTAGTCTAAGCATCTCATAAAATCATGCATTTGCATAAAACATCTATTGCATAATCATATAGGCATCATCACATCATCCATCTCACATGCATCATATCATCATTTAAGTTGTTTAGGATAATATAGATTGGTTATTCTAAGCATCTTAAAACCATCTCATTTGCATCATCATCATAACCATCCATTTTGAACCTCTTTCTCATGAGATCAACCCTCAAATCGAATCTTTTCACTCGATCTCTCAAGGGGGCAATGTACTAGTGTACCTCTTTCCGCTGGGGCATCTGAAAAAATCAGAAATTTATTGAATTTTGATTGCGGCAAGATTATTCTTTGAACCAACGCAACAAGTACATTGCTTCAAAGAGGGGAAAAATTTAGACACACAAAATATGCATGCATTTCAATTCACCATTCCAATTGAATAACCTTCATTTAATTAAGTATAACATTTCATCCTCTAATTAAATAAATTCACTTTATTTAATTAAATCATTACCAGATTTGATTAAATAGATCAATTTTTAATCAAAATTCTAACATTTCCATCTTTTGATTAAATTCAATCTCCTAAGGTCATTTATTTAAATTAAATTAATTAACTTTATTTAATTTAAGCCTATCATCATCCTTTTATTTAAATAAATCAAACCTTTATTTAATTAAATCTGAAATCACCTTTCATCTCCCTTTGATTTAATTTAAATCCCTAAATCTAAGTCAAATGGTTCAAAATCACCTAACATCTTCTTAATTAATCTAATTCATGGTTAATCTAATCTAATCACCCATCACATCCTCTAGCTTTTCCCACTTGCACAAATAAAGCATTTTTATTCATTTATAAATTCTTCATTATTTCCCTCAACAAGGCATCTTTGGAGAATATTCCTCAAGTTTGAATTTGAAAACAAGTTGACTTGTCCCTTCCAACATGGCAATAACTCCCCTCTTACATGTCCCCCACTTGGCATTTAAGTCTCTTTTTCTCCCTCCAACAAGCCAAATTTGAATTTGAAAAGGCCAACCAATCTCATTTATTGGCACATTGACCAAAACTTGCACATCCTCCATCCTCTCACAAGGTGACAAGTGGATCCTTCTTATTGGCTGATTCTTTATCCCACATTGCTCTCTTTTGAGCACTCTTTCAACTTGAGAGTCTATAAGTAGAAGGCTCATTCTTCATCTTAGCATCCACAATCTCCATGCAAAGTTACTCTTCAATTGAGAGCTAATTTTGTTCACTTCATAGCATCTTCAATAATCGTCATCACACCAAGCTCGTCAGTGGTTGGGAAAGGGTCACTTTTCACAACAAAGTGACACCAATCCACTATGGAATAGGTGTGCATTGTGTTTTTTTAGGATTTCAACTAACTTGTTTTGTTGCTTTGCTTGTAGAGAATAATGGATTATTTCATAAAGAATGTTATTTTGTTTGTTTTCTTTAAACTAACTTCATGTTGATATATATATGGAATAGAGTTTAAAGTTGCAAAAAATGGTGTTACAACTACATTTCTTTGTTCAGACCAACTGTTCCACTTATTTTTCCTTGATCTGCATTGGTTAGAAATATTCCCAAGTATATTTCATGCATAACATTTGATATCTCTATTAAAGTTATTCATCACAACTCTACATTCACTTGACTTATGACCATACTTATAGCAATTAAAGCACTGACCTGAGAATGATGGTCCAGTTGTGTTCATCCTCCTTCTAAATTGAGAAGCCATATGGAAAAATTTATTGCAAGAAAAACAATAACCATTGAATCTCTGAGCATTTGGTTGTCTTACCGGATCCCTTCTAGCCCCATTCACTTGATTTCCTTGCCCGAATCTCCCTTGTCTGGATTTTTTTTTTCCAAATCCGGAACTTTCTCCTTCTTCATATCCAAGACCTCGCCTGTCACCATCAGTCCTCTAACCTTTAATCAGTTCATCAAGCTTGGATGAATGGCTTTGAATTTCTCCTTGTACTCATTTGCAGTAGTAAGTTCATCTTTGAGATCATCAAGCTATTTTTCAAGCATTTCCTCATTGTTTTTAGATTGTTCCAATTCATTGTCCAATCCGTTGCATTGTTCAGATTTTTCATTCAAGCATTGAGCAATATTTTCTTCATTCTTCTTTCTATCTTCAATTTCCTTGGTCATTTTCATCATGATGGATTCCATCTCACGCTTCAGGGCAACATTTTCTCTAGAAAACTTTTCACACTCTTTTGTTTTCTCCTTCAAGGCATGACTGTTTTGTTCATCTTCCATTCTTTTGTTCTTCTGCTTAAGCTGATCACATAATTCATTTCTTTTCTCCATTGATTCATTGATTTTTTCTTTCAATGACGATGAATTTTTCTGCATTCTCAAGACTTTCCTATAGTTCCTGGTTCTAAGACTTTGACTAGTCAAGATCATCCAGGGCCACCATAAGTTGTTGTTGAAGATTGCTTATATCCATTGAAAACACTTTCCAAGATCTCCCCAAGATTTTAGACTTCTTTCGAGGAACTAGCTCTGATACCAATTGTTGGAAACAAGCAACACTGAGAGTGGGGGTGAATCAGTGTTCTGCAAAAATTAACTTTATTATTCTGATCATTAACCTTCTTAAAACATTCAACCAAGAGAAATATGTAGAAACAAAAAGAAAATAACCACAACACCATAACACAAGCATTTTTACGTGGAAACCCTATTAGGGGAAAAACCACGGTGGATGGCCAATCCACAATATAATCTCAGTATACTCAAAAAGAAGTTTACAATATGGGAATGTACTTGCATTTAGGCTCACTGCTCAAAATAGGAAGGCACACTGCCTTACATAGATTTGGATTAGATCCAAGAGAATGAATTGAAAGAATAGAATCTACAAATGCTTGATTGCAGTTCTGGTTAGGCTCAGTTGTTGATCTTCTATCCTTATGGTTGATATTGAACTTTTTCTCTACTCTTCTCTAACTTGCACAACAAAATATTTATGCGCAAGTGAAACTGTGCATAAAATCACTCTAACACTCTTCTAATATTCACAATACACATCAACACACCACACATACGCATCAAAATGATATAATATATCATATGTATATATATCCACAATTATCAATTTAATCACAATAAATTGACTTAAATAAAACTTAAAAAATATTAGCAACTTTCGGCTCAAATCTTAAGAATTATCAAATGCGCATCCACAATGGTCATCCATAACTTAGCTCGGAACCCAAAACATAATGAACAAACACAAAAAAAATTGAATAAAAAATTCTTGAATATCCACACCACATTATATCAACTAAGTTGGCCCCAAATTATTGATAAATAAAAAAGTATCACCCGGATCTCCAAATTTGCACATGACTTGGTACAAGGCACTAAGATTTCTAGATAACACAAGAAATACACTGATGAACCTTCCGTGAGATCCACAACTCAAAATAACAACTAGAAATTTTCATGTGAATTGTTGAACACCAAACTGTCAGATGTTTTGTTCTTCATGACTGTCCTCAACCTTCTTGTCGGTGTGAGCAAATGGTGTCATGCGGATCCTATTACCAACTAGGGTTGCCATCAATGACAACACCAAATCATAATTGTAGTGTCTCTTTCCAACACAAGGTAAGGCTATATGTCCTGTATTCCATCTCTTATTTCACAACTGCATTTCAAATTCTTTGCCATAAATGATACAACTGTATATACTTTTTGTATCATAGAAAAAAGGAAACTTGCTTGATTTGGGGAATAATTGATCATAAATTAGACTTAATGAGACCTTTATTTGTTGTTGTGAGGTGTTTTTCACATCCACACTAGGTCTTGGTCCCTTTAAAATGTATTTAACGATGTCTTGTAAAGGTGTTGTAAAGTGTTGTAAAATACTTTCACGCTTTTCTAGACTTAATGAACCCATATTCCTTAATTCAACATTATAAAATGTATTTTCACATCAATCTAGAAGTTTTTTGAATTAAACTTAATTGTTAATCTAGTGTTGTAATGTGTTTTACACATTCACATTGGATGTTGTGTCTTTCTAGCCTGTGTGGACCTCATTTTAATGTTGTAAAGTGTATCTAATCACACTTTCACATTGAATTTTGTGTCCCAAGCCCTAATTGACCTTTACATCATCACTAATAGGCCCCTATTACCCCATATTGTGCATCCTGAGGCAATATTTGATGAAATACCTGACAAAGTCACCATATAAACCTTATTTCCTTATTTCTTAGAAATCTAGTTGGAAAATGGGCCCCACTAGGAATAATTCACCACCTGTGGCGAATGAGTCCCTGCGAGGTGGGACTGATTCACCCAAGGTGGCGAATGAGTCCCATTTGGGCCAATTTTGACCTTTGAACAGGAAAAACTAAAATTTAAGTTATTAATTTTACATGTCAGCCTTAGAGATCCAATTTATGGGAAAATAAGGTGAATTTCCTATAAAATAAAGTCTTTAAACCCTAAATCATAACCATTATTCATTATTCCTCCATCATTCTTCCATCTCAAGTCAAGCAAGTTAGCGTTTCATCATTTTAAGTTATTAAGATAGTAATTTTTAGACATTCAAGGGTTGTTTCTTCATGTTTTGTTGTAGAAATTCAAGATAAAACATCATGTAAAGGTAATAAATTCATTGTTGCATGCTTCAGTAAATTATTTTCATCATTTCATTTAACTACCTAAAAATGGGTTTGACTAAGGCAAACCCCCATGCCCTAACATTCAATATTTCTCTCTCTTGTCTTGTGTGTTTGCAGATTTAAGCATCTTGAAGACTTAGAAATCATTGAAGATAAATTTGTAAAGTTGCTCAAGTCATCTCTTCATTCAACAAGGAAAAACATAAACAAAAAGTCATTTTCAGGCCTGAATCCGACAGTTTCAGAACCGGACACCTGGAGAAGAAGAAAGTGCAGACCGAAGGCTCCTATTTCCACCTTTGAATCTTCATAAATTAAAAAGTGGACTCATTCTCCATGAGTGGTGAATGAGTCCCACTTCTAGGCCTATTTTTGGTTTTCTACATTTTTAGACACCCATTTGTCAAAAATGAGCTTCAAAATAGTTTTACAAAACTAGGACTAATTCACCTGAAATGGCGAATGAGTCCCACCAAGCCTAAAAATCAGCATTAGCAGAATTCCAAAGGAAATTTCCAATCTTCATCCATATCTCAGGTGCACACTTTCAATTTCATTCGTTTATGTTCAGTTTTGCATTCATTTCTAGGTATTTCTGCATATCACACTGTGTTTTCAAACAATCTACATTTCATTAGTTTTGCATTAATAATCAATCCATATTATCAATTAGTAGCATTAAGATCATTAAATTTAGACATAATTTCATCATACATTCCTTTATTTGAGTGAACCACTTATATTTTTGGTGTGGGATCTATCTCTTTTCATTAGGTGAAAGACCCTAATTGAACAAAAAGAGCAACATTTCTAACCATTAAAATCTTCGGTTCATTTTGGTGAACCTTCTTTTCGAGCACTTTCTTGTCTGATTTTGGAGTCCTTCATCATAGATCTACCCTTTCATTGACTTTTCCTTAGGTTTTGCATTAGTTAAATGGCATGCTAGGTTTCAAATTTTTTATTCATAAAAAGTGCATTTAGGTTGCATTTTTGGCATCTAAAGTCATGTAATTTTTTTGAAATTCTACATTTTTAACTTAGGTATACATCATAGCACTTAGAAACAAACAAAATCCATCAAAAAGATATGAAAATTTTGAAAAAATCCATACTGGGACTCATTCGCCCCCTTGGGCGAATCAGTCCCTTTTCACCCCAGAAGCTGCCTTTTACAGAACTAAAAACCCTATTTTAAAGCTTATGTTCGGTGCCATTTCCTAGCTGTATCAGTTGGGTACATTTCTGTAACACGCATTTCATTAGATCTAGCTTAAATTAGCTAATTTCATGCATGGTTTAAATTTCACATTTGCATTCTCATATTATTACATAGCCTAATTAGTCAATTATTATCTGAAAATTAAATTTCATTTCATCCTTTTACATTGCATTTTGAGTTAGTATAGATTTTTATTTCAAAATGTTAGTTTCACTCTTCTCCAAATTTGCAAAGAAAAATCTAGTTAACAAGAATTCTAGTCCTTCATTCAATGAATTCCCTAGTTATGATAGTCTCTTAGCACAAGAGTATGAAAATGCAAACACTTGTCTTAAACTTACACTCCCTCCTATCTCTCCTATTTGTGAGGATGATGTGTTAGTATTGAATTCAAACATAGATAAACATGATGATGATAATTGTACTTCTCCCGATACCTCTCCTTTTAGTGACGAAGGTATCTTGGTGAAAAAGGTGCAATAATTGAGCATCATGAAGGTCTTGTTTGTTCTTCTCCTCATTCCCCTTGGGAAGATAGTATAACAATACACGATGAATGCATTGCAACCACTCTACCTAGTCTCCATTCATCTCCCAACACCTCCTCTATTTGTGACAATGCTTTCGTGAATGATCATGAAAAATATATTTGTGAGGAGGATATGTTGGTATCATGAGACCCAATGATTGATAATTATAGCATTATTTCTCTCCTTCCTAATGTTCCTAACAATTGGAAGGGTCTATTTGAAAAAGAAGATCCAATCATTGATACACATGAAAATCCTAGTTGTCCTCCTCTTCATGTCTCCCTTCTTTGTGATGAAGCTTCTTTACAACATCTAAGCATGACATGTGATGCACCTCTTGATTATCACTTTCCTAAAAGCTCTCCTACTAGGGTAGATGATATGGCACAAGACAATGAGATTATGGACAATAATCAACTTTTCCCCTCTCCTAATATATCTCCTATTAGTGAAGACAATATTATGGTTTTACACAATCCAATAAATGAATATCATGAGAATCTTATGTGGGAAAACATCATAGAACAAGACAATTCAACCATGGATAGCTCCCTTTCTTACGATGATGAAATTTTGGAAGAACCAATCCTTGAAATTCAAGAACATTTGCATCGTCATTCCCCTACAAATTCTTCTCCTAGGAATACTATTATCATGCAAGAAAATGGTATGTGTTCCTTAGGGATACATCAAATTGAACCAAATATTTTGGTATGGTTTCTATGTGCTTCTCTTGCACTCTTAGGATCTTTCACCTAACAGGAGAGAGATAGAACCCCCAAAATTGAAGTGGTTCATTCAAATAGAGTATTTTATGATGTAATTAAGACTAAATGCAATGATGTAGATGCAACTAAATGATGTAATTGACTAATTATTAGTGCAAAACTAATGTAATATGCAATGTTTGAAAACACAGTGAGGTTTGCAAGAATGAACAAAAAAATATGCACAAATGAACTTAGAAATGAAAGAGACTGAAAGGACTACACCTAGAAACATATTATAGATTTGAGAAGATTTCAAAATGTTTGAAAAATCACTGCAAATGACCAGTGGGACTCATTTGCCACTGATGGCGAATTAGTCCTCCTATTGGTAAAATCTCTTGAAAGAGGTTTTCGACTATCGGGAACTGGAATCTGACAAAATCACCTTTTTTAGCCTTAAGGTGAGACTCATTCACCATTGACTGTGAATCATTCCTCCTCCAAAATTCTATGAAATCAAAGGTCAATTTTGTAGCTCCAGATCTGCACTTGTCTTCTTGTCGGGTTGACAGAGTCCAATCTACAAAAAAAGGACTGTAGGTTATCTCCAAGCTTGAAATAGGGTTTAGTTGACTTGAAACACTTTGTTGACTTCTTGTCCATTTTTCAACACCTAATTTCTTGAAAAATATGCATACAAAACTCTGCAAACACACATGCAAAAGGGGGAAAATGGTTAAGGGTTAGGTTATAGGGATTTTCCTTGGTCAATTCCCACTTTGGTAATCAAATCCTTAATAAAGAAATGAAATGAAATGGCTAAGGAATGATGAATAAATAACATGAAAATGTCCTAAACACACCAAAACCTTGTTGAAGAATTATGAAGATATGTCAATGGCTGCTCAAAAATACTTGATGAATGCTTGATTAAATGATGCAAAGTGCTTGAATGCTAATTGATGTTGAAAGAATGCAAATGAATGGGGAGAGATGCTTGAATGAATTAGATGTAAAATGGGTAGAAAAACACTTATTTATACACATTTCAGCCCTAATTTCCTGATAATACCTCATCATAGGCTGACATAAGGTATTTTTAAATAAAAACCAAAAAGGAAATTTGAATTATTTTGATTTTGGAGCCAAGAGGGACACATTCGCCATGGGTCCCACCTTGGGCTTGTAAGTGGGTGTCAGGAATTAAGTCACATTTAATGTTATTTATTGTGTTTACATTCAAAAATACACTTAATTAAGCCTTATGAGTGCATAAAGGGGTCAAATAAAGCACACGAAAAAGGTGTAAATAGTGAAATCAGGCCTAGAAAAGGGTGAAATCTTGTTACAAGACTTTAAAAAAATTTAAAATAGGACTTGATAAGTGATGAAAAGGTGATTTTTAGGTGAATTGTAATGAAAAGAGTCTAGAAAAGTGTAGAAATGTGTTACAACACTTCACAACACCTTCACAGACATCATAATTTGAATTTTTAGGACCTAATGTGAATGTTTAAGCCACATAGCAACAATAAATCAAAGCCAGATAAGTCAAAAATCATAGAAGAAAGACCTAAAAGACCATGAAAATGTAAATGATCTATTTTTCTATGGTACACACACCGAGACTGTCCAGGTTATGAATGCACAAATGTCCATTAGATCCCCTTCAATCAATGAACCACATACATACCCCGTGGGACATCCTAAGAATCATCTAATTCTTTACCCACCATCACATAAGCAACAAACTCAAAACCAACCCGAACTCATCCTTTACCCACCTAAGAATAACATTTCATACCAACAAAGTTACAATGACATTGCTCACATATATAAAAAAGTATATACCATTTGCTAATCAAGCAGAAACTTTGTTTCCTTATCCAAATAAATAGCATTAGTTACTGCTCCTTGCCATCTAATAGTTGTAGAATAATCGCATACTCACAATTGCATGTTTAGCATCCATTGCAAGGGACAACATACCATCATCCATTCCAACCTCACCCTTGTCTTGCACTAAGTGGGGGAAAAGGTTTAGAAATCCTTGTCCCTGTATGTCACTTGTTGTTGTCTCTTTTGACTAGTTGTTAACCTTTCATGAATGTATAAGATCAAGCTTGGGATGTGGATGATGTTAGAAACCAAGATCAGACATGCAAACCAGAAAATACCTTCCACAAGAGAAAAATAGAAAAATCAGAGCAATTTGCATGAAGATGTGGAAATGAATAATATTAAGGAATTAGGAAAATACAAGAGATGAATTGCTTTATAAAATCAATGTATGCATAACCCTAAAAGGAAACCCTAGTGTGCACACTTAATAATTAATAAATTATTAATTATTAATGTGCCTAAGTTTAGCTTAAGTAACTAAAGTGATAAGTGACTTAATTAATTAACCAATATGATTAGATTAATTAAGTGAAATAACTTATTACTCTAACACCCCTCCTTAAGATGAACTTAGGAAGTAGCTAAAACACTAAAGAAAATATGCATGAAAGAAAATATTGGTCCCGACAACAAGGAATGATCAAGTACCCATGTACAAATGCAATGAATGAGAAAGAGGAGAAAACCTAGTGGGACAAAACCCCCCCTTAATGAGATGACCTATTGCAAAGAAGCACTAGAAGAACACTGGTGGAGTAGCTTTGGAATCATGAATCTGACAAGCAAGGAAAGATACCTCTATTTACAAGAAACCATATGAGAGTCACTAAAGGATTCAGGTGGAATAATGATAATGCAACAACAAGCCCGATGCCAAGGAACACTGGAAATCTCACAAACTGGAACAACCCTGGAATCTATGAAGCAACAGTAGATGAAAAAATGATGCCCCCCATAAGAGGGAAAGATATGATGAAAGAATTTGAAAGCTATGTGTATCTCGATGTCGATGCCAAACTGTGACAAACTGATCCATTGGAGCAAGTACCATGAAGATTCTAGAACATTAACCATAAAATGAATGGCCCTCAAACTGAGATGTGACCTAATGTGAATCTGATCTAATTCAGGATCATTAACCATAGGCTCTCAATCTGAGATGTGAACCGATGTGAACGAAAATGTGTCAAGATATGAGCAAGATGTGGCCAAAAGAAACTACAGAATCTAGATACAACTCATATGAGTTGTCATCAATATGAAGATAAGATCAAAGTGCATACAATGTAACTACACTCTAATCAAATTATTATGCAAGAAGCCCCCTTGATGGAACTTTATAGAAGTTCATTTACTTATAATACCCCATGGTTGTAAAAGGAGAACATGCAAAACGTGCATAAATTAAAGAGAAAATGAAAACCTAATGCATGAAAACAAAAAAGAGTGCATGCAAAAACCAATGTTCACATCTGCCTCCATGATTAAAAATTGACCTTAGATCTATGTAGAGGACTTTACCAGCTTTCCAACTCCTATTCATTTTTGAAAACAAAAGACCATATGCAAAAGATATTCCCCCAGAAGCATGAAAAATATGATCTGACTTTGACTAGAAAAAATTGCAACATAACAGAAAAACCAGAAAAAAACCCACACTACTGGATCGGGCTCGGAACTAGCTTTCCGGCAATATTTCATTTTTGAAAATCCAAGTTCGGACACAAAAGTTATCGCCAAAATACCAAAACTGCTCCAAAAAGGTTTGGAGGAAAACCTGGCAGTTAGACAAGCTGCTAGCATTAACCACTAGCAGCTAACTAACGGCGGCACCCATTAAGTCTGGTTTTAAAAAAAAAAAATCTTGGATTGTATGTCGTACCAGGCCGTACTACTCAAAAATGGGAAA
The DNA here is from genome assembly GCA_007258455.2 of Sequoia sempervirens. Lineage (NCBI taxonomy): Eukaryota > Viridiplantae > Streptophyta > Pinopsida > Cupressales > Cupressaceae > Sequoia > Sequoia sempervirens. The sequence goes on from VDFB02058242.1 coordinate 263,860,954, forward strand.
AAAATTACCTCTTGGAGTCACTGTGTCTGATTTCGACGATTTGACAGTCAATTTTGGGGTTTTTGGGTGCTCTGAACACGATGGTGAGGTCCATTTGGGCTCAAAACACTCCAAAATTGTAGGTATGCTCTGGATCTGGAAACCCTCATAGATCTGACAAACGGTGATGAAAATCAATAAAACAAAAGCCAACCTTGACTTTTTCCAGCGCTCTGAATCCAATGGAGATGCCCAATCTGATCTAAAATGCTTCATAAATAAACTCAAGGCATGAAACCCTCGAGGAACCACGAACGTCCTCTGCAATGAATTTCTCCAAAAAACTGAGAAGGGGTTGCAAATCAAGGCTCTGATACCATGTTAGAAACCAAGATTAGACATGCAAACCAGAAAATACCTTCCATAAGAGAAAAATAGAAAAATCAAAACAATTTGCATGAAGATGTTGAAATGAATAATATTCAGGAATTAGGAAAATACAAGAGATGGATTTCTTTATAAAATCAATGTATGCATAACCCTAAAAGGAAACCCTAGTGTGCACACTTAATAATTAATAAATAATTAATTATTAATGTGCCTAAGTTTAGCTTAAGTAACTAAAGTGATAAGTGACTTAATCAATTAACCAATATGATTAGATTAATTAAGTGAAATAACTTATTACTCTAACACTAAGTGGGGGCAAAGGGTTAGAAAGCCTTATCCCTATATGTCACTTGTTGTTGTCTCTTTTGACTAGTCGTTAACCTTTCATGAATGTATAAGAGAAAGCTTGGGATGTGGATGACATGTCTTAAGATTGACTTGCATGTGACATACTCCCTTTCTTCATGATGTAGCTTATCGAAAACATATGACTTGGCATAGGGATTTTTGAATAAGCTCTCATACCCTCTTATACTTTAAAGCAATTTCTCACAGAATGGTGTGTAGCAACCGCTTTAAAGTGGGGGCATACATAGAAAACATCTTTGTGCAAATTTCATGGCGCGATTTTTCTTTTTCTTGTGATGTGTTCTCTTCTTGGTGGTGTCATTGGGTTTGATGCCTTCCGAGAGTGGACGATCAACTAAAGTGGCCTGATGCGAATGAGGCATCCCATGGATAACGATCTAACACCTTGACTTGTCCTCTCTTGGAGACATTAGGCACAATGCTCCCTAAGAAGAAGATCTTACATGAACAAAGCAAAATCCCCTTTAGAAAAATTCTTTACATATTCAAAAACATTTACAAAAGCATTGTATTGTGGTTCCTTATCAATGTTATCAGGAGTATAAATTTGGTATGGTTTGTATAATGGGAAGTTGACACACTAGCATGACTTTCTCATTATACGGTGAAAAGTCGAAACACTGGCATGACTTTCTCACTAAACCACTTCTTTGGGACATCTCACCCCATGGACGACCTTATGTTCTGTGGCCCCAGAGTGAGCACATTTTTTCCACATTTTTTTTCTTTCCTTTAGTTCTTTCCATTGCATGATTATGTATCTTGATGGTTTGACTTAGGATCTTGGATCCCGGGGGCTTGATTTCCTTCTTGATCTTTGTCATCCTTTGTCATGTGCATCTATACACTCCTCTCTTGAATGGCTACTTTAGTGTGAGTTTCAAGCAAGTTCATCCTCTCACTAAAGTAGGGGCTAAATGTACCATAGGAAAAAGGAAACTTGCTTGATTTGGGGAATAATTGATGATAAATTATACTTATTGAGGCCTTGATTTGATGTTGTGATGTTTTTTTCACATCCACACTAGGTCTTGGGCCCTTTAAAATGTATTTAACAATGTCTTGTAAAGTTGTTGTAAAGTATTATAAAAGACCTTCATGGTTTTATAGACTTAATGAACCCATATTCCCTTAATTCAAGATTATAAAATATATTTTCACATCAATCTAGAAGGTTTTTGAATTAAACTTAATTGTTAATCTAGTTTTGTAATGTGTTTTACACATTCACATTGGATGTTGTGTCTTTCTAGGTTGTGTGGACCTCATTTTAATATTGTAAAATGTATCTAATCATAGTTTCACATTTAATTTTGTGTCCCAAGCCCTAATTGACCTTTACATCATCACTAATAGGCCCCTATTACCCCATATTGTGCATCTCGAGGCAATATTTGATGAAATACCCAACAAAGTCACCATATAAACCTTATTTCGTTATTTCCTAGTAATCTAGTTGGCAAATAGGCCCCACTGGGACTAATTCACCACTTGGGGCGAATGAGTCCCTGCCAGTTAGGACTGATTCGCCCAACATGGCGAATGAGTCCCATTTGGGCCAATTTTGACATTTGAGTAGGAAAAACTAAAATTTAAGTTTATTATTTTTACATGTCAGCCTTAGGGATCCAATTTATGAGAAAATAAGGTGAATTTCCTATAAAATCAAGTCTCTAAACCCTAAATCATAACCATTATTCATTATTCATCCATTATTTTTCCATCTCAAGTCAAGCAAGTTGGGATTTCATCATTTTAAGTTATTAAGATAACAATTTTAAGACATTCAAGGGTAGATTCTTCATGTTTTGTTGCAGAAATTCAAGATCAAACATCATGGAAAGGTAATAACTCCACTGTTTCATGCTTCATTACATCCTTTTTGTCATTTGGTTTAATTACCTAAAAAGGGGTTTGACCAAGGCAAACTCCCATGCCCTAATATTCAATATTTTTCTCTTGTCTTGTGTCTTTGCAGATTTAGGCATTTTGAAGACTTATAAATCATTGAAGATCAAGTTGTAAAGCTGCTCAAGTCATCTCTTCATTGAACAATGCAAAACATCAACAAAAAGTCATTTTCAGGCCCGAATCAAACAGTTTCAGAACCAGACACCTGGAGAAGCAAAAAGTGCAGATCGAAGGCTCCTGTTTCCACCTTTGAATCTTCAAAAATTCAAAAGTGGACTCATTCACCATGAGTGGCGAATGAGTCCCACTTCTAGGCCTATTTTTGGTTTTCTATATTTTTAGACACCCATTTATCCGAAACAGGCTTCAGAACAGTTTTGCAGAATTGGGACTAATTCACCCAGAATGGTGAATGAGTCCCACCAGGCCTAAAAATTAGCATCAACAACATTCTAGAGGACATTTCTAGTCTCCATCCATATCTTAGGTGCACACTTTCAATTTCATCCATTTATGTTCAATTTTGCATTCATTTCTAGGTATTTCTACATATCACACTGTGTTTTTCAAACAATCTACATTTCATTGGTTTTGCATTAATAACCAATCCATCTTATCAATTAGCAGCATTCAAATCATTACATTTAGACATAATTTCATCATACATTCCTTTATTTGATTGAACCACTTAGATTTTTTGTGTGGGATCTATCTCTTTTCATTAGGTGAAAGACCTTAATTGAACAAAAGAGACATAGCATTCCTAACCACTTCAAATCTTCGGTTCACTTTTGAAAATGTATAACACTAATTTCAACTCAACAAAATTCTCAGGTACCAAATTTTTTTTATATGGGAGTTATAATCATAAACAAACTACACCCTGTTGCGTGCACAAGGTGTGCCTACATCTTATTTATTTGATCTCTTCTATTGTAGGTGCATTACATATTATTAGTTATAAATTATAAAACCGTTTATATTTCCTAATTTAGATATTGTCTTACAATGACACATGTTCATTGCACTAAACTTCACATTTTCCTTTGATTTTTGCAAAACATACTCAAGACAAACAAATTCAGTGATAAGAAGAATACTATAATGGATATAATGATAATGATCATATCATCAAAAAAGCAGCCTACAACTAGTGATTGCCAATATGGGTTGTTTATATTCATTTATAACATTGACTATGGTTGTTCTCGATTATCATGGAATATTTTTGGGATTTCAAATAGCTTCAAAATATTCTCCTGTCGTAGTTGTATTGAAAAACTCAATTCAAATTTATCTTCCCTCAATGGCTATTGTTTGCATTAATTTTATCTATTAGCTTCCAATAAACTGCTCTCAAATTCTTTAAATTTTGCTTTTATGCACTAGCGTATTCTTTCAAAGCACTGTTTTCTTGCCTGCATATTGTTCTATATGGTCATGATAGCAATTGTGCATTCATCTTCAACTCCTATGCTCTCTCCCAGATTGTTCTTAGCACCCCCCTCTTTAATTCCTTCTATGCATGTACAGATCCCTACCATTTGGACTTCCCCTCCACCTATCGACTAATCGTTGCATGTCACTACAACTGCTAGTATATTAAATTATTGAAACCTAAAAGAAATTTATATTCCTTCCAACATATAATCATATAAATAGATGTACTTCAAATTCTAACCAATTTTTATTTACACATGCATTAACTAATTATACAACATTATCAATACTACTTCATGATCAACACTACTTCTAATTCTAACGCTTGTTGTAAAGTAATTAGTATTTTGACCTTTTAAAATAATGATACAATATGAATGCATAAATTAAAATTATGATTATGTATATAATGCTTATTTCTATCGAAAACATCGAGTGCCATTCCAAATCAACCGTAGCATCAACATTTTTAAAATATTTATTATTACATGTTAAATAGTCTTCATGCAAAGACTATTGGTTCACCTAACTTCCATTTTTCCTGACGTCCCGGATCGAAGGTCAAAGTTCTGCATTAACGTGGCGAAGTAGGAGAAAACATCACGTGAATGAACACTTCTTTCTTGCAATATATGTTTGGTTAGAGAAATGAAAATTGATTCGAAAAAAACTTTAAGATGCCATGAAAGTCACGAGATGCCTGACTTTCTTGCGGTAGGGACGTAGAAATGGACGGAAAAGCTCAACTCCATTCTCATCCGTCATTGATTTTCCCTTCAGATAAGATGATGTTCACCAGGATTAAGGAAGCGTAACTGATTTGCGATGCTTAATATTCAAATCGCAGGCACCTACCCCACATTCTCGTATTGAATTTTGGGCCGTGATTGCTTCAATTCACAAAAGGAACACACTAGTCAAAGTATGGCCCATTCTAATACCTCAAACTATAATAACCAGCTAACTAGCCTTTGATTTGGTGGCAATCACCTTCCTCAATATTGCTCTTTGGAGTCATATTCATTTAATCTATGCCAAAAAAATCTCTCTGTCAATGTTTGCGGCCTTAGCATCATCGTCTGAATTGATCTCTATGGCCTTGGGAATTCTAACATAGCAGATGGAATCTCACTTATATTGCATACATAGGTGGTGCTATTGCAGGATTTTAAACGTTAGCGACATCGGAAAAGGAAAAAGAAACTTTGAGATGACCACAAATTACGCCCTTTTTATCTCATGCTTATCACTCCTTGTGATGAAAGATGACTAAAGTAAAAAGGTATCATAGCATACTGTAGTTCGATTGATGAAATAAGTGGGAAGCATGAATGAAACAAGTGAAGAGAATACTTCATTAAATCCTGAAAGCCCGCGATCGTCAAATCATGCACGCCCGTGATCGGAGGGGAGGCCCAGCATCTCTCCAAAAGCTTATATAAACCCCACTTCACCCAACCTTTCTTCACTCACCAGCTTTGCCTTTACGTTTTAAATCCAAGGACAAGATGTCTCTTGCCAAAAAATCTTATGTTATGTTTGTTATTGTAATTGTATTGGGTGCGAGAGATGAGTGCTCGGCCACAAGGGCATTCACGACCAATGCCCAGCTCCGCGCTTCATTGGCTGATAACTCTTACGCCAATTTGAACGTGATGGACGTTAGATCATTCGGTGCAAAAGGCGATGGAGTGACCGACGATACTAAGGTTATCTTCTATTTTATTACTTTTGAATACTTCAGCCAGAATTTCCCACGTGTATTTATTCTGAGTTATAATAAATCTGTGGTCGAAACAGGCATTTGAGACAGCGTGGCAAACAGCCTGCTCCAAGGCGTCCTCAACATTACACATCCCAGCTGCTCACCGCTTTCTAGTGGGGCATGTCACCTTCTCAGGACCCTGCCAATCAAAGATTATCTTTGAGGTATGATTTTCTTTTTTAAAGAAATATGCGAGTATACATGTTAGATTTAACTGGCGGGCGAAGCTAATGTATATGTCTTATTATATATTAACTGCATCAGCTTTATGGAACTATACTTGCACATTTGAATCCACACGCCGGGGCTACCAATTTGTGGGTATGGATCGATTTCTCAAAACTAAACGGAATCAGTGTAGTCGGCAACGGCGTTATAGACGGACAAGGAGCACCTTGGTGGAAGCTGTCCAAATACGAGGAAATGGTACCCATACATTAGGTTACACCTTTTATAAATAAGGGAGTGATTTCGAATGCAAATATTAAAATAACAATCCAATATTTTTTGGGTCTCAGGAGAGCGACTATTTTGGTGACAGCTTTCTCAGTGTGAAGCCCACGGTGAGTTATTACAAATAATTATGTTTTATAGTTAACGGAACAAGCAGTCCTAAATAAGCTTTTAGGTTTTCTAGTTTATCAATTGCCATAAATTAAACAAACCCTAGATCGTCTTTATATATATGCGATAATGTTTCTGGATATTGAATTTGTATGTCATATCTCCGAAGGCATTGAGGTTCTTCGAAAGCTTTGACGTGAGCGTAGAGGGCATCACAATAAAAAACAGTCCACAATTTCACCTCAAATTTGATGGTTGCAAATCTGTGGAAGTTTCTGGTGTGACAATCTCCTCTCCCGGAAACAGTCCAAACACAGACGGAATTCATGTTCAAGAGACGACTGATGTTGAAATCCACGATTCTTCCATTGCATGTGGTATAATAACTGCAATTTCCAGTAATCTCCTCTTTAATTAGAAATAATTTTCGATGTTAGGAGTTTTTATAACAAGAAAATATTGCTATATGAACGAACAGGAGACGACTGCGTATCGATACAAACAGGTTCATCCGGCATCCGCGTTCACAACATCAACTGCGGCCCTGGTCATGGTATCAGGTAATTCTCATTACTTTGATAATATTCGTGGTTTAGATATATCTGTCTTTAGCAAGAATATAGCATATTGAGTATTGGTATGCTTATACCTGAAGTAACAAATTCAGGAAATGCATTAACCAAATCACTAAGGATTCACCTGACTCAATCACAATTCCAGAAAGTAAACTGGATGATGTATAATCATCAGCCTAAGCCCAACTGCTTCACTATAGTAAACTTTTTATGCTTCATTATTATTCAACTTGTAACACTATAATTTGTTTAACTGATATCAGTATTGGAGGACTTGGAAAAGATGAATCGAAGGCTTGCGTTTCCAACGTGAGTGTCTACAACTGCAACATCCAAGATGCTTCCAATGGCGTCCGCATCAAGACATGGCAGGTCAATTAATTTTATCCGACCTGTAAAGCTAAATTTAGAGTTTCTGACATGGTTACAGCCTCGTCTTACTGGTTTTCATGTCAGCAGGGGGGAGTTGGATCAGTAAAAGGCGTGTCGTTCTCCAACATACAAGTTTCTAACGTGAGGATTCCCATTGATATCAATCAATACTACTGTGATAAAACTACTTGTCGAAATCAATCATCGTCTGTCTTTATAACGGGCGTCACATATCAAAAGATCTTTGGTACATACGTGGACGAGCCACTCTATGTAGCCTGTAGTAAAGATGTCCCATGCACTGATTTGAAGATGATCGACATTAACCTAAAACCTGCTGTTACATACCACAAGGATCCCTACTGTTTGAATAGCTATGGACAATCCACTGTTGGTTGCCTTCGTCCCGGAAGGCCCGAGAATGATCCCTCCCGCACTCAATCACACGCAGATGCATGTTAAAGCAAGTAAACATCAGTGTTCACCGTAAACACATACTATATACTATTGTGCTTGAATACTTCTAGTGTTATGTACTTTTGTACTTTCTATATTACTATAGTATTAAATGAATTTCCTTTATCGAAAGGATGCAGCCGCGTTAATTAAATATTTGACCTAAATTGACGTGCATGTAAATTGTATATTTTTGTTCAAATTTGAGAGCACCGTCAACTCCGTCACATAATTTAATGGATTGCTTACATAATTGGGGATTTGCATAGCTTTTTTTTGTAGGAGAAATTATATATACATTCAAGATGTGTTCTCGAAATGTAATTTTCATTATATATTTTTAATCTAGAATAAGACCTGAGATGGTAATCCCCAACGACCATACGGTTGGTGCTTCAAATTGTTTCTTCTAATTATAGAGAATCTATTTGCTATTTAATTTTCTATAAATTAAGTTGAATTAAATTAAAACTAGAAAATTTATAATCAAATTTGTAATGTCGATAAATTAAGAGGAGTCTATAATTCTTATGTTTTTGGTTTTGTAGGAGATTAAAGAAAGTATTTTTAAAAATTTGGTAAGAAATTAAAGAATAGATTAGGTCATATAACTCAGATACAATTTATGTAAAAAGATTTATTAATTATTTGTTATAACCATCATATTCACTGAGTAGTTAATGGATCTAAATGTCTCTTTTATATCAGATTGATAAAAGACTACACATTCAATTGAAGATGCAAAATTTATTTATTTTGTCAAAAAAAAAAAATTCCTTATATATTTCTTACATCATATGCAATGTTGAATCTAAAAAAGTATGACTCTTGAAAAATATATTAGAGACAAGGCCTCATAGAATTTCGCACAAGATTAGATTTCTATGTTTTTGAAAGAGGAAAAAACGGGTTTTACAAGGACCCAAAACCACAAAGTTTACAAACAAATGAAAAGATCATCAAAGATCCCATAAACAGAGAGGTTGTAGAGAAGACAACAAAAAGACAAAGCCACGGCCACCAAAAAAGCTAGTAAGGGCCACATAAAAGACCCAAAAAGACCAGACAAAATGCCATGAGTGACTAAACTTGGGACTTTAACATTTCCGCAGTCTCAGCTTCCATATCGTTCATTTCCTGAACCCCCCTCTTTAAGATCTGAACCATTTGGGTGGTAGGAGGTGCTTTCCTCTTAAGGTTGGCATGGGTCCTTTTCGATATTCCTTGGTCCTCGTTCTTGCTTTTATCCTTGTCCTCTTCCAGATCAACAACCAGCGAGCCTTGTTGCGACTTTTCCAACTTTTCAGACATTGCATTGATGATAATGGCATTGTGCCTTGCCATTCTATGGTTTTGTTCCACAACAGTTTTCATGTTATTTTTTATTTTAACAATTTCAACTTCCAAAGTCTTATACTTGTCCTCAATGTCATCATCTCCCGTTCCAATATTCTTCTTTTTCCATTTTCCTTCTTCATTGCTAAGAGCGGACAACTTCAATTCTAGTTCCTCCAACTTGCTATTTAGAACCCTATTTATGAGATTAAGATCATTAATTTCTTGATAGGTCCATTTCATAACCTTGAAAATATCACCAATGCCACTTCTAGCAGAGGCAAGGATATCTCCAGATTGATCCTAGTCCAAAATGAGGTTAAAATCATTCAGATTAGGGGATCTAAGAAATCTAGTACCATCATCTCTGAAAGAGGCAGGAGTGGTAAAGATAGAATTTTTGCTAGCTTCAAGGTTCTCAGTTTTGTCCTCCAGAGAGTCTGCAGAGTACGAAACCAACTTATTGGCAAGGGAACCCTTCAAAGCGGGATTCTTTAAGGGAGTCGGGCAGTCAAGGTAAATCTCAGGCTTAGCTTTCGCGAGCTGGGGTTTACAAAGTTGGGTTTTCTTACCAGACATAATAGGGGATGGGTGGGCTTCAGCAATTCTCTCTAGGTTAGGCTTAGAATGATTCTCCAAACCATCACTGTCCATATCATAGTCCTTAGACGTCGTGGAGGCAACCAGTTTGGATAAAGCCAGTAGGCTTTGATAATGTTCATATATTAACCTAATAAGACCAGGATGAAGAATAGGGTATCTCTTGGGATTTTTCTTGTGGTCTTCAAGGCTATTGCTCAACGAACAAAAATAATAATAAGGTAGAGAAATCTGTACCTTATGGAGGAAGTGGTTAAGGATAGCAAAGTGATGAACATAAACTCTGGTGAACCTCCCATCCAAGGTAATATACTCCATTATGGCATGAAACACCTTTCCTCCAAAGCACCTTGATGGTGTCAATTTCAAAATAGTTGTTGGAAACTTTGACCAGTTTCAATTTCTCCTTTTCTTTCTTAGGGAACTTGATTACCGCCTCGTCTGAAAACCTTCTGTCATGATAAAACTTCATGCCTTCAGTGGACATTCCAGTCACCTCTCCTATGATTTTCTCATCCAATTTCACCTTTCTCCCAAAGAGGATTATTTCTCCATTGTTCCAGTTCTTCTCAAAATAGTCAATAGCCATAAGATCAGGCCCATGAAGTTTTTCCAGGAATGGAACCAAACCACCTCTCACAACCTGTTTCTAGACCTTAGCATTCCTCATGTGCACTTTGTAGCTTTTTGGCTTGATTCTTTTCCTATCTCCCCCGATTTTCATATGCACCTCACTGCAAAATCTACCAGCGTTGAAAACCTGTTGCAAATTTACACAGCCATTCCAATGAACCCAGAAAGCCTGCCATTTTTTCTTACTAGCTAAGCTATTTGACACGGCCCCATCAAATCTCTTGATTTCCATGTACTTAGCCCTTTTTCCCTATCATCATTAAATATATTTTCCTCTTTCCCATGTGTAACATCATAATCTAATAAGGCCCTGACTTTAGCTCCCAAGTCCCTGAAATTCTACCACGTGTTCAAACCTTGCCTCTTAACCCCTTCATTCGCAAAGTAATCCACCATGTTGTTAGCTTCCCTATAGATGTGTGATACTTTAACTTTATCGAACTTGTCTAGAATAGATTTTGCTTTGCCAATCCAATTCTTTATAGACCAAGAGGGGGGATCCTACCTAGGAGACAGTTAATGATGTTTTTGGAGTCCCTTTCAAGCCATAAATATTTTATATTTATATTATGTGCTAGATTTAAAACTTGGAAAGCTCCTATAGCCTCTACCGCATGGTTGGTTTGATGACCTAGGGAAACAGCCATAGCCGCCATAAAGTTACCATTAGATTTCTATGTTATGAAAGTTAGTTGAAACTAATCTATACTAATTTACTAAGACAAAAAAGAAGATATTTTGATAAAATAATGTAATTTAATCATTTTTGACTAATGCTTATGTCATTTGGAAATATTATCAAGAAAGGAGGAAGACATAAGTGATAATGTGAAACAAAGAACTATAACTATATATGCATATAAAATCTTATAATCTTTAATATGGTTTCACCAAAAATAAATAAAAAACACAAGAAGCATTACACAATTGAGCATACTTAATTATGCATAATTAATCAAAGAAATTCCATATGCTATTTTGAAAAGTATATCAAAGAAAATTTTAGAAAATAAAATAAAAATCATCAACAGTTGTAGCCCTTGAGACATATATATTATCCCTTGAAAATATCTATGAATCAAGGAAACCATTGGAAAATGTTGCTTCAAATTTTCATTCATAATGTTCAATTTAATACTTTTTTATGCTTTCACTATTTTATCTTTTGCATATTTTATCCTCACATGAGAGGGTTGGCATCCTATTTGGAGGTGACAAAAATAATTTATTTACTATATTTTTTCCATAAATGAGAAGGTAGGAATCCTATATCGATGTGGCATTTTTTTATCATGTGTAACCATCTTGTTGTTTGTGTAAGATGATGACAATGAGAGTTACATATGAAAAATTCTTATGATGCATAAGAGCATGTAAGAGGCTAGTTATATTATAACCTTGAATAACAATATCATGCACGCTATCACATATGATGTTTTATGACAAATATAAGAGGATAAGAGAACATGCTAATATTAGATAGAGGATGTTTTATTAAATGTGGGTATTAAAATTTTTGCCAATTTATATACCACATTTGGGCTCATAAGTTTGGTAAACCACTTATAGATTGTGGCTTACAATTTCTTGTATATTAGTGCTTGGAATTGTAGATTATATGGTTAATATAGAGGTATTGAATTATGCTATCAAACATTTTCCAAATTATATCATGGTGGGACTCCTATGATGGTTTTCTCTACAAATATATTATAATTTATTTATTATTTTACTACAAACTACATTTTGTTTCTTCTAAGGGGTTTTTTCTCTCAAAATGGCTTCTCGCACATTCACTCATGTTATTATATATTATTCATTTTATGTTCATATTTTTCCAAATTTATATAATTGTTAAAAGATTAAAAAATTTATACAACACTTCCTCAAGGTTTACATTAGAAATATTTTTCACTTCTCTTTCTTCCTTTAATTTTGTTTCAAATCATAATTTCCTTGGATTCTACATGTTTTGTATAGGATTTATTGTACTAGAATTTATTTTAGTGAGAGCTTACACAAGAATTTTTTTGTGGTGACTCTTATTGTAATATTGTCTACTTTTTTCATAATACATTTCAAAAATTAATCATAATATTACTCATTATATTTTAAATATTATGTTCTATATTTGTATGCCTTGAGTTATATTGTCTTATTGGCTTAGGTTCTAGTGATTATTTTATTCTTGTCATTTTGTTTGTGTTGTGTTACTAATCTGTTGTTGACATATATTTTATGTTCATGTTCTTAATGACCATGCTCACATACTTAAAAAATTGATTTGTAAAATTATTTTAAGCAAGGGAATGGGTTGTAACCTAAGGTTCATGCAAGTGATGTAGTATAGGTTTAATACATCTCTTCCTTGAGATACTTATTCATTGAAAAGAAAATATAACATTGAATGGTGATTGTTGAACTATCATATGGAGTGTAATGACCCCCTAATCATGATCAACATTGTATATTCAAATTTATCATATTAAATCAAAGTGTAAAATCATTTACATTATTTTTCTTAATTGATCATCAAGGAGAGATTGATCAATTCTAAATTTAGAAAATATGATTAATTGTGGATGCAGAGGTCTAGTAAGTGCACCTAACTCCTTGTTCTTTTAAAATTAGAAGGTTTTGATAAGAGTGTGAGACAAAACATGAAAATGAAAGTGTAGAAATACATGGGATTAACTAGTTGATAGCACTAAGGATTCAAGGCATTTATTTAGCTAAGAATCAAATTTAGATTCATTAGTCATATGTTTTATTATAATTTAAACTATTCCTGAATTATTATTGATGACATAACTATTTGGATGATGGCCCTTAATTCTTATATGACTAAGCACACATCTAAACTCTTTTATACCACAAACTATAGATGATTATTTCTCCTTTGACCTATAGGGCCTTGTATATTATTTATGTGACTTGTAATATTTTTTTAACTATTTTCAATAATCTACAATCATTTCTATCATGTTTAAATGACCTAAAAAATTGTATCTCTTGTTCCCATGACCTATAGGTGTTCATATATTGCTTCTTTAACATAAAGCATTCACCATTTATTCCACATCTTATATATATTATTTATTTTCTTCAAGGTTAATAATTTGAATTTTGTCTATATTACCAAGGGAACTTACATATGAATAGTAGATATCTTAACCATATGTTTATCTCATATGTAAAAATTATATTTTTTTGTTCTTCATCTTATTTAGGTTCACCTTGCTAATAATGTTTGTACCCATAAACTATTTTTTGATAATTGTCTAGGCTTTATTGGTTGACAATATAGGTCCTCAAAAAAACATGTTGATGAAGTATTTTACCATTATAATGGATTTAATCTTAGGTGGTTATATGTTTTATCATTACAATCATATAAATTTAAGTGAAAATATACAATATAAATAGATCTTATAAATTTATATGAATACAATAATACAAAAGTGTAGAATTGTTTTAAAAGATGTTAGATAATATAAGAAATATAATTTCACTATTGTATTTCCTTCATCTATGGTAACTATTCAATTTATCTTATTTCATTGGATAATTAATTTAATTCATAATTTTTCTTATTGTTAGATTCATAGAATTAAATTTAATAGGATTACTTAAATTATTTAATTATTCTATTTATATGGTTATCAATTAGTTTATTCATAAGTTGTTACCATATGGGATTTTCACTTTGGATTAAATTGAAAGACAATCTTGTTAATCACTTAGATTAATTTTTTTATCCTCTTAAACCTTCAATATTTAATGTTTAAAAATAGGATATATTATATGAGAAGAAAATATGTATAGTTGAGTTTGAGTTTAGAATGAACAAATTAAAAAAATAATTCTTTTGGAATTATTGTTAATATTTAACCCTAAAAAATTAGAATTGTTATTTTGAATTTTAAAGGTAACATTAAGAATTATGAATTGAATTCATTATTTCAAATTTTACTCATAAATATGATTTATTAATAAATTATTTGGAAATAATGTATTTACTTATGTTGCAATAATATTATATATTCATATGACCCCAGTTGATAAGATATTGGCCTACAAAGAGGCCAATATTCTAATAAAGTTGATAAGATATTGGCCTAGAAAGAGGCCAAATGGATACCTCCCACAGTGAATTGTTTCAAACAAAACTATGATGGGGCCTCAAGGGTAACCCTGGAAAATCTGGGGCCAGTATAGTTATAAGAGATTCAGATGCTAAAATTGTTAAAGCAACTTGTAAGATGTTGTCGGTGGGAACAAATAACATGGCTGAACTTGAAACCCTTAGTATGGGCTTGGATCTTGCAAGGTCCCTTCAAATCAACTCTTTAGTAATTGAAGGTGACTCCATGGTTTTTTTTCATGTTGTTTCACGACAAAAAAATTATGTTTGGAAGCTCCAATATTTATTAGACAAGGTGCTAATTTAGTTAAAATGGTTCAATGCATTCTCAATATCCCATTGTTACATGGAAGCAAATACCTTTGCTGATTTTTTAGCAAATAAAGCTATTGATGACGAATTATCTCTTACAATTTTTAAGAAGGGTGATCTCCCTCCGAATATATGACGAGATTTCATAGTCTAAATTCTTTTGATGGCTTCTATCTGAATTTCGCTCCACATTTGGCATAGTCTTATGATGAGATTTCATAGTCTATATTCTTCCTTCTTACTAGGACTATGGTCGAGTGCTTATTCTTCATATGTACAGTGGGGATGGATCTTGTAGCCTTATTCTTTGGTCACCTACTCCATGGTATATTGGCATCTGTTGTGGGTGTTTTTTTTCCTTATATGTTTTATTGATCAATGTCTTCACTATTCCACTGGTTTTTCCTTATATGGTTCTATGCTTACATTGAAAATACTTATTATTTGCATGGTTGATGTTGGTTGTGAGAAGGTTTATATCAGATGTGGTTTTTTGTCTTGTATTTGTCTTTTCTAAGTGTTGTTTATAGTCAGCTTCTCCATTCACAATTTGGTATCCATGGTTGGTGTCAGCTGTGTGAAGGTTTATATCATAGTTTATTTTTCATTTGGCTTCTCTAATTGGTGTTACAATCAGCTTCTTCATTCACACTTTGATATTCATATATATATGAATATGGAACATCTGGTTTTTTCAAATAACAAAGGCAGATTGGTATCTTTTCAAAATGGCTCATTCGACAAACTGGTATTGCGTGGTGATAAGTTTGGAAGGTAAATTAAGGAATCCTTCATTAATGAAAATGATAGACTTGGTCATATTTTTATCCTTGATGACGAGGACATTTCTTTTGCTATTCACAAGGTGGTTGGAAATTCATGGATCCAGGAAAATTCTAACTTAGCTCTTTCTGAGATTATATCTCATTTTTTTACCATTCTTATGGATGTATTTCTCGATGAAAAGTTGGTAAATATGCTCTCTAAATTTTTTTTGCATCCTGAGTTGCTTCATTCTTTAGATCTTCAGGAGGCCTTGGATAAGTACTCGTTGGGTAATGGTAATTTTCCTATCGCTAGGTTTATTTCCAAAATTGATTTTGCTACTAATAGTTGGTTTCAAGATTTTTTTATGTTTATCAGGTTTGAGATTGTGAATGATAATTTTGAAGAAATGATATTCGGATGCAAAATATTCAGTGATAATATTTTTGTTGTAGTTCTATCCGCTAGGGTAAATCTTTTCCTTTCTCTCCATTTTTTGTTCCATGTTGTTACAAGATCCGACAAATTTTCTCCATCAGTTGTGAAGATGAAGAAGAAGCTCTCATTGGATCATAAATGGACACTATCCTATTACGAAGCCAACCCAAGTTCCCAAGTAGATGGGGTTGACCATGATCATTGTTGACCGTCTTTCAATTGGATTTCTCTTTCTAAGGGTAGATTGGTTGTATCTGGGATCTCTGTTTGGATTGATCCTTGGGTTTTATTCTGTAATTATTTTTTGTGACTTTTGTACTTCTATTTTGAGCTATAACCAGAGGTTTTCTTCTCCTAGTTCATTCCTACCAGTATGCTCCCCTGAACCAGGACTTTGTATGAGGTTTTTTCTAAAATTAATAAAAGATTTCAGTGGCTCAGCCACTTTTATTAATATATATATATTATATTAAATTTGATAATAGGTCTTACATTAATACTCTTAATTTATCAAAAGGCTTAGATTTTCTTAATCTCATTTAGGAGTGAAATTGTGTGTTAATGTTATAGACAACTTTTTCTATTGATAGATTTTATTATGAATATATAATAGTTATTGTAACTCTTTAAATTTTCATAATCAATCTCCAAACTATATTAGATAATCATAGTATAATCTCATCTTACCTATTAGGGATATTTGTAATAAAAAAGAGGCTTTAATCATTTAATTAGGTCCTTTATTATTATTTTTGAATTTGATTATGAAAAAACTTGAACACTTACTTTTTGTATGATCTCACTCCCCCCATTCAAGATTGTGGTGATTAGAAAATAGTGAGTCTTCCCTTGTTTGAAATTAGAAAAGGGATTTGAAAACCTACCTTGTATAAGTTTTCACCTCACCCATTAGGGATTTTGGTGACTATAAAATTGTGAGTGTTCACTTGAATAAAAAAGCTTAACATGCCATAGTGTTTAGTATGAATGGTGCATATGGTTCACATTTATATCCCTTAATTAAATGTCAAAAAAATTGTCCTATATTGAAAATATATAATTTTATAAGTATTTAAATTGATTAAAACATATATAATTACATCAATATTGAAATTTTTATAATATTTTTTATGATGAATCTATAATTTTAGAATAATTTAAATTTTGTATATAAAATTTCAAGGTTAGTAGTTACATGTTCTCTTAGAGTGCTTGGATTAGAAACTAGGATTCAAGGTATACTTCTCATTGTGAATATTGTAAAACTTAGTAAAATAAAATATTAAAATCACTCATTATTATTGTGATCTAACAATTTTTAATTTTGTGTCAAAAATCAGGGAAATCTAAAATAATAAGGAAATAACTAGAGGACATCAACTTCATTAAAATTCAAAGATAAGAAAATAAATATAACCTCAAAAGAGGATTGAATATTATTATCAAATTTAGAGACTTTCACTATGACCATGAGTTGGATAAAATCGGATAAAGGAAAAATGGATAAAATACAACTTGAAGAAAAATGAACGAAGAGTAAATAAGATTCTAAATTTTATAAATGAATAAATTTTATAAATAAAATGATGAGAAATCTTATTTTTATTGTGAATAAAAATGTTCTATTTGTAATTTAAGTTAAATAGCTTAAACATTGATTTGGTATTTTTTAAAGTAGAATTTAAAATGGTAAAAAAAAGTGAATCACTGAGGGAAAATACCAAGCACGTTAGATGCATAGGACAACTAAGAGGGGGGTGGGTTGAATCAATTGTATACTTCAAAACATCAAAAACCATCATTAACATTCATATCTACATTAGCCCTTAAACCTTTATCTGCCATTAAACACTGAACATGCATTAATAGAATGTAAACATGTAAAGCAGTAATGAAAATACATATAAACACATAAGAACACAAGATTTACGTGGAAACCCATAGAAGGGAAAAACCATGGTGAGTATCAACTCACTAATATATGAATTTCAACACCGAATAAAATAAGGCTCACTACAAAGGGCTCACTGCCCAAAAAGATAAAGAAAGACTCACTACCGGTGGCTCACTGCCAAAGGAATAACTATCCAAAAGAAAGAAGAATAGAAGAAGGGTTGAATCACTACCAATTTGAATGCTAATAATGCATCTCTCATATGCCAAAGGTATAGTTCCACTAAAGCACAAAAAACTCATCAAAAATACTAAAATGTAGATTCCTTCTTCTAACTACATTAGGAAGTCATAGAAATTAAGGTTCACACTCAAATCATCACACTTTATCACTTTCACATCCTTCACATCACACACTCTCTGATCTTAATCCACACAACAATTCTTCTTGGATATATACCCTTCACAACCTAAAGCACCATTATCTAACCCTTTCACTACCACATTTTCATATTAAATCTTTTATACACCATTATCATCTAGGAGTTCATGTTGGAGCACTTCAAAAGATGTATAATCAGTTTCATTGAGAGGGGCGTGGATATAGATTCTTACATATTTGTAATACACCACAATCATAGTAACCTTCAAAAGTGAACCATGTTTATCGACCTCCATTGCCATGAAAGGAAATTTCTTGTACTTTGACTTGGGTTTCTCCACAACATCTACCAATTGTGGTGTTTCCATTGACATTCCTATTGAAATCTTCAAATATTGTCACTAGAGTTTGGTAGAAAATCACACAAATAGCTTGAAACCCCTTTTCTCTCTTCTTTTCTTTTGAACACGAGTGCTTTTGATTGCAAATGAGAAAAAAACATTCAAATAACAAATAAAAATAATTTCATTTGTCTTAACTTTTTTTCATTAATGTATTTGTACTTATTAGGTAAACCTTTCTCTAGAATACTCTATGTCATCACAGGGATACAAAGATGCTCAACACACCTCCACACATCATTTCTTTGCTCTATATCCTTGATCACTAGGTTCAATCTTGCTTATTAGACCTTCTCACCAAAGGAATTGATACAATTCACCTTTCATGATAAAATATTCAATATTGTATCATTTGTAAGGGACTAAAGGATTCGCTAATGATAGCTCCCCCTTAGATAATGTTGTATCTTAGTTTGTCATATGATGTTATGCATAATGCACAACCATGGTATCATCCTTCTTCACATTTTCACAACCTTGCTTCTCTTTCCAAACTTTTGCATTTTCCTTCTTTTGCTAAATTAGGGTTTCTTCCTTCTTTTGGTTCTAGATAGGTGGCTTCACATAACCACTCCTACAAAATTTGGCTTTATGCCCAACCTTATTACAATTGTAGCAAATAATATTATGTTTTAGGACAAATTTATATCTTATAACTTTAGTTACGCATTTTGAAACCTTATGACAAAAATTGTTGCATGCATAGCAATATCCATGAAAAGAAATAGCATCATTTTGCTGGACACAAAAATGGTTTTCTACTCATGTAGTCATTTATTCTTTCCAAATATCTATATTTAATAGCCTTATGCTTAAATTTATTGAAAGAATGACAATGACCTTAAAAAAATTGAGTAAACCTGGTAGGAGCATGTTGTCTAGAAGTTGAAGGACCTCTAAATTTTCTTTTTTGACAGACTAGGATAAATCCACCTTCGTTCTTTAAATCCACTTTTGTTCTTCTTGCTATGTCTAATGAAATGAATTTTCACCCCTTGAAAATTCCCTATTTTCATACCCTTCACCTTAGAAAATGTAATTTCGATGATGCAATCCCAACATCTACCGCCTTTCCCAGTCCACTTGGCAGCAAGTTTTCATGTTGGTGGAGGAATATTGCTAGGGATGTGTGCACACCATACTACCATCTTGACAAGATTCTTGCCTCTAGAATCTACATAGGCATTATGTTTCTCCATTATACATGAATTATAATGCCTCTTTCCCCCTTGATCGATGCAAAATGGCTCCTTTGCCTCCATTTCTCCAATCAAATTGCTTAATCATGCATTCCATCCATCTTCTTGGGACTTCACCATTCTTACACAGTTGATTGAATTCTTGATGATTTGTTGATCAACCTACACACTTTAAACCTTCATCACCACCTCCATTGTAGCTTC
Organism: Sequoia sempervirens; assembly: GCA_007258455.2. Taxonomy (NCBI): domain Eukaryota; kingdom Viridiplantae; phylum Streptophyta; class Pinopsida; order Cupressales; family Cupressaceae; genus Sequoia; species Sequoia sempervirens. The sequence continues at coordinate 263,881,081 of VDFB02058242.1, forward strand.
AAGTTGCTGGTCTATTGGCTCCTCCACTCTGTTTGTTACAACAACATTGTGCGAGAACTTGCAAGCTCACTCCTTCCACTACTTTTCTTCAGAGCACGTAGTTATGAATGTGATATCCACCATTGTTACATATTTTTGCATCATTATGTTATGTAGTATAATAATGTGTTTTGTATCATTGCTTGGAACCTCTACTTTTAATACACTTTTTTCATCATCTTTCTACAACGTTGCTATCTAGATGTTCTTGGAGGTGGAAACACCAAAGTGGGGGACTGATTGAGGGAGTCCTCTAAAAACAACCCCAAAATTTTCCTTGGTCTTGTGTGTGTATGTAATCTTGTGTGAAGCTCTTTGAAGATACAACTCTAAGATAGAAAGGTTTTCTTTTCTCACCTCCTTTTTCAATTTGAGCATAGTTAGTTAAAGTATTCTTCTTGTTGTACTCAACTTTTGCACTTTCTCTATATTCTAGATCATATCCTAAAATGTCTGCTACTCATATTTTTAGTTGTATTTTCTATTTTTTAATCTATCTTAGATTTTTTCTATTTGTATGGATGCCAACACCCCCAGTAAGATGTCAATGTATCATGTTGGTTTATGTGTCCTATGCTACCACCCTTAGGTAGTGAGTTGTTAGGGCCACAAATTAAACTCTGGAAATCAACTTGTTTGACCCCCTAAAAAATTTTGGTTAGAAAAAGGATAGTAGCAACCATATTGCTCTTCCTTTTTGAACCATCAATTTTATGGTGTTCTATGGACTTCTCTTGCACTCTTAAGATCTTTCACCTAAAAGGAGAGAGATATAACACTAAAATTGAGGTGGTTCACTCAAATAAAGGAATGTATAATGGAATTATGACTAAATGGAATGATCTAAGTGCAACTAAGCTATGAAATGATTGATTATTAATGTAAAACTAATGAAATATGCAATGCTTGAAAACACAGTGAGGTTTGCAAAAGACTTAAACATATGAACACAAATGCAAAATGGACTAAATAGAGAGCTATAAATTAGAATGTATGCACCTGTAAGATTGATGAAGATTGAAAAGCACTCTGGAAATATGAAAATTTTGACATTTAGGTTGACTGGGACTCATTCGCCACCCTGGGCAAATCAGTCCTAGGTTAGGGTTTTATGTCTGGAAACTAGTTTATGCTCATTAGGTACTAGAATCTGTAGTTAACTCTATCAACCAACTTAAATGGGACTCATTCGCCATCCATGGAAAATCAATCCACTTTCAATTTTCTGCAAACTTAGATCTCAGACCTGCACCTTGTCACCTGTACAACACTTCTTGACAGGAATCTAGATCAAGATCTCAGAAAATACCTGCAAAAAAACTTAAAATTTGTTGTCTAATGTGGGGTTTTCCTTAGTCAAACCCCTAATTGGGTAATCAAACCTTGAATGGATAAAAATCTGCATAAAACCCTAGCCTTAAGTGTGTTAAAGACTAGGAAAATCTGAAGTATGACAAAACACTATTCTATTGTGTTAGAGTAAGATGTGCAAATGTGATTTGAATGATGCAAGACTTCAACCCTAGAAACCCTACAACATATCAAATGAATCTAAATGACATGCAAATGTAATGTTAATCCTTAAGTCTAAAGATAGAGAGAAGATGGAAGATGGAATCACTTTGTAAACAAGTCTTTAGGTGTGATTTGATGGCTAGTTGCATCTCCTCAACCATGATTAACCATAGGCATCCATCATCAAATCTTTGCAATGTTGGATCTTGGATAAGAAGCGAGCTTAAAGACCTGAAAACCCCTTATTTTGCTGCCCTAAAGCTTTAACTTTGTTGTCGAAAATACAAATAAAACTTATTGTGGAAGACTCCTAATATTTGACTTTTGATTTTACTTTGTAAAAATATGACTAAGAGATGTGAAAAATGACCTAAAATGTGTATTTAAAAATACGTATCAACACCTAATTTTCCCATTATTTATACCTAAGAGGCTGACATCCACTGAAAAATTAAGTTGAGTTGATTAAATTCCCACTCAAAAGGAACTCACTCACCAACCTTGGTGAATGGGTCCCACTAGTTGTTTTTGAAGGTAGGTTTTTGGGATATGAATTAATTGAGTGTTGTTTGTCAGTATTTACATGATTTTTTAAGTGAAACGGGCCTCTAGATAAAAAATAATGGGTCTTGGGGGCATATACATGTTGTTTTGAAGAATGAATAATGCAGGGGTACTCAGAAGTAGGTCTAAATTAAGCATGAAATTATCTCTTTTCTCAAGAGTGTCCAATTTTCTATGCCGCATTAGCCCCCACTTTAGCACCCATATGACTCTACGTGCATATTTAAGCTAAAGGACTCTAAATAGTGTACTTTATTGCATAAAAGGATACTCATTCAAAAGACAAGAGAACAAAGCCCCCAGTGTAGTTATCTATAAAACCACAACATTAGGAACCACATCCTACAACAAAAATTCATTAATTATCAAAAAATACTTTTATCTAACTCCTATGAATCCAATTTGAGGTTAGATGTATGCCCCCCCTTGATTCTGCTTGCTTTACGGAGGTGGAATCAAGGTAGCAATCTAGCCACGTCAAATAAAGAACAACATATCATAGGTAATTTCTAAGTACCATTCCATGTAAGGATAGATGATTGATGATGTCAGGTGCAAAATCATGATTCCAACACATCAAATGATGTTGAAAACGGAGTTCCCTAGCTCTCGTTATGGTGTTTTGAAGAAAGGATGCTTTATTAACTCTTAAGAGAAAATAACCCTATTTTGATGCATAAGAGTAAAAGTAATGAAAATAGGTGAAAATAGGTAAAGGAGAGTAACTTGTCACTTACTATTGCATTTTACATTCTTGAATCTTGAGAGTGACAAGTGAGATGAGAAGATGTCGAGTACATGAGATTATACACCTTCCTGACTGGATGAGCTTCAAGAGCAGGTAGCGTGCGACGAGTTGTATCATGAGGTGAGTTGTTTCTGTAGCTTTCACTTAGTGATTTTGCAATGATTTAATAAATTTTAATGCATGGATAGGTTAATTTAGGGTCTTGGAAAAAAATTTCACAAAGTGTCCTCTTTTTTTGCAAAGTGTCCCATTTGTTCACAAAGTGTCCCTTTTCTTCGCAAAGTATCATGTTTCTTTGTGAAGTGTCCCAATAGGGTTGTAAAGTGTCTAGGGCCTTTAGGAAAGCACACTAGAGGAACTTTAGCACACTTGAATGATGAGTAATGTAAAAATTGAAGATATTAGATAAATTTTTAGAGCATATTGTTGTACATTTGATAAGTTCCAGCCCAGTCACGACAGTGGCTAGGAGGGAGACAAATTAGCTTTCTTAGATATTTATCTCTAACACTGTCAGCAGTAGAGACAGAACATCTATAGGAAGTAGGCATCTATTGAGTATATATGATGCCGCCTATGAGATGGTACATGATGCCATGCTAATGGCCCTATGTGAGTGTTGGGATGCTGACACATGTATGTTTCACCTTCCGACCAGGGAGATGACCATCACTCTAGAGGATGTACACCGTATTCTCCAAGTTCCTATTTGGGGAGAGCAGGTATATTTTTGAGGGGATCGGTTATTTCGTGAGAAGAAGGAAAACATGCAGTATTGCTTGGGTTGACCTGTTCATGATGATCGCGTGAGAGTGCGAATCAAGATTCCTATGCTTCTACGTTTGCGAGCCCCCATTGTAAGAAGAATTATGATGCATATAGTGGCTCTTGTTTTCAATCCTGATAGACAAGCGACACACCTGGATGGAGGATTGGTACACTTGATTCACGGGATGGTAGAGCATAGGATAGTCTCCACTTGGGGATGTTGCATCCTAGCACATCTTTATTATGATCTTGGCCGATTTGTGTTTCGAGAGATCAACAGTATGGTGCACTGCACACTTTTGTAGGTGTGGTGCCTCGAGCATATTACATTTAACAGGTTTATCAGGTTCCCATATGTTATAGCCATATGATATCCACAAGCCTTCGACTATCCTCTATGACGCTTGCACTGGGGTATGTGCAGGATAATCATGGTAAAAACAGGCCCTTAAGTGGCAAAAATTTTAGAAAAATCAGAGTTAGGAAACTTGACGTAAAAGTTTGAATAAGTTATCTATATTATTTCAAAAATATGTAAGAATAGAATCTGTAGAAAATTGAATGTAGTTTCTAAACTACTAGGTTTATTTTAAAAAAAATCTATTTGGTGAAAATTTGAAATTTCAATGCAATAGTACTTAAATTTGGGAAAAATAAGAAGTAGGTGTCCTCACCCTAACCACAATAAAATGATAATATTTTTTATAAGATTTTATACTTTAGTAGAGGACTCATGTCGGATGTGATGCATATTTTTTGTAATTTTTTTTCCAAGTAAATAATTAATTATGAATTTTTTATTACAACTTTTAAAAAATAAAAAACTTGTAATCGACCACCTTAACTTGGTCAAAATTTCATGAAATTCAAATTTTCTTTTTAATCCTATAGTATGTGAAGCATAGAATGTGATGCATGTTTTGGATTCCAAAAGTGTGATACCGTTTGAAAGCTATACATGTTTTCAATCATCCTATCAATCGGACTTTAGTCGTAATTCAAATAGAAAATGAATAATAATTATTTATTAAATTAAAAGTAAAGCATAATTTATATTGGTGGAAATCTGAGAATCTCCTTTAAAAACCCTTTTCATTTCATCAATTTTGGGTAAAAAAAAAGTTGTCAGCCACATACCCTACAAATACCCATCATATTGCAACTTTTTGGCCCATCATGATCCTGCACATACCATGTGGCAGTACGAAGATCTACATTTTTGAAGAGTGGGATTTGACTGGCTAGAGGAGGATGAGATCCTATGGAGACCTTATCTACTCACACTACAATGGCTAGATCCCACAGGATAGCTGAGGAGGATACAGATGGATATATTTTTTGGCTGGGTGACATGACTATGTTGTATGTCCATTCTATTATGGCTGAGTGATGCGATAGTTTGGACAAGTGCAAACACCACTGAGGGCATGACCCTTCATTAGACAATCAGTGCAAAGTGCTTAGAGGCCAAGTGATACTGTTCGGTTCACTATAGACCATGTTCATGAGAGTGATTCAAATGATTCAGATCACGATCAACCACTAATCGCTGACACTAATGATGTCAGCAACACAGATGGCATCAATTTTCTTTTTGTCCACCTCAATGCCTCTGTGAGATATGACATACCCCAAATGTTTCCCACTATCTACGCCAAAGACACACTCTTTCACATTTAATCACATGTTATATTTATGTATTCGTTCAAAAAAAAATTGAAGAACATTTACATTGTCTTGTCTTGTTCAGGATTTAGCAAGGATAATTTCATCAACATAATCTTCCAATATTTTATGTATGTAATCATGAAATATCAAGGTCATCACTCGTTGATAAGTTGTGTTGGAATTCTTTAAATCGAAAGGCATCACAGCCCAACAAAACGTTCCCCAAATAGTTGTAAATGTAGTTTTGTATTGATCTTGAGGGTTGATAAGGATTTGATTATAACCAGAAAATTTGTCCATGAATGACAACAAAGCATGCCCAGTAGTTGAATCCACGATCATGTCAATATTAGGAAGCGAAAATTTTTCTTTTAAAGAGGCTTTATTCAAGTCACGAATATTTGTGCATACACTAATACGGTTATCGGGTTTAGCCACTGTGACAATGTTTGAGATCTAAGGAGAATAATCAATAGGTCGAATGAAGCCTACACCAAGGAGTTTCTCAAGCTTTGCTTTAACATGCAAGGTTATGTTAGGGTGAATTTTTCATATCTTTTGGCGAACAGGTTTACCATTTTCAGCAAGAACGATGTTGTGTGTCACAATTTTTGGGTCAATTCCTAGCATCTCAGAATATTTCCAAGCAAAAATTTCTGGAAAATCATGAAGTAAAGTTGTAGTGTCCTCTTGTTCTTCATTGTCAAGGCACTTCCCGATTTCAATAACTTTGTCTTTATCATCTATGTCCATTGGCACATCAATTTCATCTCCTAAGGGGAGTGCATTAGACTTAGGAATTTTAGGATCATATGGTTCTTCTGTGATATCACTATCTTTTTGCTTGGTAACTATCACAACACAAGTAACCCGTTTCATGGGAGTAGTAGAGGATGTGTTATCATAAACTCCTAGCATTTGTTTTACATTTTCATCATTGTCAACATACTGCCATGATGGTGATGAGTTGATATCAAGCAATTCAGGATATTTGATTGTGAGTTTGTTTTTTGGTTGACATGTAATAGTGTTGACATTCAAAGATGTTCGTGGAGTAGTTTTTGTCGTGTTAGAAAAAGAATGTCTCAATCTATTTTTTTTCTCTTGTGTATTAGGTTCTATAGGGACACGAATACATTTTTCATGCTTTCCACATCCTTTTCCAGTATATCCCAATTGTTTCACAAGTTCATAGCCTCTTCCATAAATTCTTTCCATTTCTTTTGTATTAGGTGGAGGCTGATAATCTATCTCATCAAAATATGTTGTGTATGTTGTAGTTTCTTCCAAAGTAGAGGAGATAGATGTTGGAGAAGATTTTTCTGAATTCTGAGTTGACATGACAGTTGGTTGTTCGTGTTTCTCATCTTTCTTTTGTGTGATTATGTATTTTCCTATACATGAAGGTGTGAATTCTAAGGATCCCCAATCATCACCAAATAATTTGGACATCGATTCCTCATCTTGTTGTTCAATTTCAATAGGTTCTATATTATATTTTGGGATTAATGTATTCAAAGGACTTGTGGTTCCTTTTTCAAGGTGTAAGGAACTTTCAGGCTCAGGTTTTATTTCAACGTGATAAATGTTGTTATTATAGACATATTTCATTATGTGATGAAGGGTTGAAGGCATTGCATTCATCTCATGAATCCATGGTCTGCCTAAAAGAAGATTATATGAAAGATCATAAGGCATAACATGAATAGGAGTTTGCATAGTAGCCACCCCAACAATAATAGGAAAAGTGATTATACCAAGCGGTTGCTTTGTTGTATTATAAAATTCTCAAATGGATAAGGAATCGGGTTTTATTTGTGACTTGTCTACACACAATCTATTAAGGAGATTCACACTACATATATTAAGGGAAGAACCATTATCAATGAGGGTTCTCTTGATACCTATTCGATTCAATTAAGCAATTATCATAAAGGCTTCATTTTGTTTTTGCAACTCTAAAGGAGGGAGCTCATGTTGATGGAAAGTAATGTCTAGATTAAATTTATTCATTCCATGTATTAAAGTTGCTACATCATTCAGAGTTGTACTAGGAGGAACTGTATTGTGTTCTAATGTCATTTGAAGAATAATGTGGTAATTTGGTGAATTCTGAAGTAAATCCAAAAGGGAAATCTTTGTAGGAGTATTCTTGAGTTGTTCAACAAGATCATATTCCTTTGTGTGTGAGGGAAACTGAGGACCACTAGCAGGATTAGGTAAAGGTAAAGAAGGTGGGGTTGGTTGTGATAGTTGTGGATTATTTCGAGTATTATATGTATGAGCAATAGTTATATTACTGGATTGCTGCAATGCATAAGGTTTAGGTGGGTAAAGAGTGAATTCGGGTTTATTAGAAGGATGTAGTTTATGCAAGGGTGGGTAAAGAATGAGTTGAGGTTGAATCACATTAACGTCCTTAGTTTTAGATTGTTCACAACAAACCTTAATGGATGACTTAAACGAGACGAAGTCTTGAAGGGCTTCATCTAACATATCCAGGTCATTACGATTAAAAGGTTTGAGGGGTAAGTTATCATTAATTATTTTAGATTGATCATGGAAAACTTTAGAGACATTAATGTTCTTTGTTGTAGGTTGGTCATAACAAACCTTAGTGGATGACGTAGATGAGATGAAGTCGTGAAGGGCTTCATCTAACAAGTCAAGGTCATCATTACTAAAAGGTTTGAGGGATAGCTTATCGTCAATTGTTTTAGGTTTCTCATGGTAAGATTTAGAGGATGAAGTGAGTGAGATAAAGTCTTGAAGAACTTCATCTAACCTACCTACATCATCACTACTAAGAGGCTTGGATGAGACGGTATTTCTAAATTGAATCATTTTTTTGAAAGGTTCATTTGATGTTTGTGGTTTTTTGTTGTTTTATGTATTGAAAAATCTGATTTAGAAGAACTAGGAACTAATGTTGAAAAGGAAACATGTGAAAATCTAAGAATATCCATAAATTCCATGAAAGGAAATGATACTTATTCAAATGATTTAGATATAATAGAAAGTAACTGAACTAAAATAAAAAAGGAACTACAAAAAATAGAAAAGTGCAAATCAGGAAATTGAATTCTTGAAATACTGATGCAAAAAGTGCACTAGGATTGATTCACCTAGTCCCAGGAGAGGTATTTTTAATTTTTTTCTAATTTTTTTTAGTTTTCTTTATGTGTTCAGGTCTGTATAATGCAAATAAAGATTGAAAATGTAAAATTTTGGAATGATGTGATGAAAGGAGATGCGATAATGACCTCTAAATGATAGTTTCACTGATGCAATTTAAAGAAGTCCTAGGATGCCAAAAAAAATGCAAAAAAAATGCAATTGAATCCTAGGATGCAAATGCAAATGAAAATCAGAAAGATTTAATGTTCAATATGTAAGTTCACCAAAATAAACCATCAATTTTGTGGTGTTCTATGGAATTCTCTTGCACTCTTAAGATCTTTCACCTAAAAGGAGAGAGATAGAACACTAAACTTGAGGTGGTTCACTCAAATAAAGGAATGTATAATGGAATTATAACTAAATGGAATGATCTAAGTGAAACTAACCTATGAAATTGATTGATTATTAATGTAAAACTAATGAAATATGCAATGTTTGAAAACTCAGTGAGGTTTGTAAAAGACTTAAAAATATGAACACAAATACAAAAAGCACTAAATAGGGAGCTATAAATTATAATGTATGCACCTATAAGACTAATGGAGATTGAAAAGCACTTTGTAAATCTAGAAATTTTGACTTTTAGGTTGATTAGGACTCATTCGCCACCCTAGGCGAATCAGTCCCAAGTTAGGGTTTTCTGTCTCAAAACTAGTTTATGCTCATTGGGTACTAGAATCTACAGTTAACTCTGTCAGCCACCTCAAATGGGGCTATCGCCATCCATGGCGAATTAGTCCACTTTCAATTTTCTGCAAACTTAGATCTCAAACTTGCACTTTGACACATACAACACTTCTTGATGGGAATCTGGATTAGGATCTCAAAAAATACTTGCAAAATAACTTAAAATGTGTTGTCTAATGGGGGGTTTTCCTTGGTCAATCCCTAATTGGGTAATAAAACCTTGAATGGATAAAAGTCTGCATAAACCCTAGCCTTAAGTGTGTTAAAGACTAGGAAAATCTGAAGTATGACAAAACCCTATTCTATTGTGTTAGAATAGGATGTGCAAAGGTGATTTGAATGATGCAAGACTTCAACCCTAGAAACCATACAACATATCAAATGAATGTAAATGACATGAAAATGTAATGCTAATCCTTAAGTCTAAATATAGAGAGAAGATGGAAGATGTAATCACTTTGAAAACAAGTCTTTAGGTGTGATTTAATGGCTAGTTGCATCTCCTCAACCTAGATTTCTCCATGATTCACCATAGGAATCCATCATCAACTCTTTGCAATGTTGGATCTTGGATGAGAAGTGAGCTTAAAGACCTACAAAAACCCTTAATTTTCTGCCCTAAAGCTTCAACTTTATTGTAGAAAATGCAAATAAAACTTATTGTGGAAGACTCCTAATACTTGACTTTTGATTCTGATTTCTAAAAAAATGACTAAGAGATGTGAAAAATGACCTAAAATGTGTATTTATAGGCATCAACACCTAATTTTCCCATTATTTAAACCTAAGAGGCTGACATCCACTGAAAAAATTAAGTTGAATTGATTAAATCCCCACTCAAAATTGAAATTTCCCTCAAAAGGGACTCATTCGCCATCCTTGCTGAAAGGGTCCCATTAGAGGGGACTTATTCACCCAAGGTGGCAAATGGGTCCCACTCATGGGTTTTAAAGGTGGGTTTTCGGGATATGAATGGAGTGAATGTTGCTTGTCAGGATTTAAGTGATTTTTTAAGTGAAACGAGCCTCTAGATCAAAAATAATGGGTCTTAGGGGCCTATAAATGCTATTTTGAAGAATGAATAATGCAAGGGTACTCAAAAGTAGGTCTAAATTAAGCATGGAATTTTCTCTTTTCTCAAGAGTTTCCAATTTTCTATACCACACTTTTCGACCTTGAAAGTTCAAAAAAATGGACTGCTTTATGGTTTAGGACATAAAACAATGCACTTCACAACCATTTCATTGAAGGGAAACCCTATAGATATCAATCTAAGATATGTAAGAGAGAAAGAGATCTTACAATAAGGTTGTCCTAGGGTTTGATTGTAAACTAAAGAGGGGTTCACCACCAAGCTAGGGCTTGGAAAGACAAATTAAATGAAAGATGTAATATTTAAACCTAATTCAATGCAATATTTCACTAAATGACCTAGAAAAGCATATAAAACAAAATGAAAAGATGAGAGATGAAAGTTGTGCACCTAGAAACTTGAAGAGGACTGGGTGAAGCTCTGAAATGCTAAAAAACAATGATTTTAATGTTGACTGGGACTCATACACCAGACTGGGCGATTTAGTCCCAGGTTAGGGTTTTTGGGTAGAAATTGAAATCTAGCAAAAGGGTGTCTATAACTAGAAAAATATAAAAAATGACCTATACTAGGATTCATATGCTAGAATTGGTGTATCAGTCTAGTTAGCATTTTCTAGAACTTCAAAGTCTAAATCTTGTCTTCAATATCTTCTCTATCCTTTCCAATTTATTTTCGGATTTGAAATCATGGTTTGCAACCTGTAGAAGTCTTCTAATGATCTCCAATGCAAGGTGACAACTTTGACAACTTTGAACACTTTGAAAAACCTTATCCAAGCTTGCTCTTCAATGTGTCTTCAACCTAGACCTACAAATTACACACCAAAGAGATGAAAATTATTTTTTTGTTAGTGGATAGAGGTTTTCCTTGGTCAAACCCCGTTTTGGTAATCAAACCTTTAAATGAAATGCAATAAGAATAGAGAATGATGAATGAACAAAATATGATGTTGCAACTCACCAAACCCTAACAATAAAGTGTTGCAAACATGTATGAAGTGGCTCCATTGGATGTAGATCTTGAATCTTGCTTGAATAGGATAGATCTTGACTTGAATCATAAAACCCTACATCACAATTATTATCTCAAAAATGAACATGATGCATGATGACTTTGGCATGATGATTGATACTTGAATGATGCTCTATAACACTTTATAATCAACTCTTGAAGACTCTTGAATGCTCTTATGAAGTCAAATTTTCTATAAGGATGCTCATTCAACTTGCTAGGTCACTTGATTTCTTGTTACGTGAAAATGAGTGAAAGAAACTTGTATTTATACTTTTTTATGCAAAAGTTCTTGAAATTACAACACTACAAGCTAACATTAGATCTAGGAGGATAAATCCTACCAAAAATTTGAACTAATTTTGATTTTGGGCCACATATGACTCATATTCCCAAGGTGGCGTATGAGTCCCATTAGGCATAAATTATGGGACCATTTTAAAAAATGCTTAGAAATGTGTAAAATCTAGATCAGGACCCAAAAACCTAGGTGGGACTCATACACCAAAGGTGGTGTATGAGCCCCAGACACCAAATCTAGGCCACACAAGCTAAAAACACCTGAATTATGATTAGATGTTGATTTGTGTCAGGATCATCCTTGAAAAGATGCATTAAATGAGGATTGTGAGTGCAAAATAAGGCCAATTAAAGCATAAAGAAGCCCAATTATTAATGAAAACCTTAGAAAAGTTTGAAAGTGTGTTGCAACACTTTACAACACCCTAAAATAAGGTATAATTAGGTTCATTTAGTCCACAAGGGCCCAAGACCTAATGTGAGTGTGGTAAACACATTACAACACTAAGTCAAGGCAATATTAAGCTCAATTTTATAAGGAGGTCCCAAACAAGTGTCAAAATGTCACCGACGACATTTTTTTACACTACATTTAGTCCCCACTTTAGTGAGAGGATGAACTTGCTTCAAACTCACACTAAATTAGATGAAATTGCATCAAGATTGGTCCAAATGCACCAATGCCAGTAAGATACGATGACAAGGATCGAGAGGGATGATCAAGCCCCCAAGATCAAGATCACATGGAAAACCAACATAGGCACAAAAGAACACAAATGAAAATGATATAAAGAGAATCATCAAGGCACAAACATACACTTCCAAAGAAAAAAGAGAAAAGAAAAATAGAACAAAAAGGGTGGATAGATGGATCAAGCTTCCACTGTTTGTCCAACACAATGTGGATTGGATCTAGGATATTTTTCCTAAAAATGCATGCTCAGTTTGAGGCAATAGAAATTGAGACTGTCGGTTGGGTGAGGATTCGAAAGAGGTGAGATACATGCACACATGGACAGTATATAGTCATACACACACGGGAGTGGCTATGGTAAATTCATGCCTTGGTTGGGCTTCCCAATAAACCATACCAAAGTTATACCTCCTAATAACTTGGATATGGTGCCATGCAAAAATTAACTTTGAGCTTCAAGAGGCAAGAAAAGCTTCATATGCTTGGAACTCATGAACAAACAAGATGTTATGCAAGGTGACCATATAACCAAAATTTTGTAACCATAAAAAAAATAATGTGAAGGAAGTTCAAAGGAGTCTTTCTTAGTTCATCTGAGGTCTTAACTTAGGGAACATTGTGCCTAATGTCTCCAAGGAAGAACCGATCAAAGAATAAAAGATTCACAACTTAGATGATGCAGTGTGTTGCATCAAGCCACTAAGAGGAATATAATATGCTAAGAGAGATCACACTTTTGAAGGAAATCATGCCTAATGTCACCAAAAAGTGAAAGACGCATCACATGATGTAAAAATCCTACACCAAGAACATGAAAAGGGAAAATGAAAAATAATAATGCCATTATATGCTCCAACTTTAAAGAAATTGCTAAACATCATTTTGTGAGAAATTACTTTAAAGTAGAAAATTATAAATGCTAACAATAAAGAGGACATGAGAGCCAACTTGGAAAGCCCTATGCCAAATCATATGTTTCCAAATAAAGCTATGTAATGCAAAAGATAAGAGAAAAGGGGGTTTCCCCAAAATGAAAACACCAAACACACATAAGAGATCTATGGATTTGGGGTCAGTATGTTCTTGGTACAATGTTTTTATAGAGCTCTGAACTGTCATCATTCCCCAAATACTCATAGAATTGGAAGAATGACATAAAGAGAGTGAAAAAAAGAAAAAGAAACCTTTCGGGTCAACATGGAAGAGACATAAATGTTTCGATGCCTTGTGGACCATCCCTAAAAGGATAATACAAGACAAATGAAAAGATAAAGGAAAGTATTTTGGGTCAACATGGAAGAGACATGAATGTATCAATGCCTTGCATCATCCCCAAAAGGAAAACACAAGACAAATGAAAAGATAAAGGAAAAGATAAAATATTTACAACATAGAGAAGAATGAAGGTACAAATAGAGGAATGACACAAAGAGAGAGAGGGACACCAAACATAATGTCATTGGGTATCACATCATGCATATGCAATCACACAAAAGAAAAAATAAATAATGCAAAAGACTAGTAAGGCACATGCAAGTCAACCTATGAGCAGGTTGCCTGCATCCCAATTGTGCTCATTGTATACCAAAGGTGGACAACTATCGAAAGGGACAATAGAAAGTGCCAAAGTAGTACCATCACCAAGTTCAACACTCTTCTTAGGATAATTGTCGTTTAAGCTCATGGAAGAGGAAACCAATGTATTCAATTCATTATGCACCTATTTGTCAATCTTTTCAATCTCATCATCATCATCCAAATTAATCACAATAGGAAGTTGAATGATAATGTAAAAAGGAGGGTTTAACTCTTGTTGTGGTTGTTGATTAGTTTGTTTTGGCGAAGGGGGAGACTCAAACTACACTACTTTAGTCAAGTTTGGATTTTTATTTTCTTTGTTTGTTTCTTCATTTAAATTTTGAGCAAGGGCACGACATCTACGCATATGCTCTCTAGCACCTATGTTTCTTTTAGTATGACTTTCAAGTTTTATCAGTGAGAAATTAGCTAACAACATGTAGTTTATGCCTGATTTTTCTGATACTTTTTTAATGAATATTTTATTTTTTACTAATTTTCAAAGTGGACACATCTTGGAAAATAGAATTTTGGCCATGCTACCCCTATAAATTTTGAAAAATAATTGAAAATCATTTTTTTAATGTGTAGAATGGAGTCTAGTTTGTAAAAATATAATTTATTTGAAATATCAATGAATGGTCATTTTATAAAGAAAAAAATATGAAACACTAGTTTTTGCAAAAAAATGGACACACAAACGAAATAAATTAAAGATGAAAGGCTTAACATTGTCAAAATGTGAAAAAAATTACATCGTTAAATAGCTAAGAGAAAGCCTAACATTACCCAGGTGTTCTATTTATTCGACCTTGAAATACGTGCAAACTTGACGGTTAGCACGAACGACATTATGCAAAATCTTGTAGAATATGCAAAAACAAGTCTTTAGATGTTGGGAAATCACTCCAAGCCTTTTGGTTAGAAATCCAAATCAAATCCCAAACCTAAGGCTTGGGGATTCCCAAAGCAACATATAACATGCTTGCTTTATGTTTTTCTTTGCACTTTTTTCTTTTTTGCAAAATTTTTCCCAATGTTTGTCAAGTTTGACATAATGCGAGTGCGTTATAATGTGCTTGCATTATGTCTCACTTGGAATGTTTTATGTTCATTTTTGTTAAGTATGTTTGATGTATGTATGTTTATATATATATATATATATATATATATATATTTGTATTTATGTATGTATGCATGTATGACAAATTGTATGTATGTATGTATGTATGCCTATATGTATGAATGCATGTATGCATGCTCTTATGTATGTATGTATGTATCTATGCTTATGTGTACGTATGTATATATGTATGCTTATGTGTATGTATGTATGTATGTATAGTTGTATGTATGTATGTATGGTTGTATGTATGCATGCTTATATGTATGTATGTATATATGTATGCATGCTTATATGTATGTATGTATATATTTATGCTTGTATGCATGTATGTATGTAAGGGTTTTAGGTTTAGGGTATATAAGGACCTGAACCCGTATAGTTTTTAGGGTTGAGGGTTAAGGTTTTTGAGTTTAGGGTTTAAGGTATAGGGTTGAGGGTTGAGGGATTAGGGATTAAGTAATAGGTTGAGGGTAAAGGGTAGAGGGTTGAGGGATAATATTCAACTTGTTGAGTGTGTAAGATTAAATGTGTAAGGTATAGGGATTAGGATTTAGGATATTAGATTTGGGGTTTACGATATGGATTTAGGGTATATAAGGCATAGGGTGACTTGGGTTGAGAGTGTATGGTTTATTTAGGTTTTAAGTATAGGGTTGAGGCACAATATTTAGAGTTTAGGGTATAAGGGTGAGGTTATAGGGTATAGGGATGAGGGTTTGTGGGTGTAGGTTTTAGGGTTTAAGGTGTAGGGTTGAGGATTGAGGGATTAGGGCTTAAGTATAAGGTTAAGGGTATAGGGTGGAGGGTTGAGAGTTTACAGTTGAGGGATAATGTTCAAGGTTAAGTGTCTAAGATATAGGGTTTAGGCTTTAAGGTTTAGGGTATAAGGAATATGGATGATGGTTGAGGGTTAAGGGCATAAGTATAGGGTTGAGGGTGTAGGGTATAGGGTAGAGGTTTGAAGGTTGAGGGATATTGTTCAAGGTTGAGTGTCCATGGTTAAGTGTATAGGGTATAGGGTTTAAGGGTATCTAGGGGTTGGGAGTTAATGGTTTAAGGGTTTAAGGTTTGAGGGATTAAGGGTTTAAGGGTTGAGTTATTAGGGTTTAAGGTATAGTGTCGAGGGTAGAGGGTTTAGGGTTTAAGGTTTAAGGGTTAAGAATTTAGGGGTAGGGTTTAGGGTTGAGGGTTAAGGGATTAGGGTTTAAGGGTTGAGGGTTTAATGCTCTAAGGTTAAAGGGTCAAGGGTTTAGGGTTTAAGGGTTGAGGAATTAAGGGATTATGGTTTAAGGGTTGAGTGTTAAGAGATTAGGGTTTAAGGTATAGGGTTGATGTATTAGGGTTAAGGGTTTAATGTATATGGTAGAAGGGTTGAGGGTCGAGGGTTTAATGGTCGAGGGTTTAAGGGTTGAGAGTTTAAGGGTTGAGGGTTGAAGGATTAGGGTTGAGGGTTGAGGGTTTAATGTATAGGGTTAATGAGGGTTGAGGGTTGAGGATTCAAGATATAGGGATGAGGGATTAGAGTTGAGGGTTGAGAGTTTATAGTTGAGGGATAATGTTAAAGGTTGATTGTCTAAGATATAGGGTTCAAGGTTTAAGGTTGAGGGTATAAGGCATATGGATGAGGGTTGAGGGTTTAGGGCATAAGTATAGGGTTGAGAGTATATTGTATAGGGTAGAGGTTTAAAGGTCGAGGGATAATTTTCAAGGTTGAGTGTCCAAGGTTAAGTGTATAGGGTATAGGGTTTAAGGATATCTAAGGGTTGAGAGTTTATAGTTTAAGGGTTTAAGGTTTTAGTGATTAAGGGTTTAAGGGTTGAGGGTTTAAGCATTGAGGGATTAGGGTTTAAGGCATAGTGTCAAGGGTAGAGGGTTTACGGATATTGTTTAGGGTTGAAGGTTTAAGGGTTGAGGGTTGAGGCTTTAGTGTTGAAGGTTAAGGGATTATGGTTTAAGGGTTGGGGGTTTAAGGGTTGAGGATTGAAGGATTAGGGTTGAGGGTTGAGGGTTGAGGGTTTAACATATAGGGTTGAGAGATTAGGGTTGAGGATTTAAGGTATTGGGTTGAGGGATTAGGGTAGAGGGTTGAGAGTTTACTGTTATCTACTGAAAATGCACCCTGTTGAACTTGATGTTCAACAATTCAGAGAAAACATGGGAAGGCCTCTAAAGTTGTGGGTTACTTATAAGCAGAGGTCAACCTCTGGAGAAGGTTGGCTTCCTAGTTTGTATACCACCTAAAACTACTGATCTTTGTAAGGTAAAGGGAGAAGGAATACATAAACTGAAAACTACTCCTATGGTGATACACCAAATTTGTTCAAACTTGTACAACTGCCTAACACACAGTTTTCAATCAATCAATAAAAGCTTCTATGCACAACTCAATACTCATACGATATTACATAAATGTTTCATAAGAAAGCTATGATACATACAGTCCTAGAAGGATGATAAATTCTCCTCACAACTAAAATCTGTTTGCATCACCAACATAACCTATAACCTGCAATATACATATCGCCTCTGCTTAAAAGTGCTATTAATGAGACATATCAACAAGGAATAAGAAAACTCACATGTAAATTCATTAATCATCCCACACACTCAATGAAACAGATAACTAAGAAGGAAAAAATTTCTTTCTTTATTGATCTCCAAAAGGTGAAACTCTACCATACAATGTCTGTAAATGAGTTACAAAACTCTATTTTTTTCTTCCAAGGACTCCAAAAGTCACAAAAAGAAAAAATCCAAGTAAGAACTTCTTACAATGAAAAAAGGATCTAGAAGCTCCATTTTCGTAAGCCTTCAAAAAGCCTAAAATATAGCACCTACATCTTCATCAAAAAGGCTCCAAATAGGTGAAAAAGTCCAAACCGACTTTGTCAAACATGATGATACTTCAAATTGCCCACCCAAAAGCTCTCACTTTCTCAAAAAGCAAAATAAAGTCTCCTATTTCTCCTCCATATGTTTTTCAACTGCAAAGAACAACCTCCTTCATTCATGGCACATGCTTGCAAACCATAAAATCAAACATATCTCTATCTTCCTTTTTTGTCATGCGTTGAAAACTTAATCACTTCTTTTTGAACTATTATTAACTTTAGCAATTTTATGATATATCTATATTTTGCATTTTAAATATCATTTATTTAAAGTGATTTATAATTATCACTCAAATAATGATTTACATTTTTAAAAGAAATGCAATTTAAAATAAAACATAAAAAGAAATTGCCTAAGTCAAAACAAAAGACTTACAATACTAAGTCTTAATGAATTTTTATTTTTTTTTCAAAATAATCTTAAGGAAAGACTTAAAATGTATGAATAAAGCTTTTTTGAAAAAGCTAAGGCAACTATTCTTTACTCCATCGACTATTCCTAGATTATCAAAACCTAAAATGAAAAGGTAAACCATTCATTTGACTTCATTTCATTCACTGCTTTGAGAGGAGCATTGCCATGGAAACCCTTGGCTAAGTTTTTTGGAGATATGGCCACCATGAAATTGTCTTTCAAGCTGGAATCTCTATGTTTTTTGAAGATTCAAAGCAAGGGAATGCTGGGTAAGTTGTTTTTCCTCCTTCGAGCCTCATAACTGTGAGATTTTGGCCGCAACCATTTTAATTCTTTGATGCATTTTTTTGAAAGAAAATTATTTCTCTATGTTTTTCCTTGTTTCTATTTGTGAAAGAAAATGAATCTTTCAACAAAGAGGAACTTCTTCTCAGTTGAATGATGAATATATTTCATTTTTTTACACTTTCTCTGTAAACTCCATGCATTCTGTAAACATAGGGCTGGTTGTTTCCATGGCCGTGATCATACATTTTTTTTTTGTTGATATCAGGGGTTCCTCCTTACATAGCTTAGCCATTCTTTGATGTCAAGATACATTTTTTTAAAAAGTATTCTTTATCTTTGTATCTTATTTTTTCCATTCTAAATCTTTTTCTCAAAGCCACACAATCTCTTGTAGTTGATTTTGAACAAAATACAAACATCGTTGTTTTTTATGATATCATGTAATGGCGACCAACAGTATTATATTTGTTTTTGCTATGATAAAAACCATGCCAGATTATAATATGAATGAGCCCTCATGGAAGAGTGGATGGTTGAAACAAGATCCATTTCAGTTGACTGTTCACAAACAAAAAAGCTTGCCCTGTGAACTAAAAATGATTTGCAAAATATTCAATGCCATTGCACAGTACGGGCAAGAAGGTCAACCATGCACACATTATGATCAATTGTAGGTGTGATGCAATAAGGTTTATTCATGTGATTGAAGTATGTACAACCCTTCATTCAATAAACCTCCATGGCTGCATACAAATAGAACATAGGCAAAGCTTAAAATGATGACATTCTGTGAGATTACATCTCTTTTAGGAATTTTGTGCAAAACAAAAAGATATATCTGTTTCACTCTGATAACAAAACTGAAAATATTCCATGTCTGTAACAAGTATTATGGAATCTAGAATCATCCTTTAAAAAATAGCCAGAGCGATATTATGACTTAATCTTCAATTCATGACTATTGTTTCTGATTGTAATTGTATCTTACAGGAAGACTTGCTCTGCATTAGTTTCTACTATCCATTATAACATGATTATCTCCTTTGTATTGAATCCATGTACCTTTAGTAAAAGTTACATCTCAAGGACTCTCATCCATTTTTCCAGCGCAACTGCTTGCATTTCTTGAATTTAAGCCAAAAGCAATGTATCTCTTGCTACTTCCTCCATACTCATAAAAAATCCCATTTCTAAGATTACCATTTCCTTAGAAATGATTGGAGAATTCATATTAAATTAATTGAAACAATCTGCTTGATGATGTGGCTTTTGAGAAGAAATAAGAATGAGATGTTTGGCTAGCCTTTTCTTTAATAAAAACTTTTCATCCCCACTAATTTTCTGAGAAAATAAAATTTGCAATATGAAGTAAGGCCAAAAGAATGTGACAGTTATATAAGTTGTAGCATTGTCTTGATATGTTTACTTACTGAGTATTGTATTTGAAAATCTAAAAGATCAATGAATTCTTCTATGTCATTTTGCTGCCTCAAAGACTATCACTTTTAAGTCTGCTCTTATTCACATGATCACCACTCTGTTGCACAAGCATGTCTATTATAGCATAATTGTTTTCATGATATGCCTCAGACATATTTGCAGCACCTTATCCATTACAAACAAACCGGTAGCTCAATGTTCCTTTATTCAACATTAAGCAGGAATACTACTTCTACTATTGTATTTTTTGTGTAGGCATTACCTTATATTGTGCACTTTGTCTTATGTTTGCATTGAGTGTTTGGGCTAGCATATTGTAACATTGATCATCATGTAACTATGCTTTCTATGCTTCTTTAAAGCAAAACAACACATTGGGCTCAACCCTTGTGGGAGCCACATTTATCCCACGTGCTAAAACTTAATGAAACAAATCAACAACATCACTTTTCCTATATTTGCACATGAAACAAACAAGTTAGAGAAAAAATGGCATGTTTTAGGTGTGTTTGATGACTCTGATGGTTCTCTAAGACACCTAAAGTATGATTTCTTGTTCAATGCAAATTATGATTAGTTTATATATGTGTAGGGTGAATGTGTATATAATGTTTGTAATTAGTCATTGCTTAGAGCATGCTCTAATGCCATTGTTACTGTCATATGCAGGACTAGAAGCGGTAAGGAGCTAGAAGGGATAGATGGAGCTTGGGACAGCAACAAAACAAAATGACACCAGTCAAGACTAGTCATTCATAGCCAATGGTTGGTTACCTTCCTTCTATGCACATTCATTGTTTTTCTTTTCCTATTCATGTATGATTTTTTTCATAATTTGTATTGAATAAGCAAAGGTTAGTCTCATGGCTTGTATGAGACAATGCACACTTATACATTCAATAAAGATTATTTTGTTCTAAAAAGATCAGAATCTTTCTTTTGTTACATGCATGTGTATAAATGCATTAATCTGTAACTATAATCTCTTCTAGATTGTTTCATTTATACATTTGAATGTAATTTAGGGAAGATTAAAATGTACCTCTCTTAGTTTGGAATTACAAAG
The DNA here is from genome assembly GCA_007258455.2 of Sequoia sempervirens. NCBI lineage: Eukaryota > Viridiplantae > Streptophyta > Pinopsida > Cupressales > Cupressaceae > Sequoia > Sequoia sempervirens. The sequence continues at coordinate 263,902,155 of VDFB02058242.1, forward strand.
CTTAGCCTAATTGAGCAAGTAGCGAAATTAGGTAACATTTACAATTGAGAGATAATGTTCAAGGTTGAGTGTCTAAGATATAGGATTTAGGGTTTAAGGTTGAGGGTATAAGGCATTCAAATGAGGGTTGAGGGTTTAGGGAATAAGTATAGGGTTGAGGGTATAGGGTATAGGGTAGAGGTTTGAAGGTTGAGGGATAATTTTCAAGGTTGAGTGTCCAAGGTTAAGTGTATAGGGTATAGGGTTAAAGGGTTAAAGGTTTAAGGTTTGAGGGATTAATGGTTTAAGGGTTGAGGGATTAGGGTTTATGGCATAGTGTCAAGGGTAGAGGGTTTAGGGTTGAAGGTTTAAGCATTAAGGGTTGAGGATCTAGGGTTGAAGGTTTAAGTCTTTAAGGTTAAAGGGTCAAGGGCTTAAGGGATTAGAGTTTAAGGGTTGAGTGTTAAGAGATTAGGTTTTAAGGTATAGGGTTGATGTATTAGGGTTAAGGGTTTAATGTATAGGGTAGAGGGGTTGAGGGAATAGGGTTTAAGGGTTGAGGGTTTAAGGGTTGAGAGTTTAAGGATTGAGGGTTGAGGTTTGAGGGTTTAACGTATAGGGTTGAGGGATTAGGGTTGAGGGTTGAGGGTTGAGGATTTAAGATATAGGGTTGAGGGATTAGGGTAGAGGGTTAAGAGTTTACATTTAAGGGATAATGTTCAAGGTTGAGAGCCTACGATATAGGGTTTAGGGTTGAAGGTTGAGGGTATAAGGGGATGAGGGTTGAGGGTATAGATAGGGTAGAGGTTTGAAGGTTGAGGGACAATGTTCAAGGTTGAGTGTCCAAGGTTAAGTGTATAAGGTATAGGGTTTAAGGGTATCTAGGGGTTGAGAGTTTAGGATTTAAAGGTTTAAGGTGTGAGGGATTAAGGGTTTAAGGGTTGAGGGTTTATTAGGGATTTTTAAGGTATAGTGTTGAGGGTTGAGGGTTTAGGGATAGGTTTTAGGATTTATGATTTAAGATTTAAGGGTTGAGGGTTGAATCTTTAGGGATAGGGTTTAGGGTTTAGGGTTAAGTGAGAGACCTAGATGGCTAAGGAGGGATGAAGAGGCAAACAAGGAGTGACTGAGAGACCTAGAGAGGGGAGAGGTAGAGAGGTGGGGGGAGACATAGGTGAGAGATAGAATAAAATAAGAGAGTTAAGTTGACAACTTGAGGGAGATATGGGTAAGGAGGAGGGAAAAAGGTGGAGAGGAAGGAAAATAACTAGAAAGCCTTGAGAGATATACAAGTGAGAGACCTACAACCTAGGGAGAGAGGGGTGAGAGAGATATGGGAGAGATGGGCGTGAGGTAGATAGGGGAGGAGAGGGGTGGATAAGGGTTGAGGGTTTAAGAGTCAAGGGTTTAGGGTTTAAGGGTTGAGGGTTTAAGGGTTGAGGCATTAAGGGTTTAAGGGTTGAGGTTAAGGGATTAGGGTTTAAGGTATAGTGTCAAGGGTTGAGGATTTATGGATAGGGTTTAGGATTTAAGGTTGAAGGGTTGAGGTTGAGGCTTTAGGGATAGGGTTTACGATTTAGGTTTAAGGTATTATGGTTTAAGGTATAGTGTCGAGGGTTGAGGGTTTAGGGATAGGGCTTATGATTTAATGTTTAAGGGTTGAGGGTTGAGGCTTTAGGGATAGGGTTTGGGTTTTAGGGTTGAGTGAGAGACCTAGAGATACCTAGAGATAGATAGGTGAGGGGAGAGATAAAATAAAATGAGAGAGTGAAGTTGAAAACTTGAGGGAAATATGGGTAAGGAGGAGGGAGAGTGATAGAGAGGAAGGGAAATAACTAGAGATCCATTTTAAAGATATAGAGGTGAGAGATCTATAGCCTAGGGAGAGAGGGGTGAGATAAATAGGGGGAAAGATAGGTGTGAGAGATAGAGGGGGGAAAGGGGTAGGTAATGAGGCAATGAGTTAGGAAACCTTTAGGAAATCAACTTTTTCATAACACGAGCATGTTTTGAAGTTGAAATATGGTCATTTTGTATATCAAGCTAAAATGTGAGTGTGTTTTGGCTTACTCTAAAAATGGTAAAATATCCAGGATACCCATGATCCAGTCCCACATGCTCTATTATTCTCCTAGTTATGTGCATGTTCCAACAAAAATGCTTTTGATGTTGTTGGGAAGTGCACATACAAAATTTACACATTCTACCACCATTGCATGTACTTTCCACCACCCTTTTCTGGTTTACCAACTTAGGAAGGAGGAAATAACATAGTTTTCACATCAAATTTGATATATATCAATTAAAGTTTCAGTTTTTATAGTGTTGAAATGGTAATTATGATTGAATTGTATGAATTTAACATTATACATTGGTTAATTGTATTGTTGTTAGTAATTCTATTTGAGTGATATATAATTGAACATTGAAAAGGAAACAAGTTTGTGAAAAACTCAAATTGTTGAGGAGTTTGATGCAAGATGAAAAAAAGACTACATAATTGTGTATTATCTCCATTCAAATCTCTATTTTTTAGGTATGTCAAGTCTTTACACGTGTTCTTTACATTTTTCTTAATTCTATTATGTTTCTCTATCATCCCTTATCATACATGCTTAATACAATGCTTTGATTTTGTTACTATGCATATTCCATGTTCATCATTGTTTGTTTCTCATTATAACATTAGCCCCTTGTTGACAACGAGGATTGCACCCTTAGCCAAGTTAGACTTGCCTATCTTGTTGTAACATTGAAATGCTCTCAGATTATGGGTAATATGTAAGTGAGCAAATCTCCAGAGTGGGTTAGTTCCCCCAGTAAATCACCTAATCTAAAAGACTTTTAGAGGAAAGGGTTAGAAGGAAGAAGCTAAAAATGAGATCCTAAAACCTAATATGATTCACCAACAATTTAAAGATTCTGATAACTTTTTAATCTCAAACAATCTCTCTAAAAATTTGATTCTCATAATCCCACCCTAAAAACATATAATCCAACAGTGATTTGCATAGAGGTTCACTAAACGGAACACAAAATACAACTTGAATTATATGAGACCCTTATAAACAAAATCACAATAACAAGACATGAAGAGGATTTTGTATTTGAATCATAGTTAACATCAAATTGGTACCATAAATATGAGACAAGAAAATGAGAAAGGAAAGTCCCATTGTTTTATTGAAATGAAGCAGTGTCAAGCTCAAAATATGAGTACATGAAACGTTTACAATACTCTCTGACTGAGTAGGAGAGCAAGAAATGACAATCTGAACTGAGAAAATTAAAATTTTCTCCAAACTTATATCTTCCAAGTGTCTCAATAGTGAAAATAGCAAAAATCAGCTCTAGTGTATCTTAGAATTAGCAATTTTGATCCATTTTTGAGCTCCTCAGAAAAGCCTAAAAAATAGGATTCAAAATTGCTCCAAACTACATAAGGAAAATGGAAACTTTCTATCTCCAAGAGGTTGATCCAAAAAATCCACAAAATTAGGTCCAAACTACTCAAAACTGAAATTAGAAAGTTCAGTTTGCCCCCTCTTTTCTAAATTCGCCCAAGTGAACTCAACTCAAAATAGAAAGTCCAGTGAAGACTCAAGTATCCAAACTGCATTTTAAAAACATAACAAACATTAAGGTAATTTATAGAAACATTACCTTAATAATGTTTTACATCATGTGCAATTTCAGAAATCAATAAAGAAAACTCCCTATTACATTTGATTTGATACAATATTGACTCTAATTATTCTGATTTTTGCAGTTTGGGAAAAAATTGATATTTGCAAAGCCTCAAAATAATATGCAAGGGGCTCCTATTACATTTTTATTTTTCTATAAATAGTCATAAAATTTTGACCATGGGCTATATTCCATAAAGCTACTAAGGCACATGAACAACTTAACCTAGTAAGAAGAGGCCAAAGTACATATGATTTTCTCATAAAATCATAAAAGCAAGGTAAGAGGTCATTTGATTTTCTTTAAAAAAAACACTCAAGAAAAGTAGCCTAACACATGTCAACCTAGGCTATATTTGTATCAAGGCATTATTAGAGGCTTTTGATTTTCCAAAAGAATGTGATAAAATCCCACATTCGAATTAGGGCACTTGGAAACCCTAACATCAAAACCAACCCCTATACCTAATTCTTAGCATCATTTTCACTTGGAATTTTGGAAAAAAATAGCTCTGCATTTTCCCACCATGGAAACCAGGGTTTGAGCATTTTCTTTGCATTTTTTTGATGATTCCTCCTTGCTTGGTGTCAAATCCCCTCTGAAACTCCATGGTAAGTGTTCTTTCATCATTCTATGACATTTTGACTTCATTTTGAAGGGTTTTAGGGCCTTTAGGCCCTCTAGTTTTTCTAACTCATTCTTTATGCTTTGTTTCTTTGTTGATTTCTCTTTGTGTTGGGCCGCCATGGATGCCTCCATCTAGGGTATTTTCAAGACACACCCACAGGCTTTGATGGTTTTCTCTTCACACAAAAATTGGGTGAGTTTCTATGCTTTCAATCTTATGCATTTCCCTCTTAAATAAGCTCAATTTGAGCTCGATTTAAAACATTTATCTTCTATGTGAAAACAAAAGAAATTGTGTGCTCTTCTATACAGGCCATGGCCATACCTTGCTCATTTCCTTGATTTTTGCAAAGATGACTTGTTTTTGGGCTCGACCCATGATAGAAGATTAAAAATAACTTCTGATAGAAAGAACTTAATGCATTTCTTTATTATTTTCTAGGTTTGAAACCCCCTTAATGGCCGTGTCCATTCACCAAGTTGCTTACATTTTTTAGGGCTCTAACACTTGAACGAGCTCAAACCCTTTATTATCCTCTACATTTGAACTTTTTGGAACAAACCCCAAGTGGGTTTGTGTTTCTGTGAAGAGAGATTCTTGTCTCAGGCTACGACCATGAGAGCACTAACTAGGGTTTTGATGCATCATAGATCTCTTGTTCATTTTCTGAATATGTAGAATATATCATTGTTCCTTTATTTTTTTGAATGACAACCAAAACAAATGCCTCTCTGAACAAGGGCAAGGCTTTAAAAAATTTTGGGTTTTGCATTTTTTGAATGAGAAAACATTATTATTCACCTTTATTTCAAAACCCTAGCTTCATTATAGCATTTGCTCATAATTCTAAAAAAGAAAAAATGGCTTCATTTTCTTCATGTATACAACTTTAGCTTGCTTATATCCTTTGTTTCCTGAAACACAATGTTGCTCCACTAAGGGAATTTCTTTCAAGGGCACTCACTAGGTACTCTCCATTTGCATTTTCTTTTTCATAGTTTCACATGGCTTCCATGGTATTTGCACTTTCCTTGTTCTATGAAACATACACAGAAAATTCTCTACTTACGCCCAAATGCATTGTATGAGCAATGGTAGCTTTAATGATGATGCCTCTATTTTGTTCATTCACTTCTTGCAATGCTTGTATTTGGCCAACATGATGCATCTGTAGGTCATGACGCATCCATTGTTGTTTGTTGCTATCCATTTTTAGGCACTTCGAAGCTTTGATATTGTAGGTTGAAATTATTTTGCATTTAGAAAATGTACTTCAAACTTTTACTCTTCAATATTGTTTCATTCATCTTGTGAGCATAAAACAATGTAATGAGATTCTCTTCTATAACTATAGCATCATAATGTTGAAACAAAAATTGAGTTTTGTTCTTCGCTTTACTTCATTGATGATGTTCCAAATGCCAAAGCTGTATCTTTTAGAATATGCACACTCAAACCTTTAATGCATTGTATCCACAATCAATAATGGCTTCTTTACTTTTCATATCTTGGCTTCCATAGTTCACTTGCAGCGACTTCGCACTTCCATTTCTTGACAGATCCAAAGTCTCTTTGCAATCTTCATGCGTTTTTATCTTCCCTTGGATAGCTACAACTGATATGAGTCTTGATCCTTAGTGCATAGAAGATTTTTAAATGACACTTGATGATTATGTTTTGAAGCTTCTCCTATTGCTTCAATTGCTACTCTTGATTTGTAGACTGGCATTGTGTATGCTTGTTCACTATCACTCCATGACAATGTATCACTTGCTACCCTATCAATGAAACATGGCAGTAATGTAATGTTGTAGTAGCACTTTGAACATGACACATTTGTATGCAAACAAAAATATCTAAGAAAGATAGTGCATTTAATTTTTGTTCTACATATTTTGAGCATTCGAGAAAGATTCCTTGCTCATTTGTGATCTTCATCTTCACTTTTCATTTTGAATTTGATGGTCATGTATGGTTAATGAATCAACCTCTCTTGCATTGCTTTTGTGGAATTCTCCTTCAGTTGGGTGCTTCATTTTGAACACTGTGAATGTATTTCTTTTCTCAAAGCCCCACTTGCAGTCAAGGGGAAACATGTTGGACTCAACCCTTGTGGGAGCCCATTTTCACACCACATGCTATTATGTCTTCAAAATAGATTAGCAATGTGACTTTTCCTATACCTCCACAATGAACAAACATGTTAGATAAAAAAAACAATTAAGTTCAATGTTATTGTGATGTTTCATCTTTTGTGTTCCCTTGCACACTTCTAGTATTTGCTCAACTAATTCAATGCACCACAAGCAATGTACTATATTTTTGTTGATAGATCATATAGGAGGATTCATAAATGGAGCTCTAAAAAAGATTTCTCAATCATTTGCAGGTTCACTTGGAGACCAAGAGCAAGGAGGGATAAGCAACAGTGAAGCCAACTTGAAGACACCTCAGGCAATGATGACTATGTTTCTTCTTATGTGTTCCTTACTTTCTTTTATCTTCAGTAGCATAGTACATTCCTTGTGTTCTATTGACTTAGTTATTCCCATTAATTTTGTGGGACACTTGATCTTTCTTTTTATTTGAATTAATATGAAAACAACATTTGTGCAATTTTTTTCAATTTTGTACCTCTCTTTTGCAAAAGTGTATGAAACATTATGGAATGATAAATCAATACAAAATGAAAGAATTATTCTTTGTATCTCATGCAATATTTTCTATGTGATAAACATAAAATGGAAAATTGAATGCTCTCTTTAACTAAAAACACATTGCACATTTTAAATGAATAATTCTTTTAAACTCCAATACATGCAATGGTTTAAGCAAATGTAGAAATGAATTGAATTTTTTCACCTTAAAATGAACTTAATTTAATCAGCTCTGGAAATTTGAGCTGTGGTGAAAAAATGGTAACATTCTTGGCTATTTCTGCTAAATGCTTGCCTGCTAAGCATTAAACCAGTTGCCTTAATAAAATCCATTGGGCACAGAGTCAAATCTGCCCCTACAAAACTTAGAAATTCCTGAAAACTAAAACTTGCAACACTCCAAGCAGCAAAAAACAAAAACCAAACCAAACAAAAGAAAACTACAAGGCCTTGGTGGCTAGAAAACAATGTGCAACAACACTTGTGAAAGAAAACAACTAAAACAAAATGTGTTTCAAGCACTTATTAGCAGCAAAACTATTCTACTATAGTAAAAATTGGAACTTATCTCTTAGAAGCAATGCTTTAGGTGGATCCCATTAACTGGGATCAAAAGCACCTCCTCGCTTAACTTAGATAGCTAAAATGAATTGCGTTCTTTGCACTCTTTTATCACATATGTCCCATCCCAGGTTGCGTCAAACTTGGAATGCTTTCCAGGTTTGCTCTTGTGTTCATGCCATTTGAACACTAAATATCCAAAGTGAAATCCCTAGGATTTTCCCTCCTGTCAAAGGAACTCTTCATTTGAGCTTGACAGATTTCAAGCTTCCTCAATCCCTCCTTCTTGGTTTCTTCAAGTTCCATCAATTGTGCCAGCCTTACTTCCATAGGATGCTCTTCCAATAGCTTGAGTTCTTTAACAAAATGCAGAGTTGGTAGCTCAATAGAAATCAATAATTTGGCCTCCTTTCCATAAGTAAGAACATAGGGAGAGCAACCAGTTGCTCTCTTGGGAGTTATCCTATCGGCCCAAAGGGCTAATTTCAACTTTTTGTGCCATGTTCTTTGATTGTCTTCAATGGCCTTCTTGATGATCCTGATAAGATTCTTATTGGTAGACTATGCTTGCCCATTACCTTGTGGGTGATAATTAGATGAAGTGTTCAAAAAGATATTATTTTTCATAGACCAATTAGAAATATTTAAACCAATAAATGCTAAAGCATTATAAAAAATAATGGAATTTGGAACACCGAATCTAGACACTAAGTCTTGATAGAAATTCAGAATAGAAATTTCATTTGCTTCTTTCAAAGCAACAACCTCAGTCCACTTAGTAAAATAGTCTATGGTAGTTAGGATCCACTTGTGGCCTGCACTTGAAGGTGGATTAATCAGCCCAATAAAATCAAGCACCCATTTAGCAAAAGGTTGTTCAACTTGAATAGGATGTAAGGGAAGAGCTGCAAGTTTCTGCTTACCTACAAACAATGCACATTTTTCACATTTCCTCACCCAAGAAAATGCATCTTTGAATATATCTGGCCAATAGTAACCAACCCTCATAATTTTTAGGGTTGTTCTTGCTGCAAAATGGCCTCCTAAAGGCCCATTATGGAATTATTCTAGCAGCTTATCTGTTTGGTTAGGCTCAATACATCTCAATAACACACCTTGAAAATATCTCCTATATAAAACACCATCGACAATAGCATAAGGAATAGCTTGCAATTTGTAATACCTTCATTTTTCCCTATCCAAGCCTTCAGGGCATTCACCAGTCTGCAAATAGTTGACCATTTGTTGTACCCAGCTTGTACTAGGGGCTGAAACAACAGCTTTCTCTTTGTTGCTTAACACTGTCGCATTGTTCCCATCCTCCTCTAGGCTGCTTTCTGTGCTTTCAATGAGCTGCTCACACAAACCCTTGCCCCTGACAAGATTAGTAACTTTAATGTCAATTTCAAATTCCATTACTCTTGTTACCCAACCAACCCTCTTATTGTTCATATCCTTATTAAGTAAGAAATATTTCATAGTTGGATGAGCGACCAACAAATAAATTTTATTATTAGATAGCATGTTCCTAATTTTTTTAAGGCTCCTAACCACTGCAAACACATGTTTCTCCACAAAATAGTACTTTACCTAGTAGTCGTGTAGCACTTGACTGAAAAAGTCCATGGGCTACTCCAAGCCTTCATCATTTTGCTAGAATAACATTAATGAAACAGTATCAACACCCCCAAAAGCATCTAAAATGAAATCCCTATTATAATTTGGATTAATGAGGGTTGGGGAACCTACAAGGGCTTCTTTTATTTGCTTTAAGCTCTTTTTACCCTCCTTAGTCCAATTGAAAGGTATATTCTTTTTCAACATTGTTGTGAGAGGTTGTAATAAGGTTGCAATATTGGGTATAAATATTCTCACAAAATTAATTCCGCCAAGAAAAAATTGCAAACCCTTTTTATGTGTTGGTAAAGGTAACTCAAGGATGTCTGAAACTCGTTCTAGGTTAATGAAAATTCTATGCTTAGAGACAATGTGTCCTAGGAGCTTACCTTCATGGACATAAAATATACATTTCTTTGGATTGAGAGAAACTCCAAACTCTCTGCATCTTTGGAAGATCTGTCTCAAATGTTCAAAATGTTCATTATCATCTTTTGAAAAAATTGTGATATCATCCCAATAAACAAGAACAATTTTATTCATAAGGCCATGAAAGGCCATGTCCATTGCCCTCTAGAATTTCTCCCTTGCATTAGACAAACCGAAAGGTATTTTTCTGTAAGCCATAGTGCCCCATTTAGTGGTAAATGTTGTTTTATATTGATCCTCTTCCTTAACCAGAATCTGATTATAACCTAAGTACCCATCAAGCAAAGAAAATCTATCCGAACTAGACACTACTTGCAGAATTTGTTCCATTGAAGGAAGTGGATAGTGATCTTTAAGGGAAGCCTTATTCAAATCCCTAAATTCAACACAAAGTCTAGTTTCCCCATTTTTCTTTCTAACCGGAACTAAGTTAGAGACCCAAGAAGTGTGCTTAATAGGGAAAATTATATTGCTTTCAACTAGCTTATTTAACTCAGCCTTCATTAGATGTTCAAGCTTAGGATTTAGAGGTCTTTGTTTCTATCTCATAGGTTTTGCATTGGGTTCTAACTTGATAGTATGTTGAGCTAGTTCAGGATCAAAACCCCTTAAATCATTGTATTCCCAAGAAAATACATCATTAAACTCTTGACATAACATAATAAAAGCTTGTTGCTCCTCTTTTGTACATACCTTGCCCAACTTGAGAAGCTTACCCTTGAATATTTTGATGGCCTCATAGTGCTCTTGCTTGATAGTCATGCTGCATTTGTCCTTTCTTGCTTGATGATCAGAGTTGAAAACTGACTCCAATGTCACCAGTCCCTTTGGCAACTTCTTCGACTTCATCTGCACAATCTGGTTATCATACTGTTGTTGCCACTTTAGTTGGTTTTCATCTGCAAATTTTGCTTCTGCAATCAAGAAGCTTACAATCTGTTCATCATTGTCAAAGACTTTCCAACTCACATTATTATCTGGCACAACTGGTCTAACTACAATTTTCACATATTATTGTGCTTCTACATTATGTATTTCATTCAAAATGTCAAATTGAGCTCCTAAAACAACAAGTCTATCTGCATGCTTATTTTGAATTCTAGGGATAGAAAATAGATTAAAAGCATCAAAATCTTCTATCAAGTCCCACACTTGATTCTTATATTTTTTAAGTAAATCATTTTTTGCAGCATTCAAGTTCCTAACTTGATTCACAATTACTTTTGAATCACCATAGACTTGCAGACATTTGATACCTCTTTTTTGGGCCCATTCTAAGCCATGGATTAGAGCCTCATATTTAGTTGTATTATTTGTATAGTTGAAAGGAAACCTTAGAGCTAAATAGTATTTGTCTCCATTGGGAAAAACTAGCATAGCTCCTCCACCGGCCCCCATTTTACACCTTGAACCATCAAAGTACAGCTTCCAAAGCTGATTTTCTTGTTGTTCAGGTTGATCTTGGTCCTTGAACAATTTCAAAATTATTGCATCAGGCTCATGGATCATATAGACTCCTAACCTTACCTCATCAGTGTGGCTAAAAGGGTCAAGATCATGATTTTCGGCAGTCCACTCATCCAAGTTTACCTCTTCATTGGGTGTGCTGGGGTCTAAGGTCATGGATTGACTCTCCAACCCATTAGTGATGTGCATATTAGCATTTATGGGGCTGGAGGCATATGGCTCAGTATGATCTTTAACTAACGGTTCAGACTTAATGGTCACTTTGGTGCCATACCTGGTTCTAAAAAATAGATGGGACCAATTAGCAGATAAAAATCCACCTAGCTTAGTAGTGAAATCTCTTGAGAGGCAAATAGAAAAATGAGGGGGTAACTCAATGACATGGATATCTTGGGAAATAGAAAAGTTAGGAAAAACATGCAATGTAAGGGCCAAGTTTTTAATAATTCTGGCTATTTGAACAGTAGAACCATCTAGCTGCACTACTCCTTTTAACAAAGGCTCATACACTAGATCCAACCTGTCAGCTAGACTCTTGGGCATGACTAAACTACTAGCACCTGGGTCTATCATACAATTGTGCACAAGCTTATCCCCAATAATGAGGCTCAAATAGAATGGATGAGGCTTCACTTCTTGAGTTTGCTACCCACTCTTAATTTCTGAGTTGTTTGCAAGTACAACCCTATTCTTTTTTGGGTTAGCAACATCTAAAATTGAAATTTCATCTAAAGCATCTTGTAATAAACTCTTTTGCCCTAGAATATGTAAAGCATCCATAATAGGCATGCTAACTGTAGCCTTTTTAAGGTGTTCAACCACATTAAAGTAAACAAGGCTCGCCTTTTGCTGTCCTTTAGAAGCAACAACATCATTTACCTTTTTTTTCCTCTCTACAGAATCTGCACCTTTGGTTGTGTTAGGGGGCTAGCTTGAGGTGAAAAAGTCTGAACTTTGTCTTTAGTAGCTTGCTGTTGAACATTTGTAGCTTGTTGTCCCAAATCTACAACCCTCTTTTTTGACCTTATGTTGGTTGAAATGGGAAAAGTTTTATAGTTTTGGCCTTGAAAATGATTTACCCCACAAAATTCGGTGCTCTGACAATTCATTAAGGCAACCTCAGAGTTACCTTGCTACTCCAAATTCTCATTTTATAGATTCTTTGAACCAACATAGTTATTTTGCACCATAAGAGCTTGGTTCTTCATCTCGTTCATGCATGTAGCTTGACTATGTGGTTGGTTGCACGGGTAACACCAACCACATTCTTGAGCCATGTTATTTTGCGGTACAAGTTCCTTTGAAGAACTAGCAACATTATGATTGTAGGGTTGGAAAGGCTTAGCATTAAAATTCCTCTTTTGACCTTGAAAATCATTTTGGAAGGGTGGCCTACTTGGTTGGTTTTGCTAATAAGGGGATTGGTAAGGCCTATGTTCCTGGCCAACTTGCTTCTTAAGGTTCACAAATTCATTAGTAATGGTTTTGCTGAAATATTGTAGCATACCCTTGAGCTCTTGAATCTCTTTAGTTGGGTCTGGGATAACATTTTCTTGGGTTGCAACCTAGTAACCTATCACTAGAACTGGTGGTACAATAGCTATAGGTGGTAAATTCATGGGAATATGTGGCTGTATTTTGGGGAAGATAGGCATAGGTGGCCTCAGGACTATTTTCCCAACTTGTATGAGGCAGTTTTCTACCCTTATTGCAATATCAAAGGCATTAGGCAATGTAAACCCTCCCATGGATTGTATCATGAATGAAATTTCACTATTTAGAGCTTTAAGAAAGAACAAGAAAGCATGTTCGGGTGAGGGTTTAACCATTAAAGGGATTTTATCCCACGTTCTTTGGAACCGGTAATTGAAATTTTCCATGTGTTCATGAGGAGCCCTTTTGATGGTGCTCAACTACTCCAACAATAATAGGTGATCTGATTTATCCATGAACTGTCAGTGCAAGCCATCATCGAGTTGGTCCCATGTTGCAATAGAATTAGCTGGAATCCCTCTGAACCATTGAAGGGATTTCCCTTTCAATGATGCAACCAACAATCTTAAAGCCACATTTTCTTCTATCACATTGTGTACTGAGCATAGGGTTGCCACATCCCAAATATGTTTGATGGGAGTGGTCTGATCTTCGCCAGTGAAATATGGAAACCCCTTAAGTGCAACAACTGGAATGTCATCATGTTGGGCCAACAACAATGGGCTTCCCCCATTAAATGGTGTGAAATTAAACTGCCTTGCCATTGGCGGTGCTTGTGATATAGGAGTTGGATTCTTCTTCATAGAAACTATAGGACTGAGCTTCGTAGGTGTGGATTTCACCCTCTTTGTCGAATAAAAAATCCTCCTTGGTGTCCTACCTCTCCTTCTTGGCAGAGAAAGTTGCAAGTATTCAAATAGAGCAGGACTTGATCTGGTTTGAATCTTTCTCATACGTTGCTCGAACTAAATCTGCAAACAAGACTAGGAATCGAAGTCGCCAGGTATATTTGAAACCTCTAAAGGCTAAAATTTTTTGTTGCATATACCAAACAACAACTTACAACTTGAAAACAACTCTAAAGAGAAGACTCTAGAGTCTCACCAGGCGTACCAAAAACTATTGACAACGAGGATTGCACCCTTAGCCAAGTTAGACTTTCCTATCCTGTTGTAACATGGAAACACTCTCAGATTGTGGGTAATCTATAAGTGAGAGTGAATCTCCAATGTGGGTTGGTTCCCCTAGTAAATCACCTAATCTAAAAGACTTTTAGAGGAAAGGGTTAGAAGGAAGAAGCTAAAATTGAGATCCTAAAATGTAAGATGATTCATCAGCAATTTAAAGATTTTGATAAATTTTTACTCTCAAACAATCTCTGTAGAACTTTGATTCTCACAATCCCACCCTGAAAACATATAATCCAACAGTGATTTGCATAGAGGTTCACTAAACGAAACATAGAATACAACCTGAATTATATGAGACCCTTGTAAACAAACTCACAATAACAAGACATGAAGAGGATTTTGTATTTGAATCACAGTTAACATCAAATTGGTACTATAAATTTAAGACAAGAAAATGAGAAAGGAAAGTCCTGTTGTTTTATTGAAATGAAGGAGTGTCAAGCTCAAAATTTGAGTACAAGAAAAAGTTTACAAGACTCTCTGACTGAGTAGGAGAGCAAGAAACAACAATCTGAACTGAGAAAATTAAAATTTTCTCCAAAATTATATCTTCCAAGTGTCTTAATAGTGAAAATAGCAAAAATCAGCTCCACAGTATCTCAGAATTAGCAATTCTAATCCATTTTTGAGCTCCTCAAAAAAGCCTAAAAAAATAGGGTTCAAAATTGCTCCAAACTACATGAGGAAAATGGAAACTTGTTGTCTCCAAGAGGTTGATCCAAAAAATCTACAAAATCAGGTCTAAACTGCTCAAAATTGAAATTAGAAAGTTCAGTTTGCCCCCTCTTGTCCAAATTTTCCCAAGTGAACTCAACTCAAAATAGAAAGTCCAATGAAGACTCAAGTACCCAAACTACATTTTAAAAACATAACATTAAGGTAATTTATAGAAACATTACCTTAATGATGTTTTACATCATGTGCAATTTCAGAAATCAATATAGAAAACTCCCTATTACATTTGATTTGATACAATATTGACTCTAATTATTCTGATTTTTGCAGTTTGGGAAAAATTTGATATTTGCAAAGAGTCAAAATAATATGCAAGGGGCTACTATTACATTTTATTTTTCCATAAAGCTACTAAGGCACATGAACAACTTAACCTAGTAAGAAGAGGCCAAAGTACATATTATTTTCTCATAAAATCATAAAAGCAAGGTAAGAGGTCGTTTGATTTTCTTTAAAAAAACACTCAAGAAAAGTACCCTAAGGCATGTCAACCTAGGAAACATTTGTATCAAGGCATTATTAGAGGCTTTTTATTTTTAAAAAGAATGTGATAAAAGCTCACATTTGAATTAGGGCACTTGGAAACCCTAACATAAAAACTGACCCCTATCCCTAATTCTTGGCATCATTTTCACTTGGCATTTTGGAAGAAAAGAGCTTTGCATTTAGCCACCATGGAAACTAGGGTTTGAGAATTTTATTTTCATTTTTGTGTTGATTCCTCCTTGCTTTGTGTCGAATCCCCTCTGAAACTCCATGGTAAGTTGTTCTTTCATCATTCAGTGGCATTTCGACTTCATTTTGAAGGGTTTTAGGGCCTCTAGGTCATGGCCTCTATAGTTTTTATAACTCATTCTTTATGATTTGTTTCTCTATTGATTTCTCTTTGTCTTGGGCCGGTATGGATGCCTCCATATGGGGTATTTGTAAGACACACCCATGGGCTTTGATGGTTTTATCTTCACACAAAAACTGGGTGAGTTTCGATGCTTTCAATGTTGTGCATTTCCCTCTTAAATAAGCTCGATTGGAGCTTGATTTAAAAGAAAACGTTTGTCTTCTGTGTGAAAACAAAATAAATTGTGTGCTCTTCTATACAGGTCACAGCCATACCTTGCTCATTTCCTTATTTTTTTCAAAACATGACTTTTTTTCTGGGCTCGACCCATGATAGAAGATTAAAAAAAACTTCTGATAGAAACAACTTTATGCATTTCTTTATTATTTTTTGGGTTTGAAACCCCCTTAATGGTCATGCCATTCACCAAGTTTCTTACATTTTTGGGGTCTCTAACACTTGCATGAGCTCAAACCCTTTATAATCTTCTGCATTTGAAATTTTTGGAACAAACCCCAAGTGGGTTTGTGTTTTTGTGAAGAGAGATTCTTATCTCAGGCCGCAACCATGACAACACCAACTGGGGTTTTGATGCATCATAGATCTCTTGTTCATTTTTTGAATATGTAGAATATAACATTGTTCCTTTATTTTTTTGAATGACAACCAAAACAAATGCGTCTCTAAACAAGGTCGAGGCTTTACACTTTTATGGGTTTTGCATTTTTTGAATTAGAAAACATTATTATTCACCTTTATTTCGAAACCCTAGCTTCATTATAGCATTTGCTCATTGTTCTAAAAAAGAAAAAATGGCTTCATTTTCTTCATGTATACAACTTTAGCTTGCTTATATCCTTTGTTTCCTGAAACACAATGTTGCTCCACTAAGGGCTTGCCTTTCAAGGGCACTCACTAGGTACTCTCCATTTGCATTTTCTTATTCATATTTTCACATGGCTGCCATTATATTTGCACTTTCCTTGTTCTATGAAACATACACAAAAAATTCTCTACTTACACCCAAATGCATTGTATGAGCAATGGTAGCTTTAATGATGATGCCTCTATTTTGTTCATTCACTTCTTGTAATTCTTGTATTCGGCCAACATGATGCATCTGTAGGTCATGACACCTCCATTGTTGTTTGTTGCTATCCATTTTCAAGCACTTCAAAGCTTTGATACTATAGGTTGAAATTATTTTGCATTTAGAAAATGTACTTCAAACTTTCACTCTTCAATACTGTTGCATTTATCTTGTGAACATAAAACAATGTAATGAGATTCTCTTCTATAACTGTAGCATCATAATGCACCTGAAACAAAAATTGAGTTATGTGCTTCAATTTACTTCAGTGATGATGTTCCAAATACCAAAACTGTCTCTTTTAGAATATGCACACTCAAACCTTTAATGCATTGTATCCACAGTCAATAATGGCTTCTTTCCCTTTCATATCTTAGCTTACATAGTTCACTTGTAGCCGCTTCGTACTTCCATTTCTTGATAGAGCCAAAGTCTCTTTGCACTCTTCATGCATTTTTATCTTCCCTTGGATAGCTACAACTAATATGAGTCTTGATCCTTAGTGCATAGAAGATTTTTAAATAAGTGACACTTGATGATGATGTTTTGAAGCTTCTCCTATTGCTGTAGTTGCTACTCTTGATTTGTAGACTAGCATTGTGTATGCATGTTCACTATCACTCCATGACAATGTATCACTTGCTGCCTTATCAATGAAACATGGCAGTAATGTAATGTTGTAGCAACACTTTGAACATGACACATTTGTATGCAAACAAAAATATCTAATGAAAGATAGTGCATTTAATTTCTATTCTACATATTTTGAGCATTCTAGAAAGATTCCTTGCTCATCTGTGATCTTCATATTCACTTTTCATTTTGAATTTGATGGTCTTGTATGGGTAATGAATCAACCTCTCTTATATTGCTTTTGTGGACTTCTCCTTCAGTTGGATATGTTGATGGTGTTTTTTGCACAGCAACAACTTAGACAAGATACAAGTATCCTATCTCTTTTGAAAGGTAGATCTCTATCAACAAGCCTCGAGAGATAACCCCAAGGTCTCTAATTTTAGGTCTTGACAATGCATAAACAACTCAGTGATAAATGTGAAAATGTTGGTAATCGCAAGGGGGCTTACAAATGAACAATGTTGGAAGCGTACTTTCATCAGATGCAACAATATGGTGATGCTTTTAATCCTAAAACTAACCCAGATTCAAAATAAACAACAAAAGAGATAAGGGTTTAGAGAGATTCAACTCTAAACTAACTCCTAAGATCAATCACAATAATGATGAATGCTGCAAATGGACATATCTCCAATAAAATCAATCTCCGCTTGATCAAGGACGAGCCAACAAATTTGCAAAAATGGCGCAATCTTCTAAGGAAACTACATATTTTTAGACTATGAATATTTATCCACATACCCAATAATTGGCACAATGTAAACAAGCATCCACAGTTGAACTTAGCACAAAATAAGACCCAGATTAACTTTACACAACAAATTACAATCAACAAATTGCTAAAAGTATGGACCGAAGATCGATCAACATCATTAACATTCTACCATTATTGCAAAAGAACTGAAATCTAACATCTAGCATTGAGAATTGAGAACAAGAAACCATAAATTGTCAAAGTGTAACACAAAGCTTTCCAAATCAACAATCCAATTGCATTAACTTCTCCAGCATTACATAACAATTTCCAGTCTCTCCTCTCCTACAGCTACTAACTTGCAGAATCTAACTCCTAACTTAGCCAATTCTGGCTTCTAATAAGCTCTTCTAACCTAGTCTCACCCCTTACAAATGAGAAGCACTTCTAATTACATTTTGAATCAAATGTCAGGATTAAATCAATCCAATGGCTGCAATTGCACTTCTAGAAGCATCAAGCTGTTACATTTAATTTGGGAGCTCATGGTACATCATCATCCAATTGCATAAAAGTAGTTACATCATGGAACAATGAGAAAACAATATTATGCCAGCTTGTCATTAATGAAAATTCTGATTGGTTGACGAAATCAGCTTCACATGTCTTATAGAAACTCCTTCTAGTTGTAGACAGTTTGGGCACGGATTCTTATGCAAGTTCCACTTTTAATATTTGAATTGAACTCTTCCAGATTTCCCTTTTGGCACAAATCCATATGCAAGTCCCCCTTTTAATATTTATTTAATCCTGAAAAATAGATATCATCATTAGTAGCTCACATGTTAAAAAAATTCAATTCAAATTAAACTTGAATAAAATTTTGGCCTTTTAAAAAAACTTACATTTTTTAATGGGAACTTTCCATTTTTGGAATTTTTTATTTTCAATTTTTTTCTCTATCTCAAGAATTTCATTTTCAGGAACATTTTAAAATTTCAAGGAAAAAATTTCCATTTTGAAAAAATGCATTTCGAAAAAATTTCCATTTTGGGAAAAAAAATCATTTTTCAAAAAATCATTTTTCAAAAAATTTCCATTTTTAAAGAAAAAAATTTCAGGTTTTTGAGGGGGTCTTGGAATTTTCCAAAAATGGAAATTTTGGGATTTTGAGGGGTCATGGAAATTTTGGGATTTTCCATCAAGGATGGAAATTCCCGAATTCCCTATAGGGTCAAAATCCCCTAAACCTCATAACTTTTTTTCTAGAAGGAATTTTCAAAAAATTCAAAAAGCAACCCTGCCTAATTTTCCATCCTCTATCTATGGGTGCAAAAAAGAAAAAATTCCATTTTTGGAAAATTTCAGGTTTTTGAGGGGGTATTGGAATTTTCCATCAAGGACGGAAATTCCCGAATTCCCTTCAGGGTTGAAATCCCCTAAACCTCATAACTTTTTTTGTAGAAGGAATTTTCAAAAAGTTCAAAAAGCAACCCAGCCTAATTTTTCGTCCTCTATCCATGGGTGCAAAAAATATTTACATATAACATTGAAAATTCACTTCAAAATCCCCATTTTCAAATTCCAACACTTTTGAATTTCCCCTAGAGCCTCAAAATATTGTCCTCATCAAACCCAGTCTAGACTTAATCCCAAAATAACCTCCCAAGAAGAGCAAAACCAAAATTTTACCAAGCCAAGAGGCATAGATGCAAAAGAAAAAAGAGGGTCCCTGTCTTTGGTGGGGCGTGTGTGCGAAAATTGTACAACAAGATGCTTCATTTTGAACACTTTGAATGTATTTCTTTTCTCAAAGCCCCACTTGTAGTCAAGGGGTAGCATGCTGGGCTCAACCCTTGTGGGAGCCCATTTTCACACCACATGCTATTATGTCTTCAAAATAGATCAGTAATGTGACTTTTTCTATACCTGCACAGTGAACAAACATGTTAGATAAAAAATAATAATTAAGTTCAATGTTCCTGTGATGTTTCATCTTTTGTGTTCCCTTGCACACTTCTGATATTTGCTCAATTGATTCAATGCACCACAAGCAATGTACTATATTGTTGTTGATAGATCATATAGGGGGATTCATAACTGTAGCTCTAACAAAGCTTTCTCAATCATCTGTAGGTTCACTTGGAGACCAAGAGCAAGGAGGGATAAGCAACAACGAAGCCAACTTGAAGACACCTAAGGCAATGATGGCTATGATTCTTCCTATGTTTTCATTTCTTTCTTTTATCTTCAGTAACATAGTACATTCCTCGTGTTCTGTTGACTCAACTATTCTGACGACTTGTGTGGGACACTTGATCTTTCTTTTTATTCCAATGAATATGAAAACAACATTTGTGCAATCTTGTTCAATTTTGTACCTCTGTTTTGCAAAAGTGTATGAAACATTATGGAATGATAAATCAATACAAAATGAAATCATTATTCTTTTTATCTCATGCAATCTTTTCTATGTTGTAAACATCAAATGGAAAACTGAATGCTCTCTTTAACTGAAAACACATTGCACATTTTAACTGAACAATTGTTTTAAACTCCAATACATGCAATGGTTTAAACAAATGCATAAATGAATTGAAATATTTTCACCTTAAAATGAACTTAATTTAATTAGCTCAGCCAATTTGAACTGTGATGAAAAATTGGTAACACCCCTCTTGGCACATTTTAAACTATACAATTCTTTACACTTTCCAATTACATTTGTTTGGAAGTTCCAAAAGATTCTTCAACAAATCCACTTTGTGTAGATCTTGTAATCATTGTGGTCCATGAGACCACATCTCCTTGAGGTATTTTGTTAAACAATTGACCTACCTTGTGTGTGCTTCCATATTTTGTATACACATTTATGAGTGTAGTTATAACTATGTAATATAATATGTCATTTCCCAATCCTTGTTTTATGGATGTGCATATCCCTTTCCAAAGCTTCCATTTTGGTATAGGCATGGGGGATGTTGGAAAATTCTTTGGAATTTGGTTTTACACCTAGAAATTGCTTTTCTTGAAATTTTCTAAGCCTTTTCAACAAATCCATTTTGTGCATATCCTATAATCATTCTAGTCCACGAGGACACATCTCATTGAGGAATTTTTTCAAACAATTCATGTGCCTTCTCTATGCATCCACATTTTGCATGTGTCTACTAAGGCAATTGCAACCATAACACTCATGAAAATCTCCCCTTCTATGTTTTGATAGATATCATACCCCATTCCAAGGTCCCCTTGCTGCCTTTGAGGCATTTTTTCAAACAACTCATTTCCTTGTCTATGCTACCACATTTTACATACATGTCTACCAAAGCATTTTATCAAACAACATAGACAAGGCAGTGAGTTGTTTGAAAAAATGCCTCCAAGAAATGTGGTCTCATGGTGATGGACATCACCATGAGACCACATTTATTTGATGCATTTTTTCAAATAGTTCATTGCCTTGTCTATGCTATTGCTTACTATTATAATTTGATAGATTTTTTCCAAGCATCCATAGTTTGTTCAAAAGCACCTGTTTTAGGATTTTAGCCATACCAGCAAGGAAGTGAATTGTTTGATAAAATTCTTTGGTAGAAATGTATAGAAAATGTGGTAGCATAGACAAAGCAGTGAGCTTTTTGAAAAAATTCCTCAAAGAAATGTGGTCTCATGGTGATGTCCATCACCATGGGACATCACCATGAGACCACATTTCTTTGAAGCATTTTTTCAAGCAGGTCATTGCCTTGTCTATGCTACCACATTATTATTATACCAAATCATTTTGTTCACATTATAAAATCATGGTATTCCATGAGACCACATTTCTTTGAGGAATTTTTTCAAACAGTTCATTAACTTGTCTATGCTACCACATTTTACATACATGTCTACCAAATCATTTTGTTCATATTATAAAATCATGGTATTCCATGAGACCAAATTTCTTTGAGCAATTATATGTCAAATAGTTCATGTGCCTTGTCTATGCTTCAACATTTTGCATACATGTCTAATAGTGAATTTGAAACTATAACATTTGACAAAAATCTGCCTTCCATTATTCTTTGAGGGATGTCCATACCTTGTTTAAAATAGACCATCTTGGAAAATGTAGGGGGATGCTATCGAAGGTTGTCGATTTTGGATTTACACTTTCCAATTGCATTAGCTTGAAAGATTCTAATTTTTTTTTAACAAATCTATTTTGTGCATATTCTAAAATCATTATGCTTCATGAGACCATATCTCTTTGAGGCATTTTTCCAAACAATCCACCTATCTTTTCTATGCTTCCACATTTTTTTACACATCTACTAGGGTAAGCTATAACTATAAATTCAAAAACTGCCTCTATCCTTAATGCTTTGATGGATTCCCATATCCTATCCCAAAGATACTTTCTTGGCATGCGTAGGGATGATCTTGACAAAGGTTGTAGAATTTGGCTTCACACCTACTAATTCCATTTGTTGGGAAGTTTCCAAAACCTTTTCAACTAATCCATTTTGTGCATATCCTGAAATCATTGCAATCCATGACATATCTCTTTAATGCATTTTTTCAAACAATTCACATGCCTTGTCCATGCTTCCACATTTCTCATACATTTTTGCGAAGGGAGTTTCAATTATAACATTTGACAAAAATATGCCTTTCTTTCAATGATTTAATTGATGCCCATACCTTGTTCCAAAGGTAGGATGTCGAAAAAAGTTGTGGAATTTGGATTTATACTCAAGCCAATTGTATTTTCTTGAAATATTGTAATGTATTTAAAAAAATACATTTTGTGCTTATCTTGCAATCATGGAATTCCATGAGACCACATTTCTTTAAGGTATTCCATCAAAAAATTCATGTGCTTTGTCTATGCTACCACATTTTTCATACATGTCTATTTGTGGATATTATATTGGTAGGTCATACGTTAGAAAATGGCTAGAGCAAAGTCACATGATAAATTCTTGCAAGGTAAAAATACTTCAAAAAAATTGCTTTCCATTTTCCTTGTGTTCTTAGTGCACTTGTTTATTCATCATGGTTGAGTGACATTTACTCTTCAACATGATGATTGTATGTACATTTTGTATGAAGGGTTGAATGACATATATTTCATTTATTTGTATGGATTCATTTTTTAGGAACTAATATTTGTCTCTTTATCATGCTACAACTAAAACTCTCTGTCATGCCAAGGAAATGATCAAGGATTAAACCAACACAGGAAGAGCAAGAAGCTAAAAATGCAAAGAAAGCAACAAGTATGAGGGAACTTCATGAGAAGAGGAAATTGGACATGATTGTCCAAGACATACCAATTGAAGAGGAACCTCAGATCAACAAGTGATATGGTATTGGAGCCACAAAGGGAATGAATGAAAAAACTTCAAACTATGAGAGATTTGAATACTGTAGTTGGAGACACGCCCTCTACCGCAAGTCAAGATGGAGGGACACCATCTACCACATATCAAGTTGAGTGTACATCATCACTCACATGTGAGAAAGGAGGCATGACATCGTTCCCACCTCAACCTCAAGGTACATCATATATTCCATCTCTGATCGAAGGTATGCTATCTATCCCATCTAATTTAAATATTGATGAAATTTCTAATGTTGAGATGAATTTACCTTTGAGAAAACCACCTAGAATTTTTCATAGAAATCCAAAGTATTTGGTTGATATTGATGAGAATATTTTGCAGCCAATGGAAGGTAAGATTCCAAAACGCACTTGTATAAGATATGCTCATAAGATTTGGAGAGTGTTCTTTGAAAATTTAAATGAGACCACAAGATGTCAACTATTCATTGAAATGATGTGAAGTATAAAGTATAGGTCCATCATAAAGATTCTTGGGTTGAGAACATCGAAGGCTTCAAGTGAAAAATCTATTGTCAAGAATCTAATGAGTACATATGAGAGTGTGGGTAACACTTCACACACAAAAGATAGTAATGTCACATGACATGTTATTACACCGACAATAGTAAGTAATCAAACAAGGAAAAATCATCTAATTAGAAATATGAGTCAAGCATTGAGAATTAATAGAAAAACTATCAAGAGCCATTGGCAGGCGCTAAAGAATCGAGGACACCAATGCCACGAAAAGATAAACCAATTGTTGAAGCATTGAGATCACTAATTAAATACTTTTGGAAGAATTACACAAAGGTATCTTTAAATCAAAGGGATGTGGTAAAAAGGAAAATTGGTAGTTGAAACTGTGAGACACATCCAAAGCATTTTTTGGATACGACTCAAACACAATTTTTTGGTAAATTTCTAGAGATGTATCCTCAAATTAAAATTTGTCAAAGATATTTTGAAATGCTAAAACCTTTCTATGTCAAAATAAATCACACATGCACTACTTGTTGTTGTAGATTACATATTGAATTTTCTAACCATTTTGATGTTTATTGATCTATATGTTTAGATTTACATACTAATAATGTTTTGCAGGATTGTGGCATACATTCCCCACCAACATCTTCAAGAGACTTATATCAACAATTTTATGTGAAAGAGAGAGAGGAAGGTCAAATATTCTATAGAAAATTATGCTTGGATGGAACATGTCAGCATTGTGATAAAACAGTGGCCTACAAACAAAAGATGGTAATGAAGCTAAAAGGTGTGATTTGGTTATTCAAAAAATTCTAGTGTATCAGTTTATGTCTACATTTCATGACAGTATAGTGTATGAGTATGCAAGGATTGCATACCCATAGAGCTTGATGGCTGGACTTGCAATTCAAGTTATGCAAGGACACATTTCCACTTGGTAGCATTGTTTCAATAGTCTATAGTCATAGCGTGAGGTGCAATCACAATATTACAACTCAACACAGGTTTCTATATTTGTGCACATCACATTCATTCATGTGATTGATAGTACAAAGTATGACAAAAATATCATAAGGGAGTATCATTTTTATATTAGTGATGGTTGCATGCATTCTACAAATTTTTTGCAAGGTTGCTTTAAGGTGTTCTACAATGATTTGGCTAGAAGGGGCATATCATTCAGTCAATATATCATATGGTTGGATAACTGTGCATCACAATTCAAGAACTCACAAATTTTCTATTGGTTGAGCAGGATGCATAATATTACAGGTGTTTAGCATATGTGGAACTTTTATGAGGTTAGGTATGGAAAGGGGGAGCATGATGGTGTAGGAGCATGTATCAAAAGATCCATAACATGAGAAGAGTTAAAGTATAAAGACAATGCAAAGTTGACAGATGCAAAATCAATCATCGAGAGGTGTAATACTTTGATGGGTCCAGGTAATGAAGGTAAGTCTTTAGTTCGTAGATTATTTTGGTTGATAGATGATACTAATGTTGCACCATATGAGGAATATTGTACACTGACAAGATCAAGTAAGCTACACTCTTTCAAAAGCTCAAATGTAGGTTCATGGATTATCCAAATGTAGAAGATGGCATGCTTTTGTTCTTCATGTTCAATTCAAGCCTAGAATGAGTGTGAGTTAAAGGAGTGGGTTGATGAATGGTGGTTAAGTTATCTTAGCCTACTTGACACTATCGCCCCCCCACGACACTAGAACTAACATAGATGAAATAATTGGTTGACTTTGACCACATATCAAATCTAGTTCAACTGGGTAATATATCTACTTACATAGTTTTCGAAATTCCTAATGTTATCTTACTTTGTAGTGTTTTTGTAATGTTGACTAATTTCATCTAATTTGTTGCACATATCAATGTAGCACATGTTTATGTAGTTATTGCAGATGAAGACAATAAAGAGGGAACATATTATTACTTGTGTCATTGTGTTGAGGCTAAAAAGAAATTGGAGGTCCTAGTTACAGATGGAAGAAACATCGAATACCCTATAGGCTTGGTGGTTGTTACTGGAACATGGCTTAGAAGGTACCCATATAAGAGTGTTAATGTTTGGCTATTTCAAGACTTTGACATGCATCAGAAGATTCTTCATTACTCAAACCTTATTGTGGCATCCAATGTTCATTTAATACAATATCAGGGTAGACCTTTGAACAAGACCTTGTGGAAGGTGTGTGAGTCTGACCATGAGGCAATACTTGACACAATAAAGAGTAGAGCAGACCCAGATGGTTCATTAGATTAATTTTAAAGTATGCACATTGATTTTGTAAATTCATGTTATTGATATTAATGTATTGTAGTTGACAGTTAGACCTTTCATTTCTATATTTCAATTTTACATATGCTTATCCTTTTTTTGCTGGTGCATTTTTACACATATACAGTGAATATTGGGAAAATTGTATGCATGTTTATGGTTTCACCATTTGACCATCTGGGGACCTCAATTTGCAAACTTGACCTTTGTAGCCCTAGATCAGACTCGGGAGACCCTACCTCAACCATAATTTCACCTAAAACATCAAAAATTTCTATCATATCCATCCAAAATATATCATCTTTCCCTCATCTTAGCATTTTCATCCATTATCATAAGCTATTCATCACAACTGTCATCCTTAGATCTTGGTCCTTTCAACCATTAGCCTACCCTTATCATCTTATCATTTTCATCATCATTGACCATCCTTATCTTCCTATCTAATCTATATCCTATCATATCATATCCAATCTTTATCATTTTTTATCCTATCTCATCACCCAATCATAATCCATATCATATCTTATCAAAATCAATCTTGTCAAGAGTCTATGAAGTAAAAAAGGAATATTCTCTAAAACACTTGAAAAGAAGTAGACCAACATGAATGAGATAGATAATGTATTGAATGAAGAGATTCTTCCTACTCTTAAGAGGTTTCAAGGAAGGTTATTGTGTAGTATGTGGAATGGGAAAATGGCAATAGAGAAGTGGAAAAACTCAAGAGGTTTTGTATTTGGTAAATATTTGTGCAGGAAAAGAAAGTGAGAGATGATGCTATAGGTGGATTTGAACAAATGAATTCAAAGATTCTTGAACTTAAGACTTCCATGGAGAAAATACAACTGGAAATAGATGATAAGGAAGAAACAATATCAAATGTAAGTGCAAAAAAAGAGAATTGGTGTGGTGGACACATGGAAGTATTCAAGACATTGAAAAATATATCAAACAAAGGGATGTTGTTGTCCTAAGCATTGATGACATAGCAACTGATCTAAAGCTCAAAGTAAAATATATGAAAAATAATTTAGAAGATCATGAAAAGGAATAACAGGGGGTGTTAACAGGTAATAGCACTAGAGATGAGGAAAAAATGTGTGCATGATCAACTTACAAATGCAAAAGCAATAGTTGGAAGTATTAAATTGAAGAAAAGAAACTGAAGACTAAAATTAACCACTTAGAAAAGGAATTAAAAGATAAGAAGAAGATTTTATTGTCAATGAAAAGGAGGTTAGTCTTCTCTAAAAACATTTGAAAAAGAAGCAGACCAAAATGAATGAGATAGATATGTATTCAATGAAGAGATTCTTCTTGCTCTCGAGAAGTTGAGGAAGGTACATGTGTTTGATGTTGTGGATATGGTTGTTGATATGTGGTTTTCATTGATGTCAACACTATTAGCATTTGGTGTATTGAAGATTGTATATGTCGAGGATATTGAGAAAATTGTAAAAGAAAGTATTCTTGGTTCCCAAAGGAATTGTGCAGGTCAAGAAGGCATTGTGTTTTGTATGTTGAAGATTAGCTGATGTGGATTAAAGGGTTTATTGTTTAATTTTTCTAGATCATCTACTAGAAGTTTCAGAGGTCCGTGTGAAGTTTTGAGTATGTTGTGGTCTGACAGTGTGTTGTTGGTCTTTGTCAGTGTTCCTGAATGAAGTTTGTGTAATTCTTGTTTTCTCAGTTGTTACACATGCTTCTCTATTGTTTCTTGGTGTTCTCTGGCATCTCTAGATCATTCTCTATCTTTTTTGTATGTCCACATTATTTAGAGAGTTCATGGTTGAAGATCTTGTCTTGCGCATGTTCAGTTTTTCTTGTTCATGGCTGACATGTTGATGGTAGCGTTTTGTGGATCTTCGAGGTGTAATTAATTAAAGTCTTCTCACATTGGAGATATTATTTTGGGTCTCCACTATGTTGTGGCCGACCTTGGTGGATTCACATTAAAATTTTATTTGTAAAATTTGGCCGACATTACAAATATATTTTATTTCCTTGGCCAACGAAGTAGTGATGGAATTTCATGTAGCAGATATATAAGGGCGATTAGTTCATTGTTGAAGATGGTGCTTCATGTGCTCCTATGTGTGTATGTGTGAATATCATTCAATTGCTAAGCAGAGTGTGAAGAAGAATGTGTGAAGTGTGAAGAAGTGTTGAGCTTAATTGGAACTGTAATTAGGCTTGTGAAGAAGCTATTTTCTCAGTTCACAAATCTTGGATGGTTTTAATCCAAACCCTATTGTTAGACAATGAGTCCTCTTTTGTAATTTAGCAGTGAGCTCTAGGCAGTGTGTCTGAATGCATGTGCATTCCCCTTATTATTTCTTTTATACTTCTAGCAGACTATAATCTTGTGGACAAACATCCACCGTGGTTTTTCCCAACAGGGTTTCCATGCAAAAAATCTTTGTGTTATTTGTCTCTCTGATGTGTTGATTGTTTATGGTTAATTATTATTCATCAAATCTGATATTAAGTTAAGATTAGTAAGAAAAGTTTTAGTCTCTGATATATCTGATTCACCCCCCCTCTCAGTTGTGTATCCTTGTTTTGCCAACAATTGGTATCAGAGCGGGTTCCTCTGAAGAAAGTCTAAAAGCTTGAGGTGATCTGAGATGGAAACAACATTCAAGAAGGACAGTCCTAGATTTGATGGCACTAACAACTCACTGTGGAAAGTTAGGATGCAATGTCACTTAATGTGTATTGGTGATGCTATCCTTAGAATGGTCCCTCTACTGTTGATGAGATCAAAGATGCTGAAAGCAATATCAGGGCTATTGAAGCTTTGGTGAGTGCCTTGACAGATTCAAAGATGGCTAATGTGGTAGGTTTGCATACAACTCATGAACTTTGGATGAAACTTGAAACTTTGTATGAAGGAGATGCACATGTGAAGATGGCTTAGCTACAAGATAGAAATGAAAGTATGAGAATCTGAAGATGGGTGAAGATGAAAATATCACCTCTTTTATGCAAAGAGTAAATGAGATAGTGATGGGTATTACATGTGCCGATGGTTCTGTGGATGAGGATGAAATTGTGGCTAAAGTATGCAGATCCCTTCCTCCCTCCTACAAAATGAAGGTTCATGCTATTGAAGAGTTTGGATCAGTAAACAAGTTGACAAGAGATATGTTGATTGGGAAACTTGTTGCTTTTGAGATAAGTGAATTTGGTGAATCCACACCAAAGATTGAATCTACATTTAAGGCTACTATGTCTAGAAACAACAGACAAAGATATAGTCCAGGAGAGAGTTCCAGGAAGGTATCCAAGTATGATGAAGAACTGAAACAACTTGAAGATAAAGAAAGAGAAGTAGAAGAACTGGAAGTGTTGATTGCAAAGCAAGAAGGGAGAGGAAAAGGTAAGTATGAAGATATATTACCTATTAAATGTTTTTCATGTAGTAAAATAGGTCACTCTACATCAAGATGTCCTGAAAGAGTTCCTAGATCTAAACCTAAGAATTCTAGATTCCCGAAGAGATGCTACTTTGTTGAAGAAGCAGTGACTGATGAAGAATCTGATAAAGATAATGGAAAAGAAGATGATTGGGATTTCATTGCTACCATTGAAAATAATCCCATGGCTACTGAATCTACTAAAGATGAAAAATCTCTTGCAGCTCAAGTTGAAGAAAAAGATGAGTGGGTCATAGATAGCGGATGCTCACATCATATGACTGGTGACAAAAGCAAATTTGTGAGTCTGGAACAGTATGATGGTGGAGTTGTAAGATTTGGAGATAACAATGCTAGTGTAATTCATGGCAAAGGATCCATTTTCCTTGGTGGTAAGGAAAACACTCATGATGTCCTCTATGTTGAAGGTCTGAAGCACAACCTATTGAGTTTTGGATAGATGGTTCACAAGGGATATGATCTACAATTCAAAGACAAAAGATGCAAGATACGTGGAAGTTCCAAAAACTTGATTGCAACAGGAAAACAAACACAAGGTAACATTTTTCACTTGAATACTGCTAGTGGAAGTTGTTTGATTGCTCAAATAGATGAAAGCTGGTTGTGGCATAGGAGATTGTGTCATGTAAATTTTTACAACATTATCAAGATAAGTTCTACTCAAGCAATAAGAGATCTGCCTAGATTAGTGAAGTCTGCTAATACAATTTGTAAGGAATGTCAGATGGGTAAACAAACTAGAATCTCTTTTCAGAGCAAACATTTTTATTCAAATAATTTGCTGGAGTTGCTACATACTGACCATTGTGGTCCTTCCAGAGTCACAAGTATTCATGGAGAAAGTTATTTTATGCTGGTTATTGATGATTACTCTAGAATGATTTAGGTTTCCTTTTTGAGAGAAAAATGTGAAGCACTGGAGAAATTGAAATGCTTCAAGGCTATGGGAGAAAATGAGAAAGGTATGAAAATCAAGTTCCTGAGATCTAATAGAGGTGGGGAGTTCATTTCTAAGGAATTCAACTCTTATTTTAAAGAACATGGAATTAAAAGACAGTTATCTGCTCCTCGAACCCCTCAACAGAATGGAGTTGCAGAGAGAAAGAATAGAACAATTCTGGATGTTGTCAGAACCATGATGATGGAAGGGAATGTGTCTTAAATGTACTGGAGTGAAGTGGTAAGTACTATTATGTATACCTTGAACCGAATAAATGTGAATGGAAATTATGGTAAGACCCCTTATGAGTTATGGTTTGGTCACAAGCCTACTGTTAAGTATTTTAAGATCTTTGGAAGCAGGTGTTATATCAAGAGAGATGATGATATAGGAAAATTTGATGCTAGAAGCGATGAAGGGATCTTCCTAGGTCACTCTATTAAGAGCAAGGCATACCGGTGCTATAATAAAAGACTGAGAAAGATGGTTGAAAGTGAAAATGTCAGAGTTGATGAGGAATCTATCAAATCATCCAGACGATGCAACTATGATTCAGATGAAGACAACGCAAGTCAAATAAAGAACACTCAAACACCGAATCTACTTCAGATTATTCCATATATTCTGGTGAAGCAACCTCAATTTGTTTCGGTAAATTAAGTTAGTCAAGAAGCTCAGAAAAGTGTAGAGGCATAGGCAAGTGGAAGTGTAGATGAAAGATTAAAAGAATCAGAAGTCCAAGAAAGTCCCAAAACTCCAAGGTATGTAAAGCTAAATCATTCTGAAAGTCAAATCATAGGAGATAAGAGTAAAGGAGTGTAAACTAGAAGAAAATTTGCAAAAGAACATTGTCTGATATCCAATATTGAACCTAAGAGTGTCACTGAAGCTTGTCAAGATGAACATTGGCTGGAAGCTATGAAGGAAGAGCTGACACAAATTGAAAAGAATGACACATGGCTATTGGTTCCTAGGCATAAAGACAAAAATGTGATTGGTACCAAATGGGTATTCAAAAACAAGCTAAATGAAGAAGGTGAAGTGGTCTAGAATAAAGCAAGACTGGTATGTAAAGGCTATTCTCAAATGGAAGGGATAGATTTTGAAGAAACCTTCGCCCCTGTAGCTAGAATTGAAGCTGTGAGATTATTTCTTGCTTATACTACATACAAGAATTATAAAGTCTATCAAATGGATGTGAAGTCTTCATTTCTGAATGGAGAACTAGATGGAGAAGTGTACATTGAACAACCAGATGGATTTCAACTCACTGAACATGAAGATATGGTTTTCCCACTAAAGAAAGCTCTTATGGACTTAAGCAAGCCCCCAGAGCATGGTATACTAGATTGGACAAATATTTTCTAAAGCTTGGATTCACTAAAGGTATTGTTGATAGCAACTTATACTTCAAGTTAGATCATGATAAGGAGTTGATTATAGAAGTTTTTGTTGATGATATCATTTTTGGAGGAGATGATAATCTATGTATGAAGTTTGCTGATGAAATGAAGAGTGAATTTGAGATGAGCATGATTGGTGAAATGAAGTTCTTTCTGGGATTGCAAATTACACAATTGGACCAGGGGATTTTCATATCTCAGTCCAAATATGTGAAAGAGCTACTGAAGAAGTTTGGAATGGATGAATCCAAACCTGTTGGTACTCCCATGGTAATCGAATGTAAGCTAACATAGAATGATGATTCTCCAAAGGAAAATCAAACTTGGTACAAATCAATGATTGGTGGATTGCTCTACTTGACACAGACTGGACCAGACATTATGAATGATGTATGTATGGTTGCTAGATTTCAAGCTGATCCAAAGGAATCACATGTGACTGCTGTCAAAATAATTTTGAGATATCTTAAAGGAACAAATGACTTTGGACTTTGGTATCCAAAAGATGATGATCTCACTTTGTGTGCATACACTGATGCAGATTGGGTTGGTGATGTAGATGACAAGAAAAGTACTAGTTGTGGTTCCTTCTTCCTAGGGAAGAAGCTGATATCTTGGTTGAGCAAAAAGAAGAATTCAATTTCTCTATCCATTGCTAAAGTAGAATACATTGCTACTGCAAATAATTGTACTCAAGTGATATGGATGAAACTAAGAGATATCAGAGTGATATATGAAGAGCCTATTGCCATATACTGTGAAAATTCAAGTGCAATAAACATCTCAAGGAATCTGATACTACAGTCTAAGACTAAACATATTTCAATTAAGTTTCATTTCTTGAGGGAAAAAGTGAATGAGAAAGAAGTCAGACTGGAGTATGTGCCTACCAAAGAACAGATTGCAGATATATTTACTAAGCCTTTGCCGAAGGATACTTTTGAGTATCTCAGAAGAATGCTAGGGGTAATTACCCCTCCTAATAAGAACTAAAGATGCATTTATTTGCATCAATTTGAGAGCTTCATTGCTATATTCTGATCTGGATTGATGTTTTCGTGGCTGCTACTCAGGGGGAGTAGTCAGATGTGTGGATATGTGGTTAAGAGTGTGTGCATGGAAAGGTCATGGTTACCTTTTCCATTGATGTCAAAGGGGGAGAAGTGCATTGTGAAAAATTCTTGTGGAGAGAAGTTCAGTTGAGAGGAGAAGTGCAAAAGAAGTCAATGTGTTGGGTTGATGGTATTATTTTTCACATCTTGTGTTGCCATCAATGCCAAAGGGGGAGATTATTGGATGTTGTGGATATGCTTGCTGATATGTGGTTTTCATTGATGTCAACACTATTAGCATTTGGTGTATTGAAGACTATATATGTCGAGGATATTGAGAAAATTGTAAAAGAAAGTATTCCTGGTTCCCAGAGGAACTGTGAAGGTCAAGAAGGCGTTGTGTTCTATACATTGAAGATTAGATGATGTGGATTAAAGGGTTTATTGTTGAATTTTTCTAGATCATCTACCAGAAGTTTCAGAGGTCCGCATGAATTTTTGAGTATGTTGTGGTCTGATAGTGTGTTGTTGGTCTCTGTCAGTGTTCATGAATGAAGTTTGTGTAATTTTTGTTTTCTTATTTGTTGCAGATGCTTCTCTATTGTTTCTTGGTGTTCTCTGGTGTCTCCGGATCATTCCCTATCTTTGTGGTATGTCCACATTATCCAGAGAGTTCATGGTTGAAGATCTTGTCTTGCGCATGTTCGGTTTTTCTTGTTCATGGCCGACATGTTGATGGTAGCATGTTGTGGATCTTTGAGGTGTAATTAATTAAAGTCTTCTCACATTGGAGATATTATTTTGGGTCTCCACTATGTTGTGGCTGACCTTGGTGGATTCGCATTAAAAGTTTATTTATAAAACTGGGCCGACATTACAAATATATTTTATTTCCTTGGCCGACGAAGTAGTGATGGAATTTCATGTAGTGGATATATAAGGGCGATTAGTTCATTGTTGAAGATGGTGCTTCATGTACTCCTATGTGTGTATGTGCGAATATCATTCGATTGCTGAGTAAAGTGTGAAGAATAATGTGTGAAGTGTGAAGAAGTGTTGAGCTTAATTGGAACTGTATTCAGGCTTGTGAAGAAGCTATTTTCTCAGTTCACAAATCTTGGATGGTTTTAATCCAAACCCTATTGTTGGATAGTAATTCCTCTTTTGTAATTTAGCAGTGAGCTCTAGGCAGTGTGCCTGAATGCATGTGCATTCCCCTTATTATTTCTTTTATACTTCTAGCAGACTATAATCTTGTGGACAAACATCCACCGTGGTTTTTCCCAATAGGGTTTCCATGCAAATAATATTTGTGTTCTTTGTCTCTCTGATGTGTTGATTTTTTATGGTTAATTGCTTATTTATCAAATATGAGATTAAGTTAAGATTAGTAAGAAAAGTTTTAGTCTCTGATACAACTGATTCACCCCCCCTCTCAGTTGTGTGTCTTTGTTCTGCCAACAACGTGTGTAGATTCTTCCCTGTTTATTGTGCGACCAAACCGATAGTTCCAACATGTTCGTATCAGTGGTTTTATGCTAGGCATGGTCCTATTTCACACCCAAACACACCAAAATATTATGAGCTACATTGTACTAATGATATCCCTTAAGATTTCAAAGTGCAAAAAGGTAGCAACCTTTGAAGAGCTTTTACTCGAAAACCATGTCAATTAGAAACAATTTTTCTAAGGCTATAGGATCATGTAGGGCCCCTCTACAATAATCTCTCTCAATTTTTGATATCTCTAAGGCGTTTTCCCGTAGTGTCCAATTTTCAGTTGATGGAAAAAGTATCAAATGCATGTAGTGTAAAGTTTCAAAGGGGTGTAACTTTC
Source organism: Sequoia sempervirens (assembly GCA_007258455.2). Lineage (NCBI taxonomy): Eukaryota > Viridiplantae > Streptophyta > Pinopsida > Cupressales > Cupressaceae > Sequoia > Sequoia sempervirens. Next base: position 263,936,691 of record VDFB02058242.1, read on the forward strand.
ATTCTACTCCTCGTGCAACCAAACTGAGAGTTCCAACACATTCATATGGTGCATTTAGGCTAGGCATGGTCCTATTTCACACCTAAACATGCTGAAATAGTCTAAGCTAGATTGTACCGACGATATCCCTTAAGAGTCCAAAGTGCAAAAAGGTAGAAATATTTTGAGTTGTTACTCATAAATCATTTCACTTAGAAACAATATTTCTAAGGATACGGGATCACATAGGTCCCCTCAACAATAACCTCTCTCTATTTTTGATATCTTTGAGGTGTTTGCCCGTGGTGTCTAATTTTCAGTCGATGGAAAAAGTGTCAAATGCATGCAGCGTAAAGTTGCAAAGGGGTGCAAATTTCATTCTACTCCCCATACAACCAAACTGATAGTTCCAAAACATCTAGATGGGTACATTTAGGCTAGGCATGGTCCTATTTCATACCCAAACATGTTGAAACAATCTGAGCTACATTGTACCTGCGATATCCCTTAAGAGTCCAAAGTGCAAAAAGGTAGCAATTTTTGACAAGCTGTTACTAAAAAATTGTGTCACTTAGAAACATTTCATCTAAGGCTATGGGATTACATAGGGCCCCTCTACAATAGCCTCTCTCGGTTTTTGATATATCTAAGGAATTTTCCCATGGTGTCCAGTTTTCAGTTGATAGAAAATGGGTCATATGCATGCAATGTAAAGTTGCAAAGGGGTATAACTTTCATTTTGCTCCTTGTGCAACCAAAATGACAATTCCAATATGTCTGTATGGGTACTTTTACACTAGGCATGGTCCTTTTTCGTACCCAAACATGTCAAAATAGTTTGAGCTACATTGTACCGACGATATCTCTTAAGATTTCAAAGTGCAAAAAGGAAACAATCTTTGATGAGCTATTACTCAAAAAATGTGTCACTTAAAAACAATCTATCTGAGGAGCGAGATCATGTAGGGCCCCTCTACAATAACATCTCTCAGTTTTTTGTATCTCTAAGGTGTTTTCCCATGGTGAATGTTTTTCTGGTGCTCCAAAAATCGTTAGATGCATGTAGTGTAAAATTGCAAGGTAGGCTACTTTTTGTTTTGGTCTTCGTGGGGAAACATCTAGTTGGACACATCTACATTAGGCATGGTCACCGCCCTTCATTATAAAAGGTTCATAGTCTTTCCTTTTTGAAGGGTCATAACTTTTCGCCTTTGAAATGTCACAACCTAAATCATATCATCACTATTCGTGAGAACCTAAATTAATTTATTTGCAATATTTCCTAAGGTTGTATTCTTAATCGTATTCTTCAAGGATTTTGTGGATGTCCTTCTCAATGATAAATTTCTCTTCCTTTTATGTTAGTTCTTATCAACCTAGAAAGCATTTCAACAAAAAAAAATTTAATACACATTGAGTAATCTTGTTGAAGATACATCCGGTCCTGAAGCAAACAACTAGATATACATAATACACAAAATATGAGGCGTACACGTGAATACATGTAATACGTGAAGTATACAACGGAAGCATATAACATACACGTGAATACATGTAATACATGAAGTCTACAAAGGAAGCATGAAGCATACACATGAAAACATGAAGTACACACAGGAAGCATGAATCATACACATGAACAAGTTAAGTATACACAAGAAGCATGAAGCATACACACGAATGGTAGCATGAAGCATACACGTGGAATGGTAGCATGGAGCATACACATGGAATGGTAGATATCTTCCAAGAATTATATGACAAACTTCTAGAGGTATGAGGTCACATGTGATAATGTCTTGCTCATTTTTAGTTGCATACTTCAAAGTGCATTGTATGAATTTCCTTACCATATAACTTACCACTGCTAGATGATCTTTCTCCTCATTTTCCATAGTAGCAAGATCAGGCTGTGGTATTGTAATGTTCTATAGAAACCATCCAGATAGAAATTAAACTTCAAATCAATAATAATTTGATTTTTAAATAATAAACAAGTATAACAACAAATGTAATTTGAAATTTACTAATATGCCTCATACCCCTATCAAAAGCATGGAGCTATCAATTATGGAAGACACACCATGATCCATTTCCATATGAACATCAAGAGGTGTCTCTGCCTGCATCATCTGAAAATAAAACAACATTATTCAACTACGAAAACTAGAATAGTGATGCAGGTCATGACTTATAATGTATGAGATAGTCAACAAAATTTTGAGAACTTTGGTATAGATGTGTATGAAAAATGTGGTAGCATAGATAAGGCAGTGGATAGTTTGAATTTTTTTTGAGAGAATTGTTTGATAAAATGCTTTGGTATACATGTATGGAAAATGTGGTAGCATAGACAAGGCAGTGAGTTGTTTGAAAAAATGCCTCAAAGAAATGTGGTCTCATGGTGATGACATTTTTTCAAAAAACTCTCTACCTTATCTATGCTATTGCTTACTATTATGGTTTGATATATTTTTTCCAAGCATCCATAGTTTGTTCAAAAACACTAGTTTTATGATTTTAACCATAGTAGCAAGGAAGTGAACTGTTTGATGAAATGCTTTGGTAGATGTGTATGGAAAATGTGGTAGCATAGACAAGGAAGTGAGATGTTTGAAAAAATGCCTCCAAGAAATGTGGTCTCATGGTGATGGAAATCACCATGAGACCACATTTCTTTGATGCATTTTTTCAAATAGCTCATTTCCTTGTCTATGTTATTTGTTACTATTATGATTTGATAGATTTTTTCCAAACATCCATAGTTTGTTAGAAAGCACCTGTTTTAGGCTTTTAGCCATAGCAGAAAGGAAGTGAATTTTTTGATAAAATGCTTTGGTAGAAATGTATGGAAAATGTGGTAGCATAGACAAGGAAGTGAGCTATTTGAAAAAATTCCTCAAAGAAATGTGGTCTCATGGTGATGGACATCACCATGAGACCACATTTATTTGAGGCATTTTTTCAAACAACTCATTGCCTTGTCTATGCTACCACATTACTATTATGCTTTGATAGATATTTTCCAAGCATCCATAGTTTGTTCGAAAGCACCTAATTTATGCTTTTAGCCATAGTAGGAAGGAAGTGAAATATTTTATAAAATGCTTTGGTAGACATGTATGGAAAATTTGTAACATAGACAAGGTAGTGATATGTTTGAAAAAAATCCTAAAAAGAATGTGGTCTCATGGTGATGGAAATCACCATGAGACCACATTTCTTTGATGCATTTTTTCAAACATTTCATTGCTTTGTCTATGTTATTGCTTACTATTATAGTTTGATAGATTTTTTCCAAGCATCCATAGTTTGTTCGAAAGCACTTGTTTTAGGATTTTAGCCATAGTAGCAAGGAAGTGAATTGTTTGATAAAATTATTTGGTAGACATGTATGGAAAATGTGGTAGCATAGACAAGGTAGTGAGCTGTTTGAAAAAATGCCTCAAAGAAATGTGGTCTCATGGTGATGGAATGAGACCACATTTCTTTGAGGAAATTTTTCAAATAGCTCACTGCCTTGTCTATGCTACCACATTACTATTATGCTTTGACAGATTTTTCAAAGCATCTATAGTTTGTTTGAAAGCACCTATTTTATGCTTTTAGCCATAGTAGGAAGGAAGTGAACTATTTGATAAAATGCTTTGGTAGACAATTATGGAAAATTTTGTAGCATAGACAAGACAGTGAGCTATTAGAAAAAAAATGCCTCAAAGAAATGTGGTCTCATGGTGATGGAAATCACCATGAGACCACATTTCTTTGAGGAATTTTTTCAAATAGCTCATTCCATTGTCTATGTGGAAGCATAGACAAGGAACATGAACTATTTGGAATATAATTTCTCAAAGAAATGTGGTCTCATGGAATACCATGATTTTATAATATGAACAAAATGATTTGGTAGAAATAATAGTAATGTGGTAGCATAAACAAAATCCAAAATCAGATATTAGAATACCATTCATATAACAATGCTATTCGCATGTAATATTAATAATTGTTTACTACTTACATACCTTGGTAGTACATGTCATAGCATAATACAGAGGTGGACAACCGCTAAAAGTTGAGTGAACGCTATGACCCTGAAATTTCATTACAATAATTAAACTTAATTAGTTAATCTTGCATTTCAAAAATGAAATGGAATAAATTAAATTCAATGAAATTGCTAACCTTTACCTGAGTATCAAGGTTGAAAGCTTCATTCAAGAGGGCATCTGTCATCACCAACTGTTGAGCTATAGATATAGCCTACGCACTTGCATCTTGCCTCTCTATGGGGTCATAACTATAGGATGAACCACAAGCCTGACAAGTATGGGGTGGAACCCTACTCCTTGAAGTCTCCCTCGAATCACATTGTGTTGTAGGATTGGCATAGTCTATGATGCTCTAGGTCAAGGAAGTAATGGATTTTAGTGTCTCAACCTCAACACTCTCCTTCATAATGGAAGGGATAGCCACATGCTCATAAACTAGTTTGGAGAGTGCTCATCTTGTTGGCCATTGTGGGTCAAGATGTGCTCCTAGTCTATCATGTGTTGACCCCCCACCTCTACCCTAGAAGTCCCACATATCAAAATAGTTTGGCACTTTATTGAGAACAAACTCGTAGTAGATTTTCCTCAAAAATTATTGTGGGACCTCATTATTGTTGCATGGAGGATGGTCAAAAACCATCCACCACCTCTACCAAAAATGGTTCTTTATCCCTTGGTGGTTGCACCAATGGATAGGGAACCTCTTTCTTGTAGAGTGTAGAGGTTGATTTGTTTGTGGGTTTGTGAAAAGGGAACACAAGTCAAATTTTATATTTTTTTCATTTTTGATTTGTTTGTAAGATAACTTATCCACATAGAATTGTCTTAACTCTCTCCTCTTATTCAACCAAGTAGAGATTTGCTTGCTAATTGAATCTACATTTGATAACATAGATTCAAGAGATTAAGCAAGTGCAACTCTATGCGAGGTTGAACTTGGAGGATCTTTCAACCTTGATATTATGTCCTCAATTTGTTTTTTGTTATTTTCAATTTTCCCTATTAACTTTTCTTGTGTTCTAGGGGCATATTGAGGAATTACTGGAGTTTTTTGTTGTTGGGGTTGTTCTTCATTAGGTATTTGGTGTTCAAGTGATTGAGGATTTTTGAGGATTTTGAGGAGGAGGTTGATTATCAATTCCTATAAATTAAATAAATTTACATCAAAAAGCCACTTAAATCTACCTATTTAGTAACAAATTCACACAAAAAATAAAGAAAACTTACTCTTTTGACCTCCTCAACATCGTGGTGGTATTTTGATGAAGAATTGATGATAATTTGGTGAAGAATTTTCCCTCTAGTAACGCGAACGTGTGCTCTCAAGGGTTTTCAAGCCACGAGCTTGCAAGAAAACACAAAAATCACAAATGCCAAATGTTGCTTTCTTCGTTATATAAAGGGCTATAATGTGCTCGCGCTATAACACGAGTGCATTATGGCCTTAGTGTTACTAAGCCTTATGCTTGACAACACCAAGCCATGATGCAAGAACGTTATAACTATTGGCAACTCAAGGGCAGACAACTGAGAGGGGGGGTGAATCAGTTGTCACCAAATTTCAAACTTATTCAACTTATTAACCTTATTCTCAGATCTTATCATTAATCATGAAAGCAAAAATGAACAACACATTAGAAGCACACATAACACCAAGATTTTTTACGTGGAAACCTTGTTAGGGGAAAAACCATGGTGGAGGTCAATCCACAAGATTATACCCTGTTAAAAGTATAAGAAAGTATGAATGGGGAATGCACATGCATTCAGGCACACTACCTAGAGATCACTTCTCAATTACAAAGGAAGACACACTATCTTACAAAAAGGTTTTGATTAAATCCACCAGACTTTGAACTGAGAAAATAACATCTGCTAATGCTTGGTTACAGTTCCAGATAAGCACATGGACACTTCTTCACTCTCTGCTCTGCCTTCAAATGATATGAGCAATATTCACACACAAGACTTGCACAATTCACACACTCACACTCATTCACTCTTCCAAATGATAAAAAAATTGCTCTTATATATCCACAACAAGAGATTACATCGCTATAAGTTGGCTTCAACAAAATAGCAAGAAATAATATAAACAGTCAACTCAGATCAATAAAGATTATTCATGTGAATCAACCAAGGTCGGCCACAACATAGTGAAGACTGAAAATAACATCCACTTCAATTAATTACTCCTCGAAGATCCACAACATGCTTCAACACCTTTTCGGCCAAGAACATGAAAAACATGAACACGCAAGAGAAAATCTCGGATCGCGATCACAAAGATCAATGTGAATGTGCAACATAGATAGAGCACAAACTAGAAACATCCACAAAAATCATGAAACACTAGAGAAGCATCCACAACAATTGAACTAACTAAAATCACATGATCTTCATTCAGGAACACAGACTAAAGTAACAGAAAAATTGTCAGAATACAAATCTTCATTACTTGATCAAATCTTCACACGGATCTCTGAAACTTGAAGTGGATAAACTAGATGTACTCAACAAGAAACCCTTTAGTCTACAACCTCTGAACAACAACTTATTGATCACACCAATAGAAATAACTTCACTTCACCATTGACAACCTGTAGCACTTCTTATTACAATTTTCTCAGTATCCTTGACATATACAACTTCTAATGCAACAGTGCTAATAGTGTTGACATCAATGACAACCACATATCAGAAACACACCAAAAAAATCCAACAATATTCCCCTTTGGAATTGATGGCAACACATGATGTGAAAAATACCATCTATACAACTACACTTACTCCTCCTTAGGTTCTGACTCTTCTCTCCTCAACTCTTCTCCTCACAAGGATTTTTCACATGATTCTTTTCCCCCTTTGACATCAATGACAAATATCTCTTCTATATAAGATCTGAACCACATATCTGAATACCTGAGCATTTGAACATCTGAGTACTCCCCCTGAGTAGCAACCAACATAACATCAATCCAGATCAAAATATGATCATGAAATGAATAGATTGATGCAAATCAATACATCCTTAGTTCTGATTAGGAGGGGTAATCACCCCTAGCTTCCCTATGAGATACTCAAAAGTATCCTTAGGCAATGGTTTGGTAAATATGTCTGCAATCTACTCCTTAGTAGGCACATACTCCAATCTGACTTCCTTTTCACTTACTTTCTCTCTCAAAAAGTGAAACTTGATAGATATATGCTTGGTTTTGGAATGCAACACTAGATTCTTAGAAATGTTAATAGCACTTGAGTTATCATAGAATATAACAATAGGCTCATCATATAAAACTCTGATATCCTTCAGCATTTGCTTCATTCACAGTACTTGAGTACAATTATTAGCAGAAACAATGTATTCGGCCTCTACAGTAGATAAGGAAATAACATTCTACTTTTTTCTTAACCATGAAATCAACTTCTTTCCCAAGAAAAATGCTCCACCACTGGTGCTTTTCCTGTCATTCACATCTCCTGTCCAATCAACATCAATAAAGGAACTTAAAGTAAGATCATCATCTTTAGGATACCATAGACCAAAATCAATTGTCCCCTTCAAGTATCTGAAAATCCTCTTCATAGCAGTCGCATGTGATTCTTTAGGATCAACTTGAAACCTTGCAACAATACATACAACATTCATGATATCAGGCCTAGTTTGAGTCAAATAAAGTAATCCACCAATCATTGATCTATATCTAGTCTAATTTTCCTTCAGAGAATTATCATCAGTTGTCAACTTGCGTTGGTCACCATGGGTGTACCAACTGGCTTTGAATCTTCCATACTGAATTTCTTCAGCAATTCTTTCACATACTTGGACTGAGATATAAAGATCCCTTTATCCAATTGAGTAATTTTCAATCCCAAGAAGAATTTCATCTCTCCAATCATTGACATCTCAAACTCATTCTACATCTCATCAAAAAACTTCATGCACAAGCTATCATCTCCTCCAAATATGATATCATCAACAAAAACTTCCACAATCAAATCTTTGTCATCATTCTTGAAATACAGATTACTATCAACAATACCTTTGTTAAATCCAAGCTTCACCAAGTACTTATCCAATCTAGCATACCATGCTCTAGGGGATTGTTTGAGTCCATACAATTCTTTCTTCAATCGAAAAACTATATCTCCCTAATCAGTCAACTGAAATCCATCCAGTTGCTCAACATACACCTCTTCTTCCAATTCACCATTTAGAAAATTTGACTTGACATCCATTTGATAAACCTTGTAGTCTTTGTAAGAAACATAAGCAAGAAACAATCTCATAGCTTCAATTCTAGCAACAGGGGCAATGGTTTCTTCGAAATCAATACCTTCCATCTATGAATATCCCTTACATACCAATCATGCTTTGTTTCTAACAACTTCACCTTGTTCATTTAGTTTGTTTCTAGAGACCCGTTTAGTTCCAATTACATTCTTATCCTTAGGTCTGGGAACAAAAATCCATGTATCATTCTTTTCAATTTGTTGTAGTTCCTCTTTCATTGCTTCAATCCAATGTTCATCTTTGCATGCTTCATTTACATTGTTAGGTTCAGTCTTTGAAATCAAACAATGTTCTTCTGCAACTCTTCTCCTAGTCTGGACACCTTTGTTCTTATCACCTATGATCTGATTCTCTGAATGATTCAATCTCACATATCTCAGAGTCTTCTTAGAATGTTCTTCAACTTGAGGCTCTTCTAATCTCTCTTCTTTTCTTCCACCAATTTCTCCTTCCTCTTGATCTTCTTGATTCACCTGAATGATTTGAACTTGACTTGAAGTATAACTTTTCTTTACTTTGTTTGTACTATCATTCTGATCATCAGAATCATATCCATAGGTTCTAGATGGTGCAACTATGTCTTCATCAACCTTAACATTTGCACTTTCAACCATTTTCTTCAATCTCTTATTGTAACACCGGTAGGCCTTACTTTTAGTAGCATAACCCAAAAAGATTCCTTCATCACTCCTAGCATCAAAATTTCCTATATCTTCATCTCTTTTGATATAACACTTGCTTCCAAAGATCTTGAAATATATAACAGTAGGTTTTTGACCAGTCCATAGCTCAAAAGGAGTCTTCCAGTATCACCTTTGATTTGTACCTGGTTAAGTGTGTACACAACAATACTCACAACTTCTCTCTAGTAGATATGAGGTACATTTCCTTCCAACATCATGGTTCTAGCAACATCTAGAACTGTTTTTTTCTTTCTTTCCACAACTCCATTTTGTTGAGGGGTCCATGGTGTAGATAACTGTCTCTTTATTCCATGCTCTTCACAAAAAGAATTAAACTCACTGGAATTGAATTCACTACCTCTGTCTGACTCAGACTCTTAATCTTCAGACCTATTTATGTCTCAACCATAGCCTTAAAGATCTTAAAATTTTCTAGAGCTTCAGATTTTTCCCTTAAGAAAGTAGCCCACATCATCCTTGAATATTCATCAATAAGCAACATGAAGTATATGTATCCTTGTAAACTTCTAGTTCTAGCAGGACCACACAAATATGTATGCACAAGATCCAACAATCCATTTGAATTTTGTTGTTTACTCTGAAATGAAATTCTTGTTTGCTTTCCTAACTAACATTATTTGCATATGGCATTAGTAGGTTTCATCAGCTTAGGAAGATCTCTCACAGCCTTAGTGGAACTTTTCTTGACAATATTATCAAAGTTAACATGAAACATTCTCCTATGCCACAACCAACTTTCATCAATTTGAGCAATCAAACAACTTTTACTAGCAACACTCAGGTGAAAAATATTACCTTTTATTTTTGTACCTGATGCAATCACATTTCCAAAATTTCCCAATATCTTGCAATTACCATCCATGAACTGAAGATTGTACCCCTTATCAACCATTTTTCCAACACTTAAAATATTATGCTTCAAACCTTCAACATACAAGAAATCATCAGTATTATGCTTACCA
>VDFB02058242.1:263946778-263969558 GCA_007258455.2 Sequoia sempervirens
TAGATAAAAAAAACAATTAAGTTCAATGTTATTGTGATGTTTCATCTTTTGTGTTCCCTTGCACACTTCTAGTATTTGCTCAACTAATTCAATGCACCACAAGCAATGTACTATATTTTTGTTGATAGATCATATAGGAGGATTCATAAATGGAGCTCTAAAAAAGATTTCTCAATCATTTGCAGGTTCACTTGGAGACCAAGAGCAAGGAGGGATAAGCAACAGTGAAGCCAACTTGAAGACACCTCAGGCAATGATGACTATGTTTCTTCTTATGTGTTCCTTACTTTCTTTTATCTTCAGTAGCATAGTACATTCCTTGTGTTCTATTGACTTAGTTATTCCCATTAATTTTGTGGGACACTTGATCTTTCTTTTTATTTGAATTAATATGAAAACAACATTTGTGCAATTTTTTTCAATTTTGTACCTCTCTTTTGCAAAAGTGTATGAAACATTATGGAATGATAAATCAATACAAAATGAAAGAATTATTCTTTGTATCTCATGCAATATTTTCTATGTGATAAACATCAAATGGAAAATTGAATGCTCTCTTTAACTAAAAATACATTGCACATTTTAAATGAATAATTCTTTTAAACTCCAATACATGCAATGGTTTAAGCAAATGTAGAAATGAATTGAATTTTTTCACCTTAAAATGAACTTAATTTAATCAGCTCTGGAAATTTGAGCTGTGGTGAAAAAATGGTAACATTCTTGGCTATTTCTGCTAAATGCTTGCCTGCTAAGCATTAAACCAGTTGCCTTAATAAAATCCATTGGGCACAGAGTCAAATCTGCCCCTACAAAACTTAGAAATTCCTAAAAACTAAAACTTGCAACACTCCAAGCAGCAAAAAACAAAAACCAAACCAAACAAAAGAAAACTACAAGGCCTTGGTGGCTAGAAAACAATGTGCAACAACACTTATGAAAGAAAACAACTAAAACAAAATGTGTTTCAAGCACTTATTAGCAGCAAAACTATTCTACTATAGTAAAAATTGGAACTTATCTCTTAGAAGAAATGCTTTAGGTGGATCCCATTAACTGGGATCAAAAGCACCTCCTCGCTTAACTTAGATAGCTAAAATGAATTGCGTTCTTTGCACTCTTTTATCACATATGTCCCATCCCAGGTTGCGTCAAACTTGGAATGCTTTCCAGGTTTGCTCTTGTGTTCATGCCATTTGAACACTAAATATCCAAAGTGAAATCCCTAGGATTTTCCCTCCTGTCAAAGGAACTCTTCATTTGAGCTTGACAGATTTCAAGCTTCCTCAATGCCTCCTTCTTGGTTTCTTCAAGTTCCATCAATTGTGCCAGCCTTACTTCCATAGGCTGCTCTTCCAATAGCTTGAGTTCTTTAACAAAATGCAGAGTTGGTAGCTCAATAGAAATCAATAATTTGGCCTCCTTTCCATAAGTAAGAACATAGGGAGAGCAACCAGTTGCTCTCTTGGGAGTTATCCTATCGGCCCAAAGGGCTAATTTCAACTTTTTGTGCCATGTTCTTTGATTGTCTTCAATGGCCTTCTTGATGATCCTGATAAGATTCTTATTGGTAGACTATGCTTGCCCATTACCTTGTGGGTGATAATTAGATGAAGTGTTCAAAAAGATATTATTTTTCATAGACCAATTAGAAATATTTAAACCAATAAATGCTAAAGCATTATAAAAAATAATGGAATTTGGAACACCGAATCTAGACACTAAGTCTTGATAGAAATTCAGAATAGAAATTTCATTTGCTTCTTTCAAAGCAACAACCTCAGTCCACTTAGTAAAATAGTCTATGGTAGTTAGGATCCACTTGTGGCCTGCACTTGAAGGTGGATTAATCAGCCCAATAAAATCAAGCACCCATTTAGCAAAAGGTTGTTCAACTTGAATAGGATGTAAGGGAAGAGCTGCAAGTTTCTGCTTACCTACAAACAATGCACATTTTTCACATTTCCTCACCCAAGAAAATGCATCTTTGAATATATCTGGCCAATAGTAACCAACCCTCATAATTTTTAGGGTTGTTCTTGCTGCAAAATGGCCTCCTAAAGGCCCATTATGGAATTATTCTAGCAGCTTATCTGTTTGGTTAGGCTCAATACATCTCAATAACACACCTTGAAAATATCTCCTATATAAAACACCATCGACAATAGCATAAGGAATAGCTTGCAATTTGTAATACCTTCATTTTTCCCTATCCAAGCCTTCAGGGCATTCACCAGTCTGCAAATAGTTGACCATTTGTTGTACCCAGCTTGTACTAGGGGCTGAAACAACAGCTTTCTCTTTGTTGCTTAACACTGTCGCATTGTTCCCATCCTCCTCTAGGCTGCTTTCTGTGCTTTCAATGAGCTGCTCACACAAACCCTTGCCCCTGACAAGATTAGTAACTTTAATGTCAATTTCAAATTCCATTACTCTTGTTACCCAACCAACCCTCTTATTGTTCATATCCTTATTAAGTAAGAAATATTTCATAGTTGGATGAGCGACCAACAAATAAATTTTATTATTAGATAGCATGTTCCTAATTTTTTTAAGGCTCCTAACCACTGCAAACACATGTTTCTCCACAAAATAGTACGTTACCTAGTAGTCGTGTAGCACTTGACTGAAAAAGTCCATGGGCTACTCCAAGCCTTCATCATTTTGCTAGAATAACATTAATGAAATAGTATCAACACCCCCAAAAGCATCTAAAATGAAATCCCTATTATAATTTGGATTAATGAGGGTTGGGGCAACTACAAGGGCTTCTTTTATTTGCTTTAAGCTCCTTTTACCCTCCTTAGTCCAATTGAAAGGTATATTCTTTTTCAACATTGTTGTGAGGGGTTGTAATAAGGTTGCAATATTGGGTATAAATATTCTCACAAAATTAATTCCGCCAAGAAAAAATTGCAAACCCTTTTTATGTGTTGGTAAAGGTAACTCAAGGATGTCTGAAACTCGTTCTGGGTTAATGAAAATTCTATGCTTAGAGACAATGTGTCCTAGGAGCTTACCTTCATGGACATAAAATATACATTTCTTTGGATTGAGAGAAACTCCAAACTCTCTGCATCTTTGGAAGATCTGTCTCAAATGTTCAAAATGTTCATTATCATCTTTTGAAAAAATTGTGATATCATCCCAATAAACAAGAACAATTTTATTCATAAGGCCATGAAAGGCCATGTCCATTGCCCTCTATAATTTCTCCCTTGCATTAGACAAACCGAAAGGCATTTTTCTGTAAGCCATAGTGCCCCATTTAGTGGTAAATGTTGTTTTATATTGATCCTCTTCCTTAACCAGAATCTGATTATAACCTAAGTACCCATCAAGCAAAGAAAATCTATCAGAACTAGACACTACTTGCAGAATTTGTTCCATTGAAGGAAGTGGATAGTGATCTTTAAGGGAAGCCTTATTCAAATCCCTAAATTCAACACAAAGTCTAATTTCCCCATTTTTCTTTCTAACAGGAACTAAGTTAGAGACCCAAGAAGTGTGCTTAATAGGGAAAATTATATTGCTTTCAATTAGCTTATTTAACTCAGCCTTCATTAGATGTTCAAGCTTAGGATTTAGAGGCCTCTGTTTCTATCTCATAGGTTTTGCATTGGGTTCTAACTTGATAGTATGTTGAGCTAGTTCAGGATCAAAACCCCTTAAATCATTGTATTCCCAAGAAAATACATCATTAAACTCTTGACATAACATAATAAAAGCTTGTTGCTCCTCTTTTGTACATACCTTGCCCAACTTGAGAAGCTTACCCTTGAATATTTTGATGGCCTCATAGTGTTCTTGCTTGATAGTCATGCTGCATTTGTCCTTTCTTGCTTGATGATCAGAGTTGAAAACTGACTCCAATGTCACTAGTCCCTTTGGCAACTTCTTCAACTTCATCTGCACAATCTGGTTATCATACTATTGTTGCCACTTTAGCTAGTTTTCATCTGCAAATTTTGCTTCTGCAATCAAGAAGCTTACAATCTGTTCATCATTGTCAAAGACTTTCCAACTCACATTATTATCCGGCACAACTGGTCTAACTACAATTTTCACATATTATTGTGCTTCTACATTATGTATTTCATTCAAAATGTCAAATTGAGCTCCTAAAACAACAAGTCTATCTGCATGCTTATTTTGAATTCTAGGGATAGAAAATAGATTAAAAGCATCAAAATCTTCTATCAAGTCCCACACTTGATTCTTATATTTTTTAAGTAAATCATTTTTTGCAGCATTCAAGTTCCTAACTTGATTCACAATTACTTTTGAATCACCATAGACTTGCAGACATTTGATACCTCTTTTTTGGGCCCATTCTAAGCCATGGATTAGAGCCTCATATTTAGTTGTATTATTTGTATAGTTGAAAGGAAACCTTAGAGCTAAATAGTATTTGTCTCCATTGGGAAAAACTAGCATAGCTCCTCCACCGGCCCCCATTTTACACCTTGAACCATCAAAGTACAGCTTCCAAAGCTGATTTTCTTGTTGTTTAGGTTGATCTTGGTCCTTGAACAATTTCAAAATTATTGCATCAGGCTCATGGATCATATATACTCCTAACCTTACCTCATCAGTGTGGCTAAAAGGGTCAAGATCATGATTTTCGGCAGTCCACTCATCCAAGTTTACCTCTTCATTGGGTGTGCTGGGGTCTAAGGTCATGGATTGACTCTCCAACCCATTAGTGATGTGCATATTAGCATTTATGGGGCTGGAGGCATATGGCTCAGTATGATCTTTAACTAACGGTTCAGACTTAATGGTCACTTTGGTGCCATACCTGGTTCTAAAAAATAGATGGGACCAATTAGCAGATAAAAATCCACCTAGCTTAGTAGTGAAATCTCTTGAGAGGCAAATAGAAAAATGAGGGGGTAACTCAATGACATGGATATCTTGGGAAATAGAAAAGTTAGGAAAAACATGCAATGTAAGGGCCAAGTTTTTAATAATTCTGGCTATTTGAATAGTAGAACCATCTAGCTGCACTACTCCTTTTAACAAAGGCTCATACACTAGATCCAACCTGTCAGCTAGACTCTTGGGCATGACTAAACTACTAGCACCTGGGTCTATCATACAATTGTGCACAAGCTTATCCCCAATAATGAGGCTCAAATAGAATGGATGAGGCTTCACTTCTTGAGTTTGCTACCCACTCTTAATTTCTGAGTTGTTTGCAAGTACAACCCTATTCTTTTTTGGGTTAGCAACATCTAAAATTGAAATTTCATCTAAAGCATCTTGTAATAAACTCTTTTGCCCTAGAATATGTAAAGCATCCATAATAGGCATGCTAACTGTAGCCTTTTTAAGGTGTTCAACCACATTAAAGTAAACAAGGCTCGCCTTTTGCTGTCCTTTAGAAGCAACAACATCATTTACCTTTTTTTTCCTCTCTACAGAATCTGCACCTTTGGTTGTGTTAGGGGGCTAGCTTGAGGTGAAAAAGTCTGAACTTTGTCTTTAGTAGCTTGCTGTTGAACATTTGTAGCTTGTTGTCCCAAATCTACAACCCTCTTTTTTGACCTTATGTTGGTTGAAATGGGAAAAGTTTTATAGTTTTGGCCTTGAAAATGATTTACCCCACAAAATTCGGTGCTCTGACAATTCATTAAGGCAACCTCAGAGTTACCTTGCTACTCCAAATTCTCATTTTATAGATTCTTTGAACCAACATAGTTATTTTGCACCATAAGAGCTTGGTTCTTCATCTCGTTCATGCATGTAGCTTGACTATGTGGTTGGTTGCACGGGTAACACCAACCACATTCTTGAGCCATGTTATTTTGCGGTACAAGTTCCTTTGAAGAACTAGCAACATCATGATTGTAGGGTTGGAAAGGCTTAGCATTAAAATTCCTCTTTTGACCTTGAAAATCATTTTGGAAGGGTGGCCTACTTGGTTGGTTTTGCTAATAAGGGGATTGGTAAGGCCTATGTTCCTGGCCAACTTGCTTCTTAAGGTTCACAAATTCATTAGTAATGGTTTTGCTGAAATATTGTAGCATACCCTTGAGCTCTTGAATCTCTTTAGTTGGGTCTGGGATAACATTTTCTTGGGTTGCAACCTAGTAACCTATCACTAGAACTGGTGGTACAATAGCTATAGGTGGTAAATTCATGGGAATAGGTGGTTGTATTTTGGGGAAGATAGGCATAGGTGGCCTCAAGACTATTTTCCCAACTTGTATGAGGCAGTTTTTTGCCCTTATTGCAATATCAAAGGCATTAGGCAATGTAAACCCTCCCATGGATTGTATCATGAATGAAATTTCACTATTTAGAGCTTTAAGAAAGAACAAGAAAGCATGTTCGGGTGAGGGTTTAACCATTAAAGGGATTTTATCCCATGTTCTTTGGAATCGGTAATTGAAATTTTCCATGTGTTCATGAGGAGCCCTTTTGATGGTGCTCAGCTACTCCAACAATAATAGGTGATCTGATTTATCCATGAACTATCAGTGCAAGCCATCATCGAGTTGGTCCCATGTTGCAATAGAATTAGCTGGAATCCCTCTGAACCATTGAAGGGATTTCCCTTTCAATGATGCAACCAACAATCTTAAAGCCACATTTTCTTCTATCACATTGTGTACTGAGCATAGGGTTGCCACATCCCAAATATGTTTGATGGGAGTGGTCTGATCTTCGCCAGTGAAATATGGAAACCCCTTAAGTGCAACAACTGGAATGCCATCATGTTGGGCCAACAACAATGGGCTTCCCCCATTAAATGGTGCGAAAATAAACTGCTTTGCCATTGGCAGTGCTTGTGATATAGGAGTTGGATTCTTCTTCATAGAAACTATAGGACTGAGCTTCGTAGGTGTGGATTTTTCCCTCCTTGTCGAATAAAAAATCCTCCTTGGTGTCCTACCTCTCCTTCTTGGTAGAGAAAGTTGCAAGTATTCAAATAGAGTAGGACTTGATCTAGTTTGAATCTTTCTCATATGCTGCTTGAACTAAATCTGCAAATAAGACTAGGAATCGGAGTCACCAGGTATATTTGAAACCTCTAAAGGCTGAAATTTTTTGTTGCATATACCAAACAACAACTTACAATTTGAAAACAACTCTAAAGACAAGACTCTAGAGTCTCACCAGGTGTACCAAAAACTATTGACAATGAGGATTGCACCCTTAGCCAAGTTAGACTTGCCTATCCTGTTGTAACATGGAAATGCTATTAGATGTCTCTCCGAGTGCATGAAGTCTCGCCGAAGGGGATCGCCTTCGGCATAAGGTCTAGCCGATAAATGGAACTCTCGCCGAAAGGTTTTGGGCTCGGGGAGATGTCTCGCCGATGGTTGTTAGTCTCATTGAAACAGCCAGCGTCGAGGAGAAGTCTTGCCGAAAGATGGAGGTCTCAAATAAGGGAGTGTGTCATCGACGGATGCCTTGCTGGATCCCCGGTGGAAGTCTCAACAAAGGTTGTGCTCTCGGGTAGTGTCTCAACCGACTCCGGGTGAGGTATTACCGGGCGGGAATGGTCTTGGTGTAACCTCTCGCCGACCAAGCAAGGTATCGCCGAAATGGAATGCCTTCAATGTAATGATGGGGCTTCAGGGTAATGTCTCATCGACTCTAAGAGGTCTCACCGAAAGTTTTGAGTTTGGCGTGAGGTCTGTGTGACCCAGACGTCTTCGCCTGGTTTATAGCCCTCACCGTAATGTTTTTCCAACCCTACCTAAGCTCCTTCCAAAAATGCTTCTGGAGCTCTAGGGAGAAGGTTTGTGTCAAGAGAGGCCAGTCCCTGATCGATGAAGCGGCCTCGCCAAAGGCTCGAGTTCACCGCAATGTTCCGGGCCGGTCGAGAAAGTCCCATCGGCGATGGTGCTTCGTGATAATAATATTTGAGTTTGGTGTGAAGTCCTAATGGGACGTTCGGGTCTCACCGAAAAGAATGGTGCTACTTCTGTATTGCTGTGAGCTTTGGCATAACATCTTTGCTAAAAGGGAGAAGTCTCAAGGAGGAGGGAGGTCAGCATAACGCCCTCGCCGAGAGAATAAAGTCTCACCGATAGATATGTGGCAATAGAAGGACCGGGTCAAGAAGAGTTTGCATTCTAAAAGAAGTCTTGTCGATCGAGGGGAGTCTTGCCGAGCAGTGAGGACTTGCCAATGGAAAGCGATACTCCGTGATGACTAATGGGAACTTGTTGTGACCTCCCACCTAATTAAATGGTGCCTTCCAAATGCAAATGTTTTGACAACAAAGTTGAGCCACAGCCAAGACTCCCTATGACCACCATAACGCCTTCGTCGAATGGATGTCTCTGGCCGACTCGGGCTTGGTTGAAGTGCTATCTAATTATCAGTGCTTTCTAATAAAGACCCTCGGCCGAAAAGATATATCTTGACGATAGTCCGAAAATGAAAAAGGGGATATCTGCGATAACTCTTGTAGCTCTCATGAGGTCTACCATTAAAGTGGTAAGTTATGCCGATAACTGCTATGGAGCATTGTGGCATCGGGGAGACATGACTAGTGTCTCATCAACATACGAGTCTGTAGGAATAACCTTTGACCATCTGGAAATCCCATGTGGCATTTGTTCAACCAATCAGAAGAAGTTATAGGCGAACCATTGGCAGCTTGACCGATGCCAAGAAGATCAACATAATGTAAACAACATGGAATTACTCTAAGATCAAAAGCAATGGAGCAACTCTATGAAGCAATGGTGTGGAGATCTAATAGGGGAGGTCTGATGCTACTTCTCAAAGACGGTCAACTTGCAAAAAGATCTTGAGCAGGAAGAGGCAGAAAGGAAAAACCTCAAGTCACGAAGACAGCTGTGGTGTCTGCTAGCGAGCGGTAGATTGACATTTATGATTATCAGAACAACCACATTCAAGGTGGCTCTGATGGAAGTTGAGGGTGGACATGGAGGCCAGAGGTCAATGTGATTATTCCAAAAGATCTTGAGGCCATTCCTGGAGCGATCCTTCACCGACATGGACAACGGGGATACACATTTAATGTAGAAGTAACTTGATTCAAAAGATCTAAGGGCGGATCTTTCTGGAGGTGATATTTTTTGTAAGCCCTAGGGCAGGGGCCGACACTTTTTGTATATATGGACATTTTTCCTCTTTGAAAGGGAGTTCTAGATGATGCAGCTTTGGATATAGTGACTTTTACAGTCCTTTGGCATAGTTCTTGCATCCTTTTGTAACTCATGGAGATATGGAATATAGTTTACCTTGAGCGTTCTCTGGTTTTGATTCCTTACCATCTTGTTCTTACAGTTGGCGTATGTTTTATGATTGATCAAACTATCTTGTAAGCACTTTAGTTTCATTTTAGTTTTGTCTCATGCCTTATACCCTTTTCTATAATTAGCATGTTCATTCAGGTTGCTGATTGTGTCAGTTAAATATAATCACTTGCTTAGTGTGAAGTTTTTCTTCCTTCTGCAAGTTAAAGTATTTGATCTTTCAGAGAAAATTGCATGAACATTATAGTAACAAGTTGTGTAAATTGAATTTCTGTTGGATTTCATTGTCTCCCTTTAAGTTTGGTGTATCACTTCTTTTCACTTTTACAGTTTTATTCATTTTAGCACTCTTTCTCCCTTTTCCTTTAAAAAGAATTAGTAGAATAGTGACACCATAGGAAGCTGGCCTTCTCCGGAGGTTGACCTTTGCTTACAAGTAACCCACAACTTTAGAGGTCTTCCCATGTTACACTAAGGTGTTGAACATCAGGTTCAACAGGGTGCAAATCCAAGGTTAACAGAAGAAGCTAAAATTGAGATCCTAAAACATAAGATGATTCATCAGCAATTTAAAGATTTTGATAAATTTTTACTCTTAAACAATCTCTGTAGAACTTTGATTCTCACAATCCCACCCTGAAAACATATAATCCAACAGTGATTTGCATAGAGGTTCACTAAACGAAACATAGAATACAACCTGAATTATATGAGACCCTTGTAAACAAACTCACAATAACAAGACATGAAGAGGATTATGTATTTGAATCACAGTTAACATCAAATTGGTACTCTAAATTTAAGACAAGAAAATGAGAAAGGAAAGTCCTGTTGTTTTATTGAAATGAAGGAGTGTCAAGCTCAAAATTTGAGTACAAGAAAAAGTTTACAAGACTCTCTGACTGAGTAGGAGAGCAAGAAACAATAATCTGAACTGAGAAAATAAAAATTTTCTCCAAACTTATATCTTCCAAGTGTCTTAATAGTGAAAATAGCAAAAATCAGCTCCACAGTATCTCAGAATTAGCAATTCTGATCCATTTTTGAGCTCCTCAAAAAAGCCTAAAAAAATAGGGTTCAAAATTGCTCCAAACTGCATGAGGAAAATGGAAAATTGCTGTCTCCAAGAGGTTGATCCAAAAATTCCACAAAATCAGGTCTAAATTGCTCAAAATTGAAATTAGAAAGTTCAGTTTGCCCCCTCTTTTCCAAATTTGCCCATGTGAACTCAACTCAAAATAGAAATTCCAATGAAGACTCAAGTACCCAAACTACATTTTAAAAACATAACAAACATTAAGGTAATTTATAGAAACATTACCTTAATGATGTTTTACATCATGTGCAATTTCAGAAATCAATATAGAAAACTCCCTATTACATTTGATTTGATACAATATTGACTCTAATTATTCTGATTTTTGCAGTTTGGGAAAAATTTGATATTTGCAAAGAGTCAAAATAATATGCAAGGGGCTCCTATTACATTTTATTTTTCCATAAAGCTACTAAGGCACATGAACAACTTAACCTAGTAAGAGGAGGCCAAAGTACATATTATTTTCTCATAAAATCATAAAAGCAAGGTAAGAGGTCGTTTGATTTTCTTTAAAAAAACACTCAAGAAAAGTACCCTAAGGCATGTCAACCCAGGCAACATTTGTATCAAGGCATTATTAGAGGCTTTTTATTTTTAAAAAGAATGTGATAAAAGCTCACATTTGAATTAGGGCACTTGGAAACCCTAACATCAAAACTGACCCCTATCCCTAATTCTTGGCATCATTTTCACTTGGCATTTTGGAAGAAAAGAGCTTTGCATTTAGCCACCATGGAAACTAGGGTTTGCGAATTTTATTTTCATTTTTGTGTCGATTCCTCCTTGCTTGGTGTTGAATCCCCTCTAAAACTCCATGGTAAGTTTTTCTTTCATCATTCAGTGGCATTTCGACTTCATTTTGAAGGGTTTTAGGGCCTCTAGGTCATGGCCTCTATAGTTTTTATAACTCATTCTTTATGCTTTGTTTCTCTATTGATTTCTCTTTGTCTTGGGCCGGTATGGATGCCTCCATATGGGGTATTTGTAAGACACACTCGTGGGCTTTGATGGTTTTATCTTCACACAAAAACTGGGTGAGTTTCTATGCTTTCAATGTTGTGCATTTCCCTCTTAAATAAGCTCGATTGGAGCTTGATTTAAAAGAAAACGTTTGTCTTCTGTGTGAAAACAAAATAAATTGTGTGCTATTCTATACAGG
This sequence comes from Sequoia sempervirens, assembly GCA_007258455.2. NCBI lineage: Eukaryota > Viridiplantae > Streptophyta > Pinopsida > Cupressales > Cupressaceae > Sequoia > Sequoia sempervirens. The sequence continues at coordinate 263,958,282 of VDFB02058242.1, forward strand.
TCACAGCCATACCTTGCTCATTTCCTTATTTTTTTCAAAACATGACTTTTTTTCTGGGCTCGACCCATGATAGAAGATTAAAAAAAACTTCTGATAGAAACAACTTTATGCATTTCTTTATTATTTTTTGGGTTTGAAACCCCATTAATGGTCACTGCCATTCACCAAGTTTCTTACATTTTTGGGGTCTCTAACACTTGCATGAGCTCAAACCCTTTATAATCTTCTGCATTTGAAATTTTTGGAACAAACCCCAAGTGGGTTTGTGTTTTTGTGAAGAGAGATTCTTATCTCAGGCCGCAACCATGACAACACCAACTGGGGTTTTGATGCATCATAGATCTCTTGTTCATTTTTTGAATATGTAGAATATAACATTGTTCCTTTATTTTTTTGAATGACAACCAACACAAATGCGTCTCTAAACAAGGTCGAGGCTTTACACTTTTATGGGTTTTGCATTTTTTGAATTAGAAAACATTATTATTCACCTTTATTTCGAAACCCTAGCTTCATTATAGCATTTGCTCATTGTTCTAAAAAAGAAAAAATGGCTTCATTTTCTTCATGTATACAACTTTAGCTTGCTTATATCCTTTGTTTCCTGAAACACAATGTTGCTCCACTAAGGGCTTGCCTTTCAAGGGCACTCACTAGGTACTCTCCATTTGCATTTTCTTATTCATATTTTCACATGGCTGCCATTATATTTGCACTTTCCTTGTTCTATGAAACATACACAAAAAATTCTCTACTTACACCCAAATGCATTGTATGAGCAATGGTAGCTTTAATGATGATGCCTCTATTTTGTTCATTCACTTCTTGTAATTCTTGTATTCGGCCAACATGATGCATCTGTAGGTCATGACACCTCCATTGTTGTTTGTTGCTATCCATTTTCAAGCACTTCAAAGCTTTGATACTATAGGTTGAAATTATTTTGCATTTAGAAAATGTACTTCAAACTTTCACTCTTCAATACTGTTGCATTTATCTTGTGAACATAAAACAATGTAATGAGATTCTCTTCTATAACTGTAGCATCATAATGCACCTGAAACAAAAATTGAGTTATGTGCTTCAATTTACTTCAGTGATGATGTTCCAAATACCAAAATTGTCTCTTTTAGAATATGCACACTCAAACCTTTAATGCATTGTATCCACAGTCAATAATGGCTTCTTTCCCTTTCATATCTTAGCTTACATAGTTCACTTGTAGCCGCTTCGTACTTCCATTTCTTGATAGAGCCAAAGTCTCTTTGCACTCTTCATGCATTTTTATCTTCCCTTGGATAGCTACAACTAATATGAGTCTTGATCCTTAGTGCATAGAAGATTTTTAAATAAGTGACACTTGATGATGATGTTTTGAAGCTTCTCCTATTGCTGTAGTTGCTACTCTTGATTTGTAGACTAGCATTGTGTATGCATGTTCACTATCACTCCATGACAATGTATCACTTGCTGCCTTATCAATGAAACATGGCAGTAATGTAATGTTGTAGCAACACTTTGAACATGACACATTTGTATGCAAACAAAAATATCTAATGAAAGATAGTGCATTTAATTTCTATTCTACATATTTTGAGCATTCTAGAAAGATTCCTTGCTCATCTGTGATCTTCATATTCACTTTTCATTTTGAATTTCTTTGTGGACTTCTCAGCTTGATGCTTCATTTTGAACACTTTGAATGTATTTCTTTTCTCAAAGCCCCACTTGTAGTCAAGGGGTAGCATGCTGGGCTCAACCCTTGTGGGAGCCCATTTTCACACCACATGCTATTATGTCTTCAAAATAGATCAGTAATGTGACTTTTTCTATACCTGCACAGTGAACAAACATGTTAGATAAAAAATAATAATTAAGTTCAATGTTCCTGTGATGTTTCATCTTTTGTGTTCCCTTGCACACTTCTGATATTTGCTCAATTGATTCAATGCACCACAAGCAATGTACTATATTGTTGTTGATAGATCATAGAGGAGGATTCATAACTGTAGCTCTAACAAAGCTTTCTCAATCATCTGTAGGTTCACTTGGAGACCAGGAGCAAGGAGGGATAAGCAACAATGAAGCCAACTTGAAGACACCTCAGGCAATGATGGCTATGTTTCTTCCTATGTTTTCATTTCTTTCTTTTATCTTCAGTAACATAGTACATTCCTCGTGTTTTGTTGACTCAACTATTCCGACGACTTGTGTGGGACACTTGATCTTTCTTTTTATTCCAATGAATATGAAAACAACATTTGTGCAATCTTGTTCAATTATGTACCTCTGTTTTGCAAAAGTGTATGAAACATTATGGAATGATAAATCAATACAAAATGAAATCATTATTCTTTTTATCTCATGCAATCTTTTCTATGTTGTAAACATCAAATGGAAAACTGAATGCTCTCTTTAACTGAAAACACATTGCACATTTTAACTGAACAATTGTTTTAAACTCCAATACATGCAATGGTTTAAACAAATGCATAAATGAATTGAAATATTTTCACCTTAAAATGAACTTAATTTAATTAGCTCAGCCAATTTGAACTGTGATGAAAAATTGGTAACACCCCTCTTGGCACATTTTAAACTATACAATTCTTTACACTTTCCAATTACATTTGTTTGGAAGTTCCAAAAGATTCTTCAACAAATCCACTTTGTGTAGATCTTGTAATCATTGTGGTCCATGAGACCACATCTCCTTGAGGTATTTTGTTAAACAATTGACCTACCTTGTGTGTGCTTCCATATTTTGTATACACATTTATGAGTGTAGTTATAACTATGTAATATAATATGTCATTTCCCAATCCTTGTTTTATGGATGTGCATATCCCTTTCCAAAGCTTCCATTTTGGTATAGGCATGGGGGATGTTGGAAAATTCTTTGGAATTTGGTTTTACACCTAGAAATTGCTTTTCTTGAAATTTTCTAAGCCTTTTCAACAAATCCATTTTGTGCATATCCTATAATCATTCTAGTCCACGAGGACACATCTCATTGAGGAATTTTTTCAAACAATTCATGTGCCTTCTCTATGCATCCACATTTTGCATGTGTCTACTAAGGCAATTGCAACCATAACACTCATGAAAATCTCCCCTTCTATGTTTTGATAGACAAGGCAATGAGTTGTTTGAAAATTGTAGGTCTCATGGTGATGGACATCACCATGAGACTACATTTCTTGGAGGCATTTTTTCAAACAACTCACTGCCTTGTCTATGCTATTGCTTACTATTATAATTTGATAGATTTTTTCCAACCATCCATAGTTTGTTCAAAAGCACCTGTTTTAGGATTTTAGCCATACCAGAAAGGAAGTGAATTGTTTGATAAAAATATTTGGTAGAAATGTATAGAAAATGTGGTAGCATAGACAAAGCAGTGAGCTTTTTGAAAAAATTCCTCAAAGAAATGTGGTCTCATGGTGATGTCCATCACCATGGGACATCACCATGAGACCACATTTCTTTGAAGCATTTTTTCAAGCAGGTCATTGCCTTGTCTATGCTACCACATTATTATTATACCAAATCATTTTGTTCACATTATAAAATCATGGTATTCCATGAGACCACATTTCTTTGAGGAATTTTTTCAAACAGTTCATTAACTTGTCTATGCTACCACATTTTACATACATGTCTACCAAATCATTTTGTTCATATTATAAAATCATGGTATTCCATGAGACCAAATTTCTTTGAGCAATTATATGTCAAATAGTTCGTGTGCCTTGTCTATGCTTCAACATTTTGCATACATGTCTAATAGTGAATTTGAAACTATAGCATTTGAAAAAAATCCGCCTTCCATTATTCTTTGAGGGATGTCCATACCTTGTTTAAAATAGACCATCTTGGAAAATGTAGGGGGATGCTATCAAAGGTTGTCGATTTTGGCTTTACACTTTCCAATTGCATTAGCTTGAAAGATTCTAATTTTTTTTTAACAAATCCATTTTGTGCATATTATAAAATCATTATGCTTCATGAGACCATATCTCTTTGAGGCATTTTTCCAAACAATCCACCTATCTTGTCTATGCTTCCACATTTTTTTACACATCTACTAGGGTAAGCTATAACTATAAATTCAAAAATTGCCTCTATCCTTAATGCTTTGATGGATTCCCATATCCTATCCCAAAGATCCTTTCTTGGCATGGGTAGGGATGATCTTGACAAAGGTTGTAGAATTTGGCTTCACACCTACTAATTCCATTTGTTGGGAAGTTTCCAAAACCTTTTCAACTAATCCATTTTGTGCATATCCTGAAATCATTGCAATCCATGACATATCTCTTTAATGCATTTTTTCAAACAATTCACATGCCTTGTCCATGCTTCCACATTTCTCATACATTTCTGTGAAGGGAGTTGCAATTATAACATTTGACAAAAATCTGCCTTTCTTTCAATGATTTAATTGATGCCCATACCTTGTTCCAAAGGTAGGATGTCGAAAAAAGTTGTGGAATTTGGATTTATACTCAAGACAATTGTATTTTCTTGAAATATTGTAATGTATTTTAAAAAATACATTTTGTGCTTATCTTGCAATCATGGAATTCCATGAGACCACATTTCTTTAAGGTATTCCATCAAAAAATTCATGTGCTTTGTCTATGCTACCACATTTTTCATACATGTCTATTTGTGGATATTATATTGGTAGGTCATACGTTAGAAAATGGCTAGAGAAAAGTCACATGATAAATTCTTGCAAGGTAAAAATACTTCAAAAAAATTGCTTTCCATTTTCCTTGTGTTCTTAGTGCACTTTTTTATTCATCATGGTTGAGTGACATTTACTCTTCAACATGATGATTGTATGTACATTTTGTATGAAGGGTTGAATGACATGTATTTCATTTATTTGTATGGATTCATTTTTTAGGAACTAATATTTGTTTCTTTATCATGCTACAACTAAAACTCTCTGTCATGCTGAGGAAATGATCAAGGATTAAACCAACATAGGAAGAGAAAGAAGCTAAAAATGCAAAGAAAGCAACAGGTATGAGGGAACTTCATGAGAAGAGGAAATTGGACATGATTGTCCAAGACATACCAATTGAAGAGGAACCTCAGATCAGCAAGTGATATGGTATTGGATCCACAAATGGAAATGAATGAAAAAACTTCAAGCTATGAGAGATTTGAATACTTTAGTTGGAGACACGTCCTCTACCGCAAGTCAAGATGGAGGGACACCATCTACCACATATCAAGTTGAGTGTACATCATCACTCACATGTGAGAAAGGAGGCATGACATCGTTCCCACCTCAACCTCAAGGTACATCATATATTCCATCTCTGATCGAAGGTATGCTATCTATCCCATCTAATTTAAATATTGATGAAATTTCTAATGTTGAGATGAATTTACCTTTGAGAAAACCACCTAGAATTTTTCATAGAAATCCAAAGTATTTGGTTGATATTGATGAGAATATTTTGCAGCCAATGGAAGGTAAGATTCCAAAACGCACTTGTAGAAGATATGCTCATAAGATTTGGAGAGTGTTCTTTGAAAATTTAAATGAGACCACAAGATGTCAACTATTCATTGAAATGATGTGAAGTATAAAGTATAGGTCCATCATAAAGATTCTTGGGTTGAGAACATCGAAGGCTTCAAGTGAAAAATCTATTGTCAAGAATCTAATGAGTACATATGAGAGTGTGGGTAACACTTCACACACAAAAGATAGTAATGTCACATGACATGTTATTACACCGACAATAGTAAGTAATCAAACAAGGAAAAATCATCTAATTAGAAATATGAGTCAAGCATTGAGAATTAATAGAAAAACTATCAAGAGCCATTGGCAGGCGCTAAAGAATCGAGGACACCAATGCCACGAAAAGATAAACCAATTGTTGAAGCATTGAGATCACTAATTAAATACTTTTGGAAGAATTACACAAAGGTATCTTTAAATCAAAGGGATGTGGTAAAAAGGAAAATTGGTAGTTGAAACTGTGAGACACATCCAAAGCATTTTTTGGATACGACTCAAACACAGTTTTTTGGTAAATTTCTAGAGATGTATCCTCAAATTAAAATTTGTCAAAGATATTTTGAAATGCTAAAACCTTTCTATGTCAAAATAAATCACACATGCACTACTTGTTGTTGTAGATTACATATTGAATTTTCTAACCATTTTGATGTTTATTGATCTATATGTTTAGATTTACATACTAATAATGTTTTGTAGGATTGTGGCATACATTCCCCACCAACATCTTCAAGAGACTTATATCAACAATTTTATGTGAAAGAGAGAGAGGAAGGTCAAATATTCTATAGAAAATTATGCTTGGATGGAACATGTCAGCATTGTGATAAAACAGTGGCCTACAAACAAAAGATGGTAATGAAGCTAAAAGGTGTGATTTGGTTATTCAAAAAATTCTAGTGTATCAGTTTATGTCTACATTTCATGACAGTATAGTGTATGAGTATGCAAGGATTGCATACCCATAGAGCTTGATGGCTGGACTTGCAATTCAAGTTATGCAAGGACACATTTCCACTTGGTAGCATTGTTTCAATAGTCTATAGTCATAGCGTGAGGTGCAATCACAATATTACAACTCAACACAGGTTTCTATATTTGTGCACATCACATTCATTCATGTGATTGATAGTACAAAGTATGACAAAAATATCATAAGGGAGTATCATTTTTATATTAGTGATGGTTGCATGCATTCTACAAATTTTTTGCAAGGTTGCTTTAAGGTGTTCTACAATGATTTGGCTAGAAGGGGCATATCATTCAGTCAATATATCATATGGTTGGATAACTGTGCATCACAATTCAAGAACTCACAAATTTTCTATTGGTTGAGCAGGATGCATAATATTACAGGTGTTTAGCATATGTGGAACTTTTATGAGGTTAGGTATGGAAAGGGGGAGCATGATGGTGTAGGAGCATGTATCAAAAGATCCATAACATGAGAAGAGTTAAAGTATAAAGACAATGCAAAGTTGACAGATGCAAAATCAATCATCAAGAGGTGTAATACTTTGATGGGTCCAGGTAATGAAGGTAAGTCTTTAGTTCGTAGATTATTTTGGTTGATAGATGATACTAATGTTGCACCATATGAGGAATATTGTACACTGACAAGATCAAGTAAGCTACACTCTTTCAAAAGCTCAAATGTAGGTTCATGGATTATCCAAATGTAGAAGATGGCATGCTTTTGTTCTTCATGTTCAATTCAAGCCTAGAATGAGTGTGAGTTAAAGGAGTGGGTTGATGAATGGTGGTTAAGTTATCTTAGCCTACTTGACACTATCGCCCCCCCACGACACTAGAACTAACATAGATGAAATAATTGGTTGACTTTGACCACATATCAAATCTAGTTCAACTGGGTAATATATCTACTTACATAGTTTTCGAAATTCCTAATGTTATCTTACTTTGTAGTGTTTTTGTAATGTTGACTAATTTCATCTAATTTGTTGCACATATCAATGTAGCACATGTTTATGTAGTTATTGCAGATGAAGACAATAAAGAGGGAACATATTATTACTTGTGTCATTGTGTTGAGGCTAAAAAGAAATTGGAGGTCCTAGTTACAGATGGAAGAAACATCGAATACCCTATAGGCTTGGTGGTTGTTACTGGAACATGGCTTAGAAGGTACCCATATAAGAGTGTTAATGTTTGGCTATTTCAAGACTTTGACATGCATCAGAAGATTCTTCATTACTCAAACCTTATTGTGGCATCCAATGTTCATTTAATACAATATCAGGGTAGACCTTTGAACAAGACCTTGTGGAAGGTGTGTGAGTCTGACCATGAGGCAATACTTGACACAATAAAGAGTAGAGCAGACCCAGATGGTTCATTAGATTAATTTTAAAGTATGCACATTGATTTTGTAAATTCATGTTATTGATATTAATGTATTGTAGTTGACAGTTAGACCTTTCATTTCTATATTTCAATTTTACATATGCTTATCCTTTTTTTGCTGGTGCATTTTTACACATATACAGTGAATATTGGGAAAATTGTATGCATGTTTATGGTTTCACCATTTGACCATCTGGGGACCTCAATTTGCAAACTTGACCTTTGTAGCCCTAGATCAGACTCGGGAGACCCTACCTCAACCATAATTTCACCTAAAACATCAAAAATTTCTATCATATCCATCCAAAATATATCATCTTTCCCTCATCTTAGCATTTTCATCCATTATCATAAGCTATTCATCACAACTGTCATCCTTAGATCTTGGTCCTTTCAACCATTAGCCTACCCTTATCATCTTATCATTTTCATCATCATTGACCATCCTTATCTTCCTATCTAATCTATATCCTATCATATCATATCCAATCTTTATCATTTTTTATCCTATCTCATCACCCAATCATAATCCATATCATATCTTATCAAAATCAATCTTGTCAAGAGTCTATGAAGTAAAAAAGGAATATTCTCTAAAACACTTGAAAAGAAGTAGACCAACATGAATGAGATAGATAATGTATTGAATGAAGAGATTCTTCCTACTCTTAAGAGGTTTCAAGGAAGGTTATTGTGTAGTATGTGGAATGGGAAAATGGCAATAGAGAAGTGGAAAAACTCAAGAGGTTTTGTATTTGGTAAATATTTGTGCAGGAAAAGAAAGTGAGAGATGATGCTATAGGTGGATTTGAACAAATGAATTCAAAGATTCTTGAACTTAAGACTTCCATGGAGAAAATACAACTGGAAATAGATGATAAGGAAGAAACTGGACGCCAAAATCAGAATGGTTAAAAATCTAACATACAAAAGCATGGTTAGTGTTTTTAAACAAAACAAACCTTCAACATCCATATGAGATAATCTAACATGCTTTTTAAAATGCAATATAATAACAAGATAACTAAAGCATCTATAGAAAAACATGAAGTATATCTATCCCATATTGGATTGGTGCTACTTTATGTGAAAAGTACCCTTTCCCAACCCTTGAAAAGCTTGATGTTGCAAATGATGATGGGAAAAATTAGTCTTAATTAAAGAGAGTAAATTTGCATGAATTGTGGATGATCAAATGAGGAGTGAAGCTCTTATTTATACATGAGATTGAAGGATGAATGTTCAAAATTGAGCAATGTGGGACTAACATTCATCCAATGGCAAGATGCCACTTGTCAATCTATGAGTGGATGGAGGAATGAGCTACTATTTGGTCAATGTTCCAAAGAGGGGAGATTCAAATTTGAACTTGAGAGCAAATTCAAGTGGGGACATGTAAGAGAAGTTGCCATGTTGGAAGGGACAAGTCACTTGTCAAATTCAAACTTGAGGAATATTCTTCCAACATACTTGTTGAGGGAAAATGAGGAATTTATAAATGAATTAAAATGCTTTATTGGTGCAAGTGGGAAAAGCTAGAGGATCTGATGGGTGGTTAGATTAGATTAATCATAGTTTGATTAACTTAGATGATGATTAGATGCTTTGACCCATTTGACTTGGATTTAGGGATTTAAATTAAATCAAAAGGAGATGAAAGGTGATTTCAGATTCAATTAAATAAATGTTTGATTTATTTAATCAAGGAGGGTGATGTTAGCTCAAATTAAATAAAAGTTAATTTTATTCAATTCTAAATGGATGACCTTAGGAGATTAATCAATTAAACTTGGCTTACTTAATTGATTTATTTTAATATGAATTACAACATGCATGATGTCAATTTGACATGTCTACAAAAACAATATCAAATGTAAGTGCAAAAAAAGAGAATTGGTGTGGTGGACACATGGAAGTATTCAAGACATTGAAAAATATATCAAACAAAGGGATGTTGTTGTCCTAAGCATTGATGACATAGCAACTGATCTAAAGCTCAAAGTAAAATATATGAAAAATAATTTAGAAGATCATGAAAAGGAATAACAGGGGGTGTTAACAGGTAATAGCACTAGAGATGAGGAAAAAATGTGTGCATGATCAACTTACAAATGCAAAAGCAATAGTTGGAAGTATTAAATTGAAGAAAAGAAACTGAAGACTAAAATTAACCACTTAGAAAAGGAATTAAAAGATAAGAAGAAGATTTTATTGTCAATGAAAAGGAGGTTAGTCTTCTCTAAAAACATTTGAAAAAGAAGCAGACCAAAATGAATGAGATAGATATGTATTCAATGAAGAGATTCTTCTTGCTCTCGAGAAGTTGAGGAAGGTACATGTGTTCGATGTTGTGGATATGGTTGCTGATATGTGGTTTTCATTGATGTCAACACTATTAGCATTTGGTGTATTGAAGATTGTATATGTCGAGGATATTGAGAAAATTGTAAAAGAAAGTATTCTTGGTTCCCAGAGGAATTGTACAGGTCAAGAAGGCATTGTGTTTTGTACATTGAAGATTAGCTGATGTGGATTAAAGGGTTTATTGTTTAATTTTTCTAGATCATCTACTAAAAGTTTCAGAGGTCCGTGTGAAGTTTTGAGTATGTTGTGGTCTGACAGTGTGTTGTTGGTCTTTGTCAGTGTTCTTGAATGAAGTTTGTGTAATTCTTGTTTTCTCACAGCAAAACAATTTCTATTGTTTCTGCGTTCTCTCGACATCTCTAGATCATCTCTATCTTTGTGGTATCCACATTATTCGTAGAGTTCGCGGGTTGAAGATCTTGTCTTGCGCATGTTCGGTTTTTCTTGTTCATGGCCGACATGTTGATGGTAGCATGTTGTGGATCTTTGAGGTGTAATTAATTAAAGTCTTCTCACATTGGAGATATTATTTTGGGTCTCCACTATGTTGTGGCTGACCTTGGTGGATTCGCATTAAAAGTTTATTTATAAAACTGGGCCGACATTACAAATATATTTTATTTCCTTGGCCGACGAAGTAGTGATGGAATTTCATGTAGTGGATATATAAGGGCGATTAGTTCATTGTTGAAGATGGTGCTTCATGTACTCCTATGTGTGTATGTGCGAATATCATTCGATTGCTGAGTAAAGTGTGAAGAATAATGTGTGAAGTGTGAAGAAGTGTTGAGCTTAATTGGAACTGTATTCAGGCTTGTGAAGAAGCTATTTTCTCAGTTCACAAATCTTGGATGGTTTTAATCCAAACCCTATTGTTGGACAATGAGTCCTCTTTTGTAATTAAGCAGTGAGCTCAAGGTAGTGTTCCTGAATGCATGTGCATTCCCCTTATTATTTATTTTTATACTTCTAGTAGAGTATAATCTTGTGGACTAACATCC
>VDFB02058242.1:263969658-264062966 GCA_007258455.2 Sequoia sempervirens
GCTACAAAATTGACCTTTGATTTCATAGAATTTTGGAGGAGGAATGATTCACAGTCAATGGTGAATGAGTCTCACCTTAAGGCTAAAAAAGGTGATTTTGTCAGATTCCAGTTCCCGATAGTCGAAAACCTCTTTCAAGAGATTTTACCAATAGGAGGACTAATTCGCCATCAGTGGCAAATGAGTCCCACTGGTCATTTGCAGTGATTTTTCAAACATTTTGAAATCTTCTCAAATCTATAATATGTTTCTAGGTGTAGTCCTTTCAGTCTCTTTCATTTCTAAGTTCATTTGTGCATATTTTTTTGTTCATTCTTGCAAACCTCACTGTGTTTTCAAACATTGCATATTACATTAGTTTTGCACTAATAATTAGTCAATTACATCATTTAGTTGCATCTACATCATTGCATTTAGTCTTAATTACATCATAAAATACTCTATTTGAATGAACCACTTCAATTTTGGGGGTTCTATCTCTCTCCTGTTAGGTGAAAGATCCTAAGAGTGCAAGAGAAGCACATAGAAACCATACCAAAATATTTGGTTCAATTTGATGTATCCCTAAGGAACACATACCATTTTCTTGCATGATAATAGTATTCCTAGGAGAAGAATTTGTAGGGGAATGACGATGCAAATGTTCTTGAATTTCAAGGATTGGTTCTTCCAAAATTTCATCATCGTAAGAAAGGGAGCTATCCATGGTTGAATTGTCTTGTTCTATGATGTTTTCCCACATAAGATTCTCATGATATTCATTTATTGGATTGTGTAAAACCATAATATTGTCTTCACTAATAGGAGATATATTAGGAGAGGGGAAAAGTTGATTATTGTCCATAATCTCATTGTCTTGTGCCATATCATCTACCCTAGTAGGAGAGCTTTTAGGAAAGTGATAATCAAGAGGTGCATCACATGTCATGCTTAGATGTTGTAAAGAAGCTTCATCACAAAGAAGGGAGACATGAAGAGGAGGACAACTAGGATTTTCATGTGTATCAATGATTGGATCTTCTTTTTCAAATAGACCCTTCCAATTGTTAGGAACATTAGGAAGGAGAGAAATAATGCTATAATTATCAATCATTGGGTCTCATGATACCAACATATCCTCCTCACAAATATATTTTTCATGATCATTCACGAAAGCATTGTCACAAATAGAGGAGGTGTTGGGAGATGAATGGAGACTAGGTAGAGTGGTTGCAATGCATTCATCGTGTATTGTTATACTATCTTCCCAAGGGGAATGAGGAGAAGAACAAACAAGACCTTCATGATGCTCAATTATTGCACCTTTTTCACCAAGATACCTTCGTCACTAAAAGGAGAGGTATCGGGAGAAGTACAATTATCATCATCATGTTTATCTATGTTTGAATTCAATACTAACACATCATCCTCACAAATAGGAGAGATAGGAGGGAGTGTAAGTTTAAGACAAGTGTTTGCATTTTCATACTCTTGTGCTAAGAGACTATCATAACTAGGGAATTCATTGAATGAAGGACTAGAATTCTTGTTAACTAGATTTTTCTTTGCAAATTTGGAGAAGAGTGAAACTAACATTTTGAAATAAAAATCTATACTAACTCAAAATGCAATGTAAAAGGATGAAATGAAATTTAATTTTCAGATAATAATTGACTAATTAGGCTATGTAATAATATGAGAATGCAAATGTGAAATTTAAACCATGCATGAAATTAGCTAATTTAAGCTAGATCTAATGAAATGCGTGTTACAGAAATGTACCCAACTGATACAGCTAGGAAATGGCACCGAACATAAGCTTTAAAATAGGGTTTTTAGTTCTGTAAAAGGCAGCTTCTGGGGTGAAAAGGGACTGATTCGCCCAAGGGGGCGAATGAGTCCCAGTATGGATTTTTTCAAAATTTTCATATCTTTTTGATGGATTTTGTTTGTTTCTAAGTGCTATGATGTATACCTAAGTTAAAAATGTAGAATTTCAAAAAAATTACATGACTTTAGATGCCAAAAATGCAACCTAAATGCACTTTTTATGAATAAAAAATTTGAAACCTAGCATGCCATTTAACTAATGCAAAACCTAAGGAAAAGTCAATGAAAGGGTAGATCTATGATGAAGGACTCCAAAATCAGACAAGAAAGTGCTCGAAAAGAAGGTTCACCAAAATGAACCGAAGATTTTAATGGTTAGAAATGTTGCTCTTTTTGTTCAATTAGGGTCTTTCACCTAATGAAAAGAGATAGATCCCACACCAAAAATATAAGTGGTTCACTCAAATAAAGGAATGTATGATGAAATTATGTCTAAATTTAATGATCTTAATGCTACTAATTGATAATATGGATTGATTATTAATGCAAAACTAATGAAATGTAGATTGTTTGAAAACACGGTGTGATATGCAGAAATACCTAGAAATGAATGCAAAACTGAACATAAACGAATGAAATTGAAAGTGTGCACCTGAGATATGGATGAAGATTGGAAATTTCCTTTGGAATTCTGCTAATGCTGATTTTTAGGCTTGGTGGGACTCATTCGCCATTTCAGGTGAATTAGTCCTAGTTTTGTAAAACTATTTTGAAGCTCATTTTTGACAAATGGGTGTCTAAAAATGTAGAAAACCAAAAATAGGCCTAGAAGTGGGACTCATTCACCACTCATGGAGAATGAGTCCACTTTTTAATTTATGAAGATTCAAAGGTGGAAATAGGAGCCTTCGGTCTGCACTTTCTTCTTCTCCAGGTGTCCGGTTCTGAAACTGTCGGATTCAGGCCTGAAAATGACTTTTTGTTTATGTTTTTCCTTGTTGAATGAAGAGATGACTTGACCAACTTTAAAAATTTATCTTCAATGATTTCTAAGTCTTCAAGATGCTTAAATCTGCAAACACACAAGACAAGAGAGAGAAATATTGAATGTTAGGGCATGGGGGTTTGCCTTAGTCAAACCCCTTTTTAGGTAGTTAAATGAAATGATGAAAAGAATTTACTGAAGCATGCAACAATGAATTTATTACCTTTCCATGATGTTTGATCTTGAATTTCTGCAACAAAACATGAAGAAACAACCCTTGAATGTCTAAAAATTGCTATCTTAATAACTTAAAATGATGAAACGCTAACTTGCTTGACTTGAGATGGAAGAATGATGGAGGAATAATGAATAATGGTTATGATTTAGGGTTTAAAGACTTTATTTTATAGGAAATTCACCTTATTTTCCCATAAATTGGATCTCTAAGGCCGACATGTAAAATTAATAAACTTAAATTTTAGTTTTTCCTGTTCAAAGGTCAAAATTGGCCCAAATGGGACTCATTCGCCACAAGTGGTGAATTATTCCTAGTGGGGCCCATTTTCCAACTAGATTTCTAAGAAATAAGGAAATAAGGTTTATATGGTGACTTTGTCAGGTATTTCATCAAATATTGCCTCGGGATGCACAATATGGGGTAATAGGGGCCTATTAGTGATGATGTAAAGGTCAATTAGGGCTTGGGACACAAAATTCAATGTGAAAGTGTGATTAGATACACTTTACAACATTAAAATGAGGTCCACACAGGCTAGAAAGACACAACATCCAATGTGAATGTGTAAAACACATTACAACACTAGATTAACAATTAAGTTTAATTCAAAAAAATTCTAGATTGATGTGAAAATACATTTTATAATGTTGAATTAAGGGAATATGGGTTCATTAAGTCTAGAAAAGTGTGAAAGTATTTTACAACACTTTACAACACCTTTACAAAACATCGTTAAATACATTTTAAAGGGACCAAGACCTAGTGTGGATGTGAAAAACACCTCACAACAACAAATAAAGGTCTAATTAAGTCTAATTTATGATCAATTATTCCCCAAATCAAGCAAGTTTCCTTTTTTCTATGGTACAAAAAGTATATACAGTTGTATCATTTATGGCAAAGAATTTGAAATGCAGTTGTGAAATAAGAGATGGAATACAGGACATATAGCCTTACCTTGTGTTGGAAAGAGAGACTACAATTATGCTTTGGTGTTGTCATTGATGGCAACCCTAGTCGGTAATAGGATCCACATGACACCATTTGCTCACACCGACAAGAAGGCTGAGGACAGTCAGGAAGAACAAAACATCTGACAGTTTGGTGTTCAACAATTCACATGAAAATTTCCAGTTGTTATTTTGAGTTGTGGATCTCACGAAAGCTTCATCAGTGTATTTCTTGTGTTATCTAGAAATCTTAGTGCCTTGAACCAAGTCATGTGCAAATTTGGAGATCCGGGTGATACTTTTTTATTTATCAATAATTTGGGGCCAACTTAGTTGATATAATGTGGTGTGGATATTCAAGAATTTTTTATTCAATTTTTTTTGTGTTTGTTCATTATGTTTTGGGTTTGAGCTAAGTTATGGATGACCATTGTGGATGCGCATTTGATAATTCTTAAGATTTGAGCCGAAAGTTGCTAATATTTTTTAGGTTTTATTTAAGTCAATTTATTGTGATTAGATTGATAGTTGTGGATATATATATATGATATATTATATCATTTTGATGCATATGCATGGTGTGTTGATGTGTATTGTGAATATTAGAAGAGTGTTAGAGTGATTTTATGCACAGTTTCACTTGTGCATAAATATTTTGTTGCTCAAGTAAGAGAAGAGTAGAGAAGAAGTTCAATATCAACCATAAGGATAGAAGATCAACAACTGAGCCTAACCAGAATTGCAATCAAGCATTCGTAGATTCTATTTTTTCAATTCATTCTCTTGGATCTAATCCAAATCTATGTAAGGCAGTGTGCCTTCCTATTTTGAGCAGTGAGCCTGAATGCAAGTACATTCCCATATTGTAAACTTCTTTTTGAGTATACTGAGATTATATTGTGGATTGGCCATCCACCATTGTTTTTCCCCTAACAGGGTTTCCACGTAAAAATGCTTGTGTTATGGTGTTGTGGTTATTTTCTTTTTGTTTCTGCATATTTCTCTTGGTTGAATGTTTTAAGAAGGTTAATGATCAGAATAATAAAGTTAATTTTTGCAGAACACTGATTCACCCCCACTCTCAGTGTTGCTTGTTTCCAACAATTGGTATCAGAGCTAGTTCCTCGAAAGAAGTCTAAAATCTTGGGGAGATCTTGGAAAGTGTTTTCAATGGATATAAGCAATCTTCAACAACAACTTATGGTGGCCCTGGATGATCTTGACTAGTCAAAGTCTTAGAACCAGGAACTATAGGAAAGTCTTGAGAATGCAGAAAAATTCATCGTCATTGAAAGAAAAAATCAATGAATCAATGGAGAAAAGAAATGAATTATGTGATCAGCTTAAGCAGAAGAACAAAAGAATGGAAGATGAACAAAACAGTCATGCCTTGAAGGAGAAAACAAAAGAGTGTGAAAAGTTTTCTAGAGAAAATGTTGCCCTGAAGCGTGAGATGGCATCCATCATGATGAAAATGACCAAGGAAATTGAAGATAGAAAGAAGAATGAAGAAAATATTGCTCAATGCTTGAATGAAAAATCTGAACAATGCAACGGATTGGACAATGAATTGGAACAATCTAAAAACAATGAGGAAATGCTTGAAAAATAGCTTGATGATCTCAAAGATGAACTTACTACTGCAAATGAGTACAAGGAGAAATTCAAAGCCAATTCATCCAAGCTTGATGAACTGATTAAAGGTTAGAGGACTGATGGTGATAGGCGAGGTCTTGGATATGAAGAAGGAGAAAGTTCCGGATTTGGAAAAAAAAAATCCAGACAAGGGAGATTCGGGCAAGGAAATCAAGTGAATGGGGCTAGAAGGGATCCGGTAAGACAACCAAATGCTCAGAGATTCAATGGTTATTTTTTTTCTTGCAATAAAT
Organism: Sequoia sempervirens; assembly: GCA_007258455.2. Lineage (NCBI taxonomy): Eukaryota > Viridiplantae > Streptophyta > Pinopsida > Cupressales > Cupressaceae > Sequoia > Sequoia sempervirens. Next base: position 263,975,530 of record VDFB02058242.1, read on the forward strand.
TTTTCCATATGGCTTCTCAATTTAGAAGGAGGATGAACACAACTGGACCATCATTCTCAGGTCAGTGCTTTAATTGCTATAAGTATGGTCATAAGTCAAGTGAATGTAGAGTTGTGATGAATAACTTTAATAGAGATATCAAATGTTATGCATGCAATATACTTGGGCATATTGCTAACCAATGCAGATCAAGGAAAAATAAGTGGAACAGTTGGTCTGAACAAAGAAATGTAGTTGTAACACCATTTTCTGCAACTTTAAACTCTATTCCATACATATATCAACATGAAGTTAGTTTAAAGAAAACAAACAAAATAACATTCTTTATGAAATAATCCATTATTCTCTACAAACAAAGAAACAAAACAAGTTAGTTGAAATCCTAAAAAAACACAATGCACACCTATTCCATAGTGGATTGGTGTCACTTTGTTGTGAAAAGTGACCCTTTCCCAACCGCTGACGAGCTTGGTGTGATGACGATTATTGAAGATGCTATGAAGTGAACAAAATTAGCTCTCAATTGAAGAGTAACTTTGCATGGAGATTGTGGATGCTAAGATGAAGAATGAGCCTTCTACTTATAGACTCTCGAGTTGAAAGAGTGCTCAAAAGAGAGCAATGTGGGATAAAGACTCAGCCAATAAGAAGGAGCCACTTGTCACCTTGTGAGTGGATGGAGGATGTGCAAGTTTTGGTCAATGTGCCAATAAATGAGATTGGTTGGCCTTTTCAAATTCAAATTTGGCTTGTTGGAGGGAGAAAAAAAGACTTAAATGCCAAGTGGGGGACATGTAAGAGGGGAGTTATTGCCATGTTGGAAGGGACAAGTCAACTTGTTTTCAAATTCAAGCTTGAGGAATATTCTCCAAAGATGCCTTGTTGAGGGAAATAATAAAGAATTTATAAATGAATAAAAATGCTTTATTTGTGCAAGTGGGAAAAGCTAGAGGATGTGATGGGTGATTAGATTAGATTAACCATGAATTAGATTAATTAAGAAGATGTTAGGTGATTTTGACCCATTTGACTTAGATTTAGGGATTCAAATTAAATCAAAGGGAGATGAAAGGTGATTTCAGATTTAATTAAATAAAGGTTTGATTTATTTAATTAAAAGGATGATGATAGGCTTAAATTAAATAAAGTTAATTTATTTAATTTAAATAAATGACCTTAGGAGATTGAATTTAATCAAAAGATGGAAATGTTAGAATTTTGATTAAAAATTGATCTATTTAATCAAATGTGGTAATGATTTAATTAAATAAAGTGAATTTATTTAATTAGAGGATGAAATGTTATACTTAATTAAATGAAGGTTATTCAATTGGAATGGTGAATTGAAATGCATGCATATTTTGTGTGTCTAAATTTTGCTCCCTTTGAAGCAATGTACTTGTTGCGTTGGTTCAAAGAATAATCTTGCCGCGATCAAAATTCAATAAATTTATGATTTTTTCGGATGCCCTAGCGGAAAGAGGTACACTAGTACATTGCCCCCTTGAGAGATCGAGCGAAAAGATTCGATTTGAAGGTCGATCTCATGATAAAGAGGTTCAAAATGGATGGTTATGATGATGATGCAAATGAGATGGTTTTAAGATGCTTAGAATAACCAATCTATATTATCCTAAACGACTTAAATGATGATATGATGCATGTGAGATGGATGATGTGATGATGCCTATATGATTATGCAAGAGATGTTTTATGCAAATGCATGATTTTATGAGATGCTTAGACTAACAAATCTATATTATGATGATGAAAATGCATGTGAGATGATGTGCAGAATGCTGATGGTTTGTGGATACAGGATGTATGCACTAATGATGATGATTAACTATTCATGACATGATGTTAGTGTGGAAAATAAGAAATTAGGTGATGACAAGAGGATCCAACAAGCCAACTTTATGAGAGATGATTGTGAGAAATGGATGATGAGAAATGGATGATTTGCTTATCAAGAATTGGGATTTTAAAAGGGTCACTTACCTTATGTTTGATAACATGCATGCGCATGATGCATCAAGGTATAAAGGACCAGGATGGCGTTGTACTTAGTGTGATGGACTTTGAATCTACAAAAAAATAGGAGTATTCTTGTTCACACCTAACATACAAAAAACATACTAGGATGCACTTTAGAAGTTTCAAACATCTTAAACCAAAACACGGAAAGGTACAACCTATCAATGCAATAGTCAACAAGCTACCCAAAACACCTTCCATACATATCTAACAAAGCAAGTATTCGCCAAGTTATATTACAAGAACATCCAAAAAACACAGTAAACAAAAGATAATGATCGTTGCCCCATTCCTATCTCTCTAAATCCATTTGTTTGGACATCATCGAAAGGTTATTGGAATGAGTGCAAAGAGATAAGTCAAAATACCAAGATAAAGTAAACAAACAAGCTGATGTTCTTCAATACTGCTAACCAAAAGGAAATGTGTTTTTAAGGATAAAAACCGAAACTATTGCCAAAAGATTATGCCCATTGTAGGAAGGATACATCCTAGGACATGTTAGTGGATGGCGACACATCATTTTGTTTATCCAAAGTGTTCTTTCTGATAAATAATGTCCATTGTAGGAAGGATACATCCTAGGACATGATGTTATCAGATGATTGAAATGTGATTGATTGGATAATGGACTATCGACACAAAGAATTGACCAACTTTTTTACGTACTGACTTAAATCTGAGACTTGACGTTTTTGAGTTTTCACTTTTAACCTGCTAGACTTGTTTTCAATTGTTTTACCAAAGGTTGAGGATGACGATCGTTTATTATGAGTGATGTTATTACGAGTGAAAGCAAGATGAGACAGATGGATTTTTTCAAAAATTTGGATGTTTTTGATGTTTTGAAATGTTTTGAGGCTAGTTTTGGTATTTTTGAGATTTTCAAATGTTTTGATTTTTGATTTTTCAATGTTTTTGGGGTTTTCTAAGATTTTGACCAAAAGACTAACCTAAGGACCTATCCTAGGGGCCTTAGGGGCTTATCAACAAATTATCCTTGCCTATGTTATACACGCAGAGACCACGTAGTTTGACTGATGACTTGACCTATTTACAGATGAAGATATACATGATGAAATACCATTTTATTATGACAGACTCCTAAGGGACTGACCTAAGTGTCTCGGGGAACGATCAAAGATCAACCTTGCCTACGTTCAAGGCTTAGAGACCCGTAGTTTGACAAGATGACTCTGTTTTTGACTTTTTGACTTGTTTTGGGATTTTGTTGAAAACCAAACTAAGGTTGATTGATCAGATCGATGGATTGATGATGATAACATTGTTGAGGATGCACAATAATGCAAGGATAGTGTTACGTAACACAAGGATTACGATGGATATCCCAAGATGATGATGGATTGGATGATGATAACATTGTCTCGAGGATACTCAACAATGCAAGGATAGTGTTAAGCAGCACAAGGATTAGGATGGATATCCTAAGATGATGATGGATTGATTGGATTTGATTGATTAGGGTTTTGAAGCTTGATTTGGAACAAAAAAATTTTGAATGATTTGATGTGATGTTTGACGTGCAAATTAGATGCGACTGATAGTGATTGTTTGGATTGATGTTCGGTGAAATATGCAGCTTGATAAGGAATGTTAGCTCATCAAAATGTGCCATGGGCTAGTTATTTGGATGTTTTTCTCATAAGTGTTTTGACCAATTTGATTTCACGTTTTCCAATGTTCATATCACCACATAAGTTGGAGGATATAGATCAAGATTTATTCTTGAAGCGAGATCTAAATATCTGCCCCTAGTGTCTAGCAATGTATGGAATGCCATGGATGGATGCTTGGATTGTTGTATGGATGGATGGGTATGGTAAGCATGCAAAGGATGCCAAGGATTATCTTGCAATAAGATAAGGTGTTTGAACGAAGGAATTATTTATTGGACAATGATTCATGGCTCAAATAACGTTGGGATAGGATAGGATCATGTCAATATTTTTACCATAAGCCAGGGTAAAGTGTGCACCAAACGTTTTCAAGATCAAGATAATTTGGATTATGGATGCAAATGGATGAAAATGGATTGGATAAATGGTCCATGGATGAATGGATTTATTATGGCTGAGATGGATGGAATGCTAGATATATTATGGATGGGATGAGATACTTTCACTTGAAATAGTGCATACAGATGCTCGATTCTACACATGATGCTTGTTTACCAGGTTTTCATCATGGTACCTGTCCAAAGTGCCGCCCATGTGGTTTTCACTAGAGGACGATTTTTTTCTTTACTGTTTTCAATCCTTTTTCTGATTTGATTTTTTTTTTTTGGATTTTATATTTTATTTTATTTTTTTAATTTTTTTAAAGATTTTAAGCTCATGTTGAACCACCTAGTGGTGTCAATGTAGATGCTTCTATCATAATGTATCATCAATATCCTGCCTGAAGAAGTTGTTTTTCCAAGATACATGCACTTGAATACAACTTTTGAGATTCTTGATTTGCTTCGTTGATACTAGAGTTAGCTTTGTCTTTGTGCGCACATCGCGATCTAGAGTTCCTTCTGAATCCTTATGATGAAGGTTCATTGCCAATACATGGTCAATGTGATAATTTGATATCATGCGTGGAGGCATGGATGGGGTTTGTTTAGGAATAAAAGATGGATTGGTTGAAAGTTTGGAATCTTTGACTCTCCAAACTTGGGAAGATGAGAAATGGTGGGTGGATACGAAAGTGTCTGTGGAATTAGGACCAACTATTTGATACACTTTGTACATTGCTTGAAAAGCCTACTTTTTCTTTTGTGGACATCTTTCATGGATCCTTTTCCCTTTTTATTTTGCCCCATAGTTTCTTTGACTTAATGGAATTTGATAGGGATAAATTTTCTTTGTATTTTTCGGTATCCATGTGTATTTGATGTGTCCAATATGCTTCTTAGCTTCTTTTTCTTTAATAACGTTCTTTGTGATTTGATTCAAATCTTTCTTTTGATGTTGGTCCCAATTCGTGGATGGGGTGATGGGTGGATGAAGATTCATGACATGGCTGGTTGTAGTATTGGCATCGGTTTCATCATAAGGATTATTTGCGCTCCCTATGTTGACATTTGCTTGAGACATAGTTTCCCCCAGTGTGGTGGTAGTAGCACCTTTGTTCCTTGATTCTACCTATTTTGAGATGTCGTATTTAGTAAGCATGCTTTGATAAGTGACCACTGTAGATGACATGATTTCAATTTGTTGTTCTACTAACTCTAGAATACCTTGTTATGTCTGACTTGTTTCCTTGAGTGGATAATGTTGGATATCTTTATTCATGATGTCCTCAGTTTGAATTTGGGATATATCCGATCATGATGTTGACAACTCAATTTGACTGTAGGAATCAATAACCTGCTCCCTTTGTGTAATAATATCAAGAGTAAAGGAATCATGTTCTGAATGAAGACCATCTACATGTCCATCCAAAGAGAGCATCTCATGGGTAGATAGAGGAGTATGTGTTATGTGGATATGATCATTATTTGTGACATCCTGTATAGATAGGAGAGTGTCCATTAAGTCATTATAGTATCTTGGAGATACAAATTCTTGATCTTGAATAATTTCATAATTACTTTCAACATGCTTTGGATCAAGTTCTTGACATGGGTCAATTTCAAAGGATGGATTTCTTATAAAATGTTCTTGGATGTCATCATTAGGCATGGGAATTGGCTCAATATCCTCTTCATTTTTTAGTGGACCTAGATCAAATGTTGAGTTGAATATTTATTCAATATCTGCAACCATGAGGTTGAAGGATGTCAATATGTCTTGGAAATGACCATTGCTAGACTTTGGTGAAATATGTTGATCATGCTTTGGAATGAATTCTTGAGATATGCCCTCTAACTCGTTAGGTGATGTAGAGACATTTTCAACATGGTCTTTGGTTGAATCTTGATCATTGTCCCCAATATATATCATTTTTTGTGTTTGCGCTTGTGTTTTTTGGGAAGCTTGAGCAGCTTGCATGACTTGGGAGGCTTGGGTAGCCTGAGCAGCTTGCTGAGCAGCATGGTACTGCTAGAGTGCTTTTTGGCAGGCTTGGTAATCTTTTAGCGCATTACTATATTGGCTTGTTGCGTTTGGTTTAGGTGGTAGTGGTGGTGGATTCAGAATTGTGTTGGATGCAGTGACAAGTGGTTGAGATGCGCTTGGAGAGATTGTGGTAGTGAGGGGTTGAGATGTGATGGGTGTGATAGTGGTGGTTGGAATGACCGAGGTGATGGGTCCTTGGGAGACTATGTTTTGGTTTGTCAGGATCGACATTGTTGTTTGATTGGATACCATCTATTGTTGCGATATCAATGGTATATTTGGAGGATTTGATTCAATGATTTGAGTGGTGCTTGATGGATTGCATTGGTTTGATTGATTTTGGAAAATGTTCTAATTTGGGATGATGTTTAGATTTGGCATGATAGGTTGAAATTGAACATTGTTGATGTTGGGAATCACATTGCCTTGATTTAGGTAACTTTGATTTTGCATGGTGTTACCTTGACTTGGATTAATACACGAAGTCATTAACAACTTTTTTGGATTTTGAACAATATTCATATTATTTGCAAACATATCCATCCCAAGTTTACCAATTTCGGACTTAAAATGTTCGTGTTTGGTAAAGGTGTACTTGTTTCATTCTCATTTGGCATGTAGGAATTTGATGGGATGATGGTGTTCGTTTGAAGGATCATGCATTGATTGTTTGGTTGATAGACTTGTAGGTTTGGACTTGGATTTAAATCTACCATCGAGAAAGGTGTTCCAAAATTTTGACTAGGCATACTCACATTTGTTGTACCATTGATGTTTGTAGGAGACAACAATCCCATGTATGGAGTGTATAAATGTGAGTTTTGATAATCAATCGGCATTGTAAGGCTTTGAAAGTTCAATTTATTTGGATTACTCATGATGTATGGAGCAAGTTTATATTCCATGTTCCTCTTGTGTTGAGGTCTAGTTTGGACCATAAAATAAGGACCAGTTTTCAAGAATGTGGGAGGTGAACCTCTAATTCTTTGGGTTGATCCAAACTCTAGGTACAAAAAATAAAGTCTAATATTTTTAAGGATCAAAAGGATGGCAATGAGAAATGAAAGATGGATGATTTGGTGAATGATTGGAACTCTTAGGAAACCATTAAGAGGATACTAAAATTTAGGAATTGGATTGATGTTTTGATTTGATTTGGGATTGGTTTGATTTGATTTGGATAGTGAACTCATAAACTCTAAGAGGTTGGATGTTGTCCTAGAGTAAATTTATCCACAAGATGCTAATTTGACTAAATGTGTAAAGAAGGATTCGTCTAGACACACCTAACCAAACAAGATGATTTTGATTTTATTTTATTTTGGATTTTGGATATAGTGAACTCATAAACCACAAGATGTTGGATGTTATCAAGGGATAAAATTGTTCACAAAGACTGATAATTTTACTAAATATGTGGAGAAGGGTTCATCTACACACATCTAATCAAACAAAATGACTTTGATTTGGTTCAAATGATTTTCCCAAAGTTTAGGATGAGGGATTTTTTTCAAGATTTCCAAGAATTGCTTATGAGGTGATTTTGATTTGATGTTCGGGGGATGGATGAAAGTTTTGATTTTGATCCTAAGAGACTTAGAGAGACTTTTTTTACTAGACCAAGATATTGAAGAACACACTTTTCTCTAAGAGTAGTTCAAACCAAAAGACCAATGTTTGCTCGAAAGATGATAAAAAGATAAAAAAGCACACATGTGGGGTTCAATTTGAGTTAATCTTGGTTAATGACTTGCATTTACCACAAACACACTTATTGCTTAGTTTTCAAATTAAATGTCTATGTCTCAATTCCTTTCCATTCCACAAGGTCCATTATGTGAAAATCAAGGTTTGAAGAGCATAGTTCCCTAATGTTGACTTTAGGAAAAGAAAATTGAGATGAAATCCAAGTGCTTAGAAGCCTCTAAGGATGAGAATCCCAAGGGAAAACAATAGCACGTGAATTCATTCAAAGATATTTTCCTCCTAAAGGGTTTGAAGTGTGATGATAATGTTGAATGTTTGTTTCCAAATGTTTTTGAACAAGAAAAAACATTTTTTAACCAAGAACAAGCACAACCTTATGGATATGAAAGACTATATTTGTTGAGTCCCCACTTGGACAAGTCCAGCTATGCTTATCTTTAGCGAATGGTTAGATTCTTGACCCCACTGGCTGCCCTCCACGACACTCACTTATACGGGGCAGGCAAGCATCAACACCCATGAAACTCCCATGGCATGCTTTCCATTTCTACTAAAGACCATAAAAGTGTGGGGTGGCTTCAGAATGACCGTTTTTGCACCAACAAATAGGTAAGGATTTTGGCATTTGTACAATAATGGTTTTAGTTCATACTTTCCACTCGTAGGAGTTGACCCATTGTGGTGAGAGACTATTGTTTCCCTTCTCGTCAGAATCAACCACGTGATACTGGCGTTAACTCTAGTACCCACATTTATATCCCGGTTGGAAATACTCTTGGCTTTAGAGTGTTACCGGTTGAGTCATTCCCTTGGGTGACTACTTTTTCCCCAAGGCATTCCCTCTAAGATAAACAAAAGTGAGAAAACGTATTCATAGTTCGATCAACCTTCGTTTAGAAACAAAAGGAGAACACATGCAATAAGTTTACTCACACTCGCAAAGTGTTTTGTTGAATTTTAAACCCAAAAATGAAGTATGGAGGTGATTACTTTATCTCAACCTAAGATCACAAAAAAGAAATTTTGATTCTCAAGATCGCTGTGAAGCGTGAGAGAAGTGCATATGTCCTTTTTGATGATGTTAGTTTAAGTAAGCAATCATGAAAACAAAGTAGTACATGTTCATTTTTTAGCTCACAAAGCAATGATTTTGATTCGTTTTAAAGCACGAAACGACAAATGAGAGTTGTTTTGTTCAATTGTTAACTTCAAACGAAATCTAGTCAATTTGTCTAAAGTTCATTTTAACCCATTTGTAATGAAAATTGAAAGCCTTGGTAATGTTCGTTTTAAAGTCCAAAAACAAGTGAGTTAGTCTAAAATAGAAAATTAAAGCATACAACAGAATCTCCAAGCATTAAAAAATGCTTTATCAATTTCAATTTTAAATGCTTAAATTCCCTCCAAGATTCTTCGAAGATCACTTCTAGCAAGCTCCTTGTGCAAATGAAAAATCCCTCCTTTCCTTTCCTTCGTTTTCCTTTCTCCTTCCTTTGTTTCCTTCCTCGCTTTCCTATTCCATAGTGGATTGGTGTCGCATGTGCAAAGTGACCCTTTCCCAATCCTTAACAAGCAAATGATGAAGATTGTTGAAGATGCTATGAAGTGGGAAAAATTAGTTCTCAATTAAAGAGAGTAACTTTGCATGAAGATTGTGGTTGTTAAGATGAAGAATGAGACTTCTACTTGTAGACTCTCAAGTTGAAAGAGTGCTCAAAAGAGAGCAATATGGGATAAAGATTCAATCAATAAGGAGTCACTTGTCACCTTGTGAGTGGATGGAGGATGTGCAAGTTTTGGTCAATGTGCCAATAAATGAAATTGGTTGGCCTTTCAAATTCAAATTTGGCTTGTTGGAGGGAGAAAAAGAGACTTAAATGCCAAGTGGGGGACATATAAGAGGGGAGTTATTGCCATGTTGGAAGGGACAAGTCAACTTGTTTTCAAATTCAAACTTGAGGAATATTCTCCAAAGATGCCTTGTTGAGGGAAATAATAAAGAATTTATAAATGAATAAAAATGCTTTATTTGTGCAAGTGGGAAAAGCTAGAGGATGTGATGGGTGATTAGATTAGATTAATCATGGATTAGATTAATTAAGATGATGTTAGGTGATTTTGATCCATTTGACTTAGATTTAGGGATTTAAATTAAATCAAAGGGAGATGAAAGGTGATTTCAAATTTAATTAAATAAAGGTTTGATTTATTTAATTAAAAGGATGATGATAGGCTTAAATTAAATAAAGTTAATTTATTTAATTTAAATAAATGACCTTAGGAGATTGAATTTAATCAAAAGATGGAAATATTAGAATTTTGATTAAAAATTGATCTATTTAATCAAATGTGGTAATGATTTAATTAAATAAAGTGAATTTATTTAATTAGAGCATGAACTATTATACTTAATTAAATGAAGGTTATTCAATTAGAATGGTGAATTGAAATGCATGCATATTTTGTGTGTCTACAGTAGTGTGTTACAACTGCAACAAATTCAACCATATTGCTAGATTATGTTGGAACAGAAGAGGTTTGGAAAAACATAATACATAGCAGGATGTGAAAGGAAAAGGGAAGTCACCACAGATGTGATCAGGAGGCAAATGCAGAAAAAATGAGTGAAAAATAATCCCTTTGGCAAAGGAAATGTGCCAGCGCTAGAATTTTCTTCTGGTAATTCCTTTGGGAATTAGTTTTAGGCCTTTGGCCTATGGGGAGCTATTAGAAAAATTCTTTAACCCCCTTGCAGGAAATTGATACTGGAATTTGAACTAGTCTAGTAGGTGGATCAATGCTTTTCATATGTTGTTTAACTCAATTGGAGGCAGTAATGTAGAGTTTTGGAGATCCGCAGAAGAATTATTTGTCTTAGTGCATGAAAACAGAGTAACCGGATGAACTAGGGTAAAAGCATTTATTGTGAAAAAAGGGTTAGGTGTGTGGATGATAAAATAACATTTTTATCCTTCATTTGTCACTTTTCATTTTGAATAGAAGAAGTTTGGAGAGCCTTGGAGTGAACTTTGCTGAATTGTGGAGAGATTCAAAGTGTGAAGAAGAATCTGCGATCAAACTCCAACCCAACAAAAAAGTATTTATCGAAAAACCAGTAAATTTGTGAATTTACAAGAATGGCCACTCCTTTGGTAGTCGAAGTCAAGGAAAAACCCTGTCCTAAATTCAAATGGCATCCCTATAAGTCTGTTGAGATCGAGCCCCTCAGTGTGTTTTCATCTGTGTCGTATGGAGTTTTGCACACTAAGGATATTAGGGTTTGTATTCATGCTAACATTGAAGAGTTAGGCACCTCTCAAATAATGAATTTTTATTCAAGCCATATTCTTGGAGGATACTTCACTATCAAACCAGAATACCAAACCCTAGAGGAGAAGAAGTTCACGCAATTTGTGAAATTTCCAATATTTGAGGAAAATGAATGGGTTAGATACATTTTGAGCTGTGTTCAAGCCGAGTTCATGTGGTTAAATATACCCTTCAAGATCACAAAAGAGGCTATATGTGTCATCATGGGTTTGAATTCCACCAGTAGACTTCCAATCTTGAAATCCGTGAAGAATGAGAAGGTTAAAGAGGCAACAGGTGCACAATGGGATAGAAGGGCAATGACAATAGAAGTTATTGCTGAAGTGGATGTAAAATTTGCATCAATGGTCATTGGCTACAAGATATACCATTGTAGCCAGGATAATTTTGTATTTGGTACGGCCATGATCTATGTAGCTTATGAAATAGTAAAGAAAAATGCAGAATATGACTTATGTGAGCTGCTCAGAAGTCAATTGCTAGAGAATCCGAGTAAAATCAAGAAAGATAAGAATAATACCTTCAAATATGGTAATATGCTATTGTGTTTATTTTTCTATTTCATGGATAAGATTTCGGGTGTTGGAAAAGTACATTGGAAAAATGATGAACCTATAGCTGTTTAGATAAGGAACATGTTGTTTGGAATTGGTGATCGTCAGGTCAGAAATACTACCCTCTGGGGGTACTTCAAAATTTTCTAGAATATGATGCATGCCAGGGAAAGTATTCCCACTTCAATTATGGAACGGTAAAAAGATACTATCTGCTTCATGGTGGACTTTGATCAATGTCATATGGAAGTTGTTGATCCCAGAACAATATGGATCATGCCTATGGGATATGAAGTAGAGGAGAAGATCATGAAGATGTATGCAGAACATTTGTTGAGTTCACCTTTGGATCAGGGTGAAGAGAGGTTTGGAAATTATGTAGAGAAAAGTATGCAAGTTCATGTGGAATTGAAACACCAGTGATAGCCAAGAGAGTAAGGAAAGAGGTAGAAGTTTTTGCAGAAAGTATGGGAATACCTATAGAGAAATTGAAAGAAGTGAGAAGGAAGAGAGAAGAGGCTAAAGCAGAGACAGCAAAAATAGAGTCTGCTAGTCCGAGAGCATCTTTTTCCCACACTAGATCTACCAGGAGTTCCCCATCCTTATCCACTCCCGCAGCCAAGCCAGCTCAAGACAAGCCTTTCGGTAAAAGGAAGAAGAATAAAAGAGCAAGAACATATGAACCGGTTTCAAAAGATGAGGAAACATAATTAGAAGAAGTCTTGAGAGAAATGAAAGCTACCGGAACTCAGGCTGTCAAGTTAAACAAGAGAAAATATTCTGACAAAGAAGAAAAAATAAAATAAGGTAAAAGTTGATAAACCTAGTATGTCAGTTGAGGAAGTTGAGAATGTAATTATCAAGGATGGTAATCTTAAGCCCCTCTATGAATTGTATGAAATTTTTGATAAATCAGGTCAAAGAATTCTTGAAGAAGCCACAATAAAACATATGAATATTTTAAATAAAGTTCTTGTTGAGATTATGTTTGGCTTACCAAAGAGTCTGTATGATATTTTGGAGTTGAGAAGATTAAGTGCCAAAACAAAAAAGAGAATTTGAGGAAGAGAATTCTTGCAGATTTATGTCCAGAAATGTCAATTGAGGAGATGAATTCACTCCTTGAAAAGACTAAAAAGGAATTTAAGAGCAATACACGAGTGAATAAACTCATGATTGGTGAAACTAAGGCTATTGTTGGTGAAACCAAGGAGATTCTAGAAGAGTTTCTATCAAAGAATAAGATTAATGTTGAGGAAATGATTAGTAAAAATGTTCTAGAAAATGAGGAAGTAAATGTAGACACTGAGGATTTTCAGATTCCTCCTAGTGTGGAAAATACAGAGACACCTATGGAAATTGAAGTTCCTAAGGTGGTATTAGATGAGGAGAAGGAGGTTCAAAATGAAGAGGTTGAAGTGCTTAAAATAAATCTAGAAACAGTCTTCGAAGAACCCAAGGTTGAAGAAGAAAAAGCTCAAGTTAAGGAAATCAGAGTGGAGGAAAGACACACTGCCAAGGCAGTGAATAGATCTCTAATGGAGCACCAGAAATATTTTGATCCTGAATTGGATGAAATATCAATCAATCTATCCACTCTATCCCCAATTTAAATGATGAAGGTTGCATCAATTGCTCAAGCTAAGGCCAGTGAGAAGATTCTGAAGTCTCACATAGAAGATAGTGAATTGCTAAGCCTTGCATTTGGAGTTCTACAGAAATTAATACCTACTCATGTCATTGATCCATCTGGTTCCTCTTCCAGTGAGCTAAAGAAGCTCATAAACATTATAAGTACTCAATTCGAGACTCTTGAGAAATCTGCTGAGGATAAAGTGCAAAAAGAGTTTAATTATAAAAGACTTAGTTGGTTGAAGGAAGTGATTGCAAAGGATAAGAATCTGTTAGCCACCTACATGAAGAACATTCAAGGTTCTATATTTGAAGCTGGAAAGGCCTATAAGTCTTGCTTAATTTTTTCCAAGTTTACTGAAGGTAATGAGAAAAAGGTGAAGGATCTTGAAAATCAATTGGTTATCATTTCTAATACTTTTGATCCATTAGCTGGTGATGTTGCTCAGCAAGAAGATCAAGTAGCATCTCTACTTGACAAAATAAGATGCTTGAAGAATGAAAATGTCAGGATTGTTGGGAGAGTAAGTGAACTCAGAGGACTAATTAGTCTAAATATTGGGATAATGGTGAGTGCTTTGAAGGAAGCGAAAGCTGGTGTGCCAATTAGTGACCCATAAAATCTTGAATCTGCAGAAGCTCAATCTTATTTAATGTGTGGTCACATAACAGTTTTAGAAAGTCTCAAAAAGGTTTGTGATGAAAATTTAAGAGTGTTGAAGCATGATTTTGCAAATATTTTCAAACTTTTGTAAGTTACAAGTTCATGCCTGTACAATTTTGGAATTTTGTTTCGGTTTCCCCAATTTTAGCCATTAATGTCAAAGGGGGAGAAGTGTACAGTGAAAAATGTGTATTCATCATAGTGGAAGTTTCTTTTCTGAGCCGAGATTGAATTTTCTTTTTGAATTTTTGAAGTAGCAGTGTAACTAATGTTGGTTTTGATCTGACACTTAGTCATTTTTCACTAAGTGTTGCCATCAATGCCAAAGGGGGAGATTGTTGGTAAGATACATTGCAATGATTCTTTGGTGTTTTCATTGATGGAAACCCTAGTCAATAATAGGATCCACATGAAACCATTTTCTCACACCGGCAGGAAAGTTGAGGATGGTTAGGAAGAACAGAGCATTTGACAGTTTGGTGTTCAACAATTCATGTGCAGATTTCCAGTTGTTGTTTTGAGTTGTGGATCTCACGGAAGGTTCATCAGTGTATTTCTTGTGTTATCTAGAAATCTTAGTGCCTCGTACCAAGTCATGTGAAAATTTGGAGATCCGGGTGATACTTTTTTGTTTATCAGTATTTTGGGGCCAACTTAATTGATATAATGTGGTGTAGATATTCAAGAATTGTTTATTCGAATATTTTTGTGTTTTTTCATTATGTTTTGGGTCTGAGCTAAGTTGTGGACGACCATTGTGGATGCGCATTAGATAATTCTTATGATTTGAGCTGATAGTTGCTAATATTTTTTAAGTTTTATTGAAGTCGACTTATTGCAATTAAATTGATAGTCGTGGATATATATGTATGATCTATTATATGATTTTGATGTGTATGTGTGGTGTGTCGATGTGTATTGTGAATATCAAAAGAGTGTTAGATCGATTTTATGCACAGTTTCACTTGCACATAAATATTTTGTTGTACGAGTCAGAGAAGAGCAAAGTAGAAGTTCAGTATTAGTCAGAAGGACAAAAGATCAACAACTGAGCCTAACCAGAACTGTAATCAAGAATTTTTAGATGATATTCTTTCAGTTCATTCTCTTGGATATAATCCAAATCTCAGGGCAGTGTGCCTTCCTATTTTGAGCAATGAGCTCTAGGCAATGAGCCTGAATGCAAGTGCATTCCCATATTGTAAACCTCTTTTTGAGTATATATTTTGGATTGGCCATCCACCATGGTTTTTCCCCTAACAAGGGTTCCACGTAAAAATCCTTGTGTTATGGTGTTGTGGTTATTTGCTTTATGTTTCTGCATATTTCTCTTGGTTGAATGTTTTAAGAAGGTTAATGATCAGAATAATAAAGTTAATTTTTGTGGAACACTGATTCAACCCCCTCTTAATGTTGCTTGTTTCCAACACCTTGTCTATAAATGGAATGTAGTTGCAGCTCGTACACCATGCCAAACATGTGATTGCGAAGCTATTTAGCATTGTGGAGATCTATAGTTACATCTGAAAATGTTTGCAATCTAAAATGGTTTCAATTAGATATAGTTAAACACAGACACACAGATGGTTCAAAGGAAAGAGCACTAGTAGTGGCATCATTGAACAAAGAAGAGGAATGAATTCAAAACAAAATAAAATATAAAATTTATATGGTCATCCAAAGAAGAGGAAGAAATTCAGGTGTCATTAGAGGAGAGGAAAAGCATAATGCAAGAATTTGTGCCGTAGAAAATTGGACCCTCTTAAGAAAAGAGACAATTTCATGCATAATTGGACCCACTTATGAGTTCCTTCACATCATTCACCTTTCAAAACAACATTTATAGGCCCCTTAGACCTATTAATTTTGATCTAGAGGCTTATTTTACCTGAGAAATCACATAAAACCTAACATATAGCATTTAATTAGATCATATCCCGAAAACCCACCTTCAAACAATAGTAGTAGGACCCATTCGCCACCTTGGGTGAATGAGTCCCCTCTGGTGGGACCCATTCGCCAAGAGTGGCGAATGAGTCCCCTTTGAGGGAAAATTCAAATATAAGCCAGAATTTAATCAATGTAACTTTAATTTTTGGTGAATGTCGGCCTCTTAGGTCTAATTAATGGGAAAATAAGGTGTTGTTGCTTATAAATACCACTGCAAGTCATTTCACACATCTTTTTATCATCTCTTCTTATTGTTTATCATTTCTCAGGAGAAATTCATAAAGTTAAGTCTTCCACAACAAGTTTCATTAGCAAGAGTTGAAGTTTTAGGATAGCAAACTAGGGTTTTTGCAGGTCTTGAAGCTCACTTTTCTTGTCAAGATCCAACATTGCAAAGGATTGATGATGGATGCCTATGGTCAATAATGAAGAAACATATGGTGAAGAGGTGTAACTATCCACCAAATCACACCTAAGGACTTGGTTTCCTATTGATTCCATCTTCTTATTTCATTATATCTCCAGATTAAGGTTTGCATCTTGTTTGTTTATCATTTGCATGTCATTTTATTCCTATTTTTCATATGTTGTAAGGTTTCTAGGGTTGAGATATTTCATCATATAGATAATTCTTGCATGTCTTATTCTAAAGCAATAGAATAGGGTTTTTGTTATGATTCAAACTTTCCTAGTCTTTAACACATGTCTAAGGCTAGGGTTTAAGTAGATTTTTCTCCATTCAAGGTTTAATTACCCAACTAGGGGTTTGGCCAAGGAAAACCCTCCATTAGTTAAAAAAAAATTAGTTGTTTTGTAGGAATTTTTCAAGATCTGAAGTTAGGTTTCCTTCAGAAATTGTTGTATAGGTGTTAAGGTAAAGGACTGAAGTTTGAAATTGCATAAATTTGAAAGTGGACTGATTTGCCATGCATGGAAAATAAGTCCCTCCTGAGATGCAAATTTGAGTTAGATGCAATTCCAGATCCCTAACTGTCAGAAAATAGATTCTATGCAAAAAAGTCTTGATCTGGGACTGATTCGCCTAAGGTGGCGAATGAGTCCCAGTCAGCCTAGATTCAAGTTTCATCATTTTTCCATATTTTTTTCCAGTCATCTACAATTTTCCAAGTGAACACATTTTGAGAAACAAACTTTTTTTTAGATTAGTTTGCATTTTTGTTCATTCTTTCAAGCTTTTTTGCAAACAACACTGTGTTTTCAAACAAGGTATAAATCTTAGTCTTGAATTTATATTTAATCATTTAAATCATTCAATTGCATTTAGTTTAATTCATTTAGCTTAGACAACATTGCACATAGCATAATTTGAATGAACTAGTTTGCATTTTTGGCCCTACATCCTGCAACACACACTCGTTAATTACTCAAAAATCCATTTATCTAACTCCTAGGAATCCAATTCGAAGGTAGATGTATGCCCCCCCTTGATTCCACTTGATTTACAGAGGTGGAATCAAGGTAGTAATATAACCATGTTGAATAAGAAACATCATATCGTTGGGCATTTCCAAGTACCATGCCACATAACGATAGATGAATAATGATGTTGGGTGCGGAATCATGATTTCAACGCATCCAATGGTGTCGAAAATGGATTACCCTAGCTCCCATTATGTTTATTTGAATAATATCCACATTATAAGTTCTTGAAAAGATGATAACCATATGTGAATGTGTAAAAGTAAAAAGAAATGAAAAGTGATTAAAAGGAGAAGAAAGTAACTTGTCACTTTCTATTCATTTTAACTTCATGTAGCTTGATGATGTAAGGAAGGGTAGAGGTGAATAAAAAAATTTCAAATGATCAGGCTTAAACAAGAAAACAACCCTCTTAATTGTATCAACTTGAAAATGCATCAACTCACCCTCAATGCCTTGTAGGAATCCAAACTTGTAAAATGGACACAAATTCCTTTTATCATCACAAAAATTAAAAACCCAATATTTTTAGACACCCTTTATCATGCATTAAACATACTCAAAGATATAGTAGGGTTTCTTTGTAACAAAATGGACATTCAATGCATTACCCCTGTTTTAGGCTTCCCAAATAGCCCTCTTTTACAAAGGAGGTACCCTCAAAACATCATGAAATCACTGAAAATATTTAGATAGTCATAGATTGTGTCCTAAAACCCCAAAATCCACCATTATTTCTCAGACTTAAGGTATATAAAGTACTGAACCACCAAACCCTTAGTTTTCATGCAAAAAGGCTAGGTTTTATTGAAAAACACAACTCCCAAAATTAACAGACCAAACTAGATCATCCAACACCTCTTAAATTCCCTGTAGAAACTCCCAAAACACTTACATGACCAGTTCCAACAACAAATCACAAAATCCCTTCTTTAACCCACCATTTTCACATGGAAAACTCATGAAACAACCCTATGGCATCATCCCAATTCATGCAAAAAAAATTCTCTTGACTCATAAACCATATGTACACCTAATATATCATGAAATAAGTCATTACAATGAGTTAAAAGTCATGACAGTAGGTGGAATGACTAAAACTCCATTTTTACTCCAATCAAACCATTAAAATTTTGTTTAAACTAGGTAGCAACAATAAAATGGAGATTACTGTCACAAAAATTTGAGTTAGAACCTCAAACTTGATCCATTTGAAATATAACTTATACTACCATTGATTCCGATAGGTTTTAGATCAATTAAATCCTATACGGGTCCCTACAATGAGAGAAAGTTCAGAAAACTTAGAAAATTTCAAAAAAATGTTGTATTTTTGATGAATGATTTGATTACAAAATTCTCCAAACAACTTCAACAACCAAATTTAAATAATTTTGAGGCTTCTTATATCCCATACAATCAAATTATAACCAAATCCACGTTCATAACTGACTTATATCCTTCATTGACCTTTCAACTTCCAAAAGTTGCAAATTTCCAAAACTTGCTTGACAACTTTTACACTTTTTGTGTAACTTTTGCATTTTAACCCCAAATGACTCAAAATCTCCCAAATACATCATGGATGGTATTATTAGACCTTATTTGACATCACCTAATACTTTACCCACTAAAATCCTCAAAAACCCTTGATTACACATTTTTGCATTTTCTAAGCATTTTGACAATATTTCAGTACTGCTTACAAAATTCCCCTTCTAATACAATCTAATGGTGAATATGACCTTAATGAAATCCCAAATGACCCAAAGACTCCTAACCAACCTATGCATCATGACCTTGACCAAATAAACTAGATGAAACTAGGTGGGTTATCCTGCACCATGCATCCGGGTTTAAAATAATTCACGCCCCATGAATGACAGTAGCAACCTATCTTTTTCTTCCTTGTACAATATTCATATCATTCATAGGATTTTTCAACTGAAATTATCCTGGATGGTGGTGTGTATGCTATCCTATTCTCATGTTTTTCTTTATTCTCCCTTTGTCTCAACTTGTCTTCATCCCATAAACCTACTCTGATACCAACATATGTAAGGAAGGGTGGAGGTGAATAAAAAAAACTCCAAGTGATCAGGCTTAAACAAGAAAACAACCTTCTTAATTGTATCAACTTGACAATGCATCAACTCACCCTCAATGCCTTGTAGGAATCCAAACTTGTAAAATTGAAACAAATTTCTTTTATCATCACAAAAATCAAAACCCCAAGAGTTTTAGACACCCTTTATCATGCAATTAAACATACTTAAAGATACAATAGGGTTTATTTGTAACAAAATGGAGATTCAATGCATTACCCCTATTTTAGGCTTCCCAAATAGCTCTCTTTTACAAATAAGGTACCCTCAAAACATCATGTAATCACCCAAAATCTTTAGATAGTCACAATTTGTGTCCTAAAACCCCAAAATCCACCATTATTTCTCAAACTTAAGGTTTCTAAAGTGCTGATCCACCAAACCCTTAGTTTTCATGCAAAAAGGCTAGGTTTTATTGAAAAACACAACTCCTAGACTTACCAAACCAAACCAAATAATCCAAAACCTCTTAAATTCCCTAAAAAAACTCCAAAAACACTTACATGACCAGTTCCAACAACAAATCACCAAATCCCTTCTTTAACCCACCATTTTCAAATGGAAAACTCATGAAACAACCCTAGGGCATCATCCCAATTCATGAAAAACAACTTCCCTTGACTCATAAACCATATTTACACCCAATATATCATGAAAAAATTATTCCACTGAGTTAGAAGTCATGAAATTAGGTGGAATGACTAAAACTCCATTTTTACTCCAATCAAACCCTTAAAATTCTGTGTAAACTAGGTAGCAACAATAAAATGGATATTACTTTCACAAAACTTCGAGTTAGAACCTAAAACTTGATCCATTTGAAAGATAACTCAGAATACCATTGATTCCAATAGGTTTTAGATCAATTAGAGCCTGTATGGATCTGTACAATGAGAGAAAAGTTCAAAAAACTCTAAAAATTTCAAAAAAAACATTGTATTTTGATGAATGATTTGATTACAAACTTCTCCAAACAAATTAAACAAAAAAATTTCAAGCCTTTTGAGGCTTCTTATATCCCATAAAATAAAATTCTAACCAACTCCCTATTCATAATTGACTTATAACCTTCCTTGACCTTTCAACTTCCAAAAGTTGCAATTTTCCAAAACTTGCTTGACAACTTTTACACTTTTTGTGCAACTTTTGCATTTTGACCCCAAATGACTCCAAATTTCCAAAATACATCATGGATGGTCTTATTAGACCTTATTTAACATCACCTAATACTTTACCCACTAAAATCCTCAAAAACCCTTGATTACACATTTTTGCATTTTCTAAGCATTTTGACAACATTTCAGCACTGCTTACAAAACGACCCTTCTAATACAATCTAATGGTCAATATGACCTTATGGACATCCCAAATGACCCAAATAATCCTAACCAACCTATCCATCATCACCTTGACCAAATAAACTAGATGAAATTAGGCGGATGCTCCTGCACCACTTGAAAGTGACATGTAACAGAAGAATATGTCGAGCAAATAGGATTACACACCTTCGCGACTGGATGATCTTTGTGAGAAGGTGGCACGTGATGAGCTGTATCATGAGGTGAGTCAATTCTGCAACTTTTTCCCTGTAATTATATAATATTTTAATGAATTTTATGCATGGATAGGTTAATTTAGGGTTCTTGGAAATAAAGTTTGCAAAGTGTCCCCTTTTTTCATAGTGTCCCATTTGTTCACAAAGTGTCCCATTTCTTTGTGAAGTGCCCCGTTTCTTTGTGAAGTTTCCTCGTTGCTTTGTGAAATGTCCAAAAAGGGTTCTAACATTTCTAGGGCCATTAGAAAAGTACATTAGATTGACTTTAGCACACTTTCTTGATGAATAATTTTAGAATTGAAGATATTAGAGGAAATTTAGAGCATTTTGTGATAATTTTGATAGGTTCCCACCTGGTTGCGACAATGGCTAGGGGGAAGAAAACTCACATTTCTGAGAGATCATATGCTAGCTCTATCAATGGTAGAGGTAAATAATTTACAGTCAGTGGGTATCTATTGGGAATATCTTATGCCACCTATGAGATACCATGACGCCATGCTTATGGCTTTGTGCGAGCGGTGGGATGTAGATACTTATACCTTTCATCTTCCCACTAGGGAAATGATGATCACTCTTGAGGATGTACACCACATTCTTTGAGTTCCTATTTAGGGAGAGCGGGTATATTTCTAAGGGGATCGTTCATTCTGGGAGAAGAAGAGAGATATACAGTATTGTTTAGGTGGACCGATACATGATGAGAGGGTTAAAGTGTAGATCAAGTTTCCCATGCTATTGTATTCACGAGCTCCTATGGTTAGATGGATTATGATGCATACAGTGGCACTGGTTCTCAATCCAGATGGATGAGCGACACACTTGGATGGGTGACGGGTACACATGATTTGAGGGATGTATGAGCGGAGGACAATTTATGCTTGGGGCCACTGCATTCTATCACACTTGTATTATGATCTTGGTCATTTTATATTTTGAGAGATCAATAGTATGGTCCATTGTACGCTTCTACAGGTGTGATTCCTTGAGCATATCACATGTACCAAGCCTGTCGGATACCCTTGTACTATAGCTGGGGGCTATCCACGAGCATTCGACTATCCTTTGTGATGCCTATGGCAATATGGGGATTTCCACTTTTGGAGGGTGATATTTGACTAGTTGGAGGAGGATGAGATCCTTTGGAGACCTTATCTACTCACTCTATAGTGGCTAGACCCCACCAGACAGTTACAGAGCATCCAGATGGATAGATATCCAGCCGGTAGGAATGACTAGTATGACCGTTCTATTACGAGTGAGTCATGCAATAGTTTGGATAGGTGTAGACACCACCGAGGGCATGCCCCTTCATTAGAAAATTAGTGCGAAGTTCCCAGAGGCCAGGTGATACTGTTCGACTAAATATAGATGATGTTTGTGAGAGTGATTTTGATGATTCAAATCAAGACCAACCACCAACATCCAACACCGGTGATGTCGGCAGCACAGATGAGTATGAGGAGTGGTTGTCATATGCATGACTAGCACCTGTGCTCCCCATGGATTTCCCTATAGGTGATGCAGAGCTAGCAACAGATGATGGTGATGAGCTAGAGAAGAGTGCAAAGGAGTTATGGTATATGCCAACAAATATTTTTACATATGTTATTGATGATGAGTACTAGTTTGAGGTCGATCCTAATTATGAGGACTAGGATGGAGGAGAGGATGATGAGGAGGAGGAGGATTATGAGGAGGATGATTACTATGAGGAGGAGCCACCCCTGAGTAAGGGTGATGAGGTAGCTATTGAGGGTTGGTACAAGCATGGAGAGTCCTCTCATACTTACAGAACCAGATCACGGGCAGTAGCTACAACGTACATCAGTGCTCAGAGTCAGAGAGAGGCTAGCACATCCTCGATGCCCCCCAAAGATGAGGAGGTGGACATTCCTCATGCATCTGGAGACATAGGTGATGATATTTGATTTTACGCATGTTCTTTAGTGATTTATGGTTTATTTTCATATATATATATATCATGATGATGTGTTACTGATTGTGTACATTGTCTATCTTGCAAGAATGACAAGAGACTAGTGAGAGTTCTATCATTAGGCTACCATAGAGATACTGCCTGTATCCATCGACGAGGAGGAGGTAGATCCTGATTACGTGCCCCCACCGATCGTGGAGGAAGAGCCAGAGTCACTCATTTCTCTCATGAGGTTATAGGAAACATATGAGAGCATGAGGAGACAACTCCATTGAGCTGAGAGTGTAGTACAGTCAGTGTAGACCTTGGCAGAGGTAGAGAAATTGTGTGCAGACCTAGCACAGGCATGAGCAAAGATGGATCAGATGGCAGATGAGTAGCTTATAGTCATTGGTCAAGTATAGGGTCTGGAGTATGCACTTAGACTCGACAGTTCGTGATCACGGTCACACATGACCATCTCACGATGTCTAGGGACTAGATCACGAGTTCCAGATCCTAAGGGGTCTAGCTCTCACAGACCATTATGGCATTGTATATGATTTTGAGATGTATATAAAACTTTTATATATATATAGACATGCGCATGTGATTTTATGATGATGTTTCTCTTTATGTGGATGTTAAATGCTATGTGATTAATTAAATGGCTTATAGTAAAAGTATTTAATTAATTCCTACATGATTTAATAGGATTGATGTGATTTAGTGTAAAACATATTGTAGTTTTAACATAAATACAACATTGATAATGAGAAAATAATATGTTAAATTAAATACACTAATAAGGATCTAACTTAACATAACAGGAATTTGAATAGTATGAGGGTTAAAGCAATTATTAAATGAACTTAAATAATTAACTTAGTGTTCAAGACACACAAAATTAGTTTTCAAGAACAAAGCAATGTGAAAGTTATTTAGAATAACATCTAATAACTTTAAGCAACACTTTTATACCAACCATACTATTCAAAGGGGATTAGAGATAGTACCAACACAAATGTGTGGCATTAATGGGTTCCCTAAGGGGGGTTTCATCAAGCTACATTAAGAGATAAGCACCAGACCCATAACTGGTATTGACTATATAAGGTCCCAACCAATTAGGACTGAACTTATCTTTATCTTCATTGTCAGCACTAGCATTTCGTTGATTTTAAATAGGAACAAAATATCCCTTAGAAAATGAGCGAGGTATGGCATGAATGTTGTGTTTTCATTGTAATTTTTTTATTTTTGGCTCTCTAAGACTTCTTTAACTCTTCTAGGGTTTTTCACCTAAAAGGAGAGAGGTAGGGCCAAAAATGCAAACTAGTTCATTCAAATTATGTTATGTGCAATGTTGTCTAAACTAAATGCAATTGAATGATTTAAATGATTAAATATGAATGCAAGACTAAGATTTATACCTTGTTTGATAACATAGTGTTGTTTGCAAAAATCTTGAAAGAACGAACAAAAATGCAAACTAATCTAAACAAAAAACTGTTTCTCATAATGTGTGCACCTGGAAACTATAGATGACTAGAAAACAATCTGGAAAACTGATGAAACTTGAATTTGGGTGAATCATTCCTAGATCAGGAATTTTATGCAAATAATCTATTTTCTAACAATTGGGAATATGGAACTACATCTGACTCAAATTAACACCTCAAGAGGGACTCATTCGCCATGCATGGCGAATCAATCCACTTTCAAATTTATGCAATTTCAAACTTTAGTCCTGGACCTTGACACCTGTATAACAATTTCTGATGAAAACCTGACTTCAAACCTCAAAGAAATCACTGGTACATATCAAACTAAACATGACAAATTATTAAAATACAAGGATATTATAATGAGACTCTTAGAAAAATTTGACTCGTTCACCATTGATAACATCCCACACAAAAATA
The DNA here is from genome assembly GCA_007258455.2 of Sequoia sempervirens. Lineage (NCBI taxonomy): Eukaryota > Viridiplantae > Streptophyta > Pinopsida > Cupressales > Cupressaceae > Sequoia > Sequoia sempervirens. The sequence goes on from VDFB02058242.1 coordinate 264,000,411, forward strand.
ATTGACATGCAGATGCAATGGCATGTGCAGCTTCTCTCATCTCCCCACACAATCCTTCCACAGAATTCACTTTCATTATCCATCCCATCATGAAACCCTTGATCAATACTTTGTTAGAAGACATTTTGGTGATAACTCAAGATGCTTCGTGTGAATGGTACAATACAATATATAACTATTTGAACAGTACAATTCCCGAACCTACCACAACAAATACTCGAAAGCATTTACATAAGCTCATGGATAAATATGTGATCCTTGCAAATGCATTGTATAGAAGATCTTTTAATGGTCTCTTATTACGATGCCTTAGAGATTTTGAAATCCCTTTTGTGCTCGAATAGGATCATGTTGGTGCATGTGGAGGTCATTTTGGAGGACGTTCGTTAGTGCAAAAACTCATTCATATGGGTTATTATTGGAGACATATGAAGAAGGATTTATTTTCCTATGTTAAACGATGTCACAAATGCCAAGAGCATAGCAATTTGATCCACACTCTTGCTGCTAAGCTCTGTGCCAATGTTCCCATTTGGCCAAATTTAGTATGGGGGTTAGATCTTATTGGAAAAATTTCACCACCTTCTTCTACTAGAAATATGTTTATCATAACCACAATAGACTATTTCACGAAATGGGTGGAAGTTGTTCCCCTCCATTCTACAACAGCTGAAGCAATTTGTCATTTCATCTTGGACCACATAATTGCTCGCTTTGGACTCCCTTCTGCAATCATTTCAAACAATGGAACCCCATTCAAGAATAATGATGTTCAGACATTTCTTGCAACATTTAATATTCAACATCACTTTTCTACACCATATTATCCACAATCCAATGGACAAGCTGAAAATACTAATAAGCTTCTCGAACAAATCCTCAAGAAAACTGTCACCAAGCATCATAAAGATTGGCATACGCAACTATCTTATGCGCTTTGGGCTTATAGAACTAACATTAGATCACCCACAAGAAATACACCTTATAACCTTTTTTATGGTACTGATGCTATTATGCCCTTGGAGTTAGAAATTCCTACTTTGCGATTTTCTCTCTGAGATCTTTTTAACGATGACACTTATCAAGAACAATGTTTACATCAACTTGAGATGCTCGATGAACAGCATATTAACTATCTCAAACATCTCCAAGCTCACATCAAACAATTACAATGCAAACACAACATTCATGTCATCCCTCACTCGTTTTCTAAGGGAGATTTTGTTCTTATTGAAATTCAATGAAATGCTAGTGCTGACAACGAAGATAAAGATAATTTCAATCCTAATTGGTTGGGACTTTATATAGTCGATACCAATTATGGGTCTAGTGTTTATCTCTTAACACATCTTGATGGAACACCCCTTCGGGAACCCATTAATGCCATGCATTTTTGTTGGTACTATCTCTAATCCCCTTTGAATAGTATGGTTGGTATAGTAGTGTTGCTTAAAGTTATTAGATGTTATTCTAAATAACTTTCACATTGCTTCGTTCTTGACAACTAATTTGTGTGTGTCTTGAACACTAAGGTAATTATTTAAGTTCATTTTATAATTGCTTTAGCCCTCATACTATTCACATTCTTGTTATGTTAAGTTAGATCCTTATTAGTGTATTTAATTTAACATGTATTCTTTTCTCATTATCAATGTTGTATTTATGTTAAAACTGCAATATGTTTTACACTAGATCACATCAATCTTGTTAAATCATGCAGCCATTAATTAAATACTTTTACTATAAGTTATTTAATTAATCACATACAATTTAACATCCACATAAAGAGAGACATCATCATAAAATCACATGCACATGTCTATATATATATATATCAAAGTTTTATATACATCTCAAAATCATACACAATTCCATAATGGTATGTGAGAGCTAGACCCCTCAGGATTTGGCACTCGTGATCTAGTCCTTGGACGTCATGAGATGGTCATGTGTGACCGTGATACTGAACTTTCGAGTCTAAGTGCATACTCTAGACCCTGTACTCGACCAACGACTATAAGCCGCTCATCTCCCATGAGATGAGCGGCTTATACAATCACATGCACATGTCTATATATATATATATCAAAGTTTTATATACATCTCAAAACATATACAATTCCATAATGGTCTGTGAGAGCTAGACCCCTTAGGATTTGGCACTCATGATCCAGTCCTTGGACGTCATGAGATGGTCATGTGTGACTGTGATACTGAACTTTTGAGTCTAAGTGCATACTCTAGACCCTGTACTCGACCAACGACTATAAGCCGCTCATCTCTGCTCGTGCATGTGCTAGCTCTACATGTAGTCTCTATACCTTTGTCAAGGTCTATGCTGACTGTAGTGCACTCTCAACTGAAAGGATTCATCTCCTCATGCTCTCGTACGCTTCCCGTAACCTCGCGAAAGGTCTGAGTGACTTTGGCTCTTCCTCCATGATTGGTGGGGGCACATAGTTAGGATCTATCTCTTCTTTGTTGATGGATGCAAGCGTTATCTTTGTGGAAACCTGACGATAGACCTCTCACTAGTCTCTCATCACTCCTATAAGATAGACAATGTACAAAATCAGTAACACATCATCATGATATATATATATATGAAAATAAAGCATAAATTACTAAAGAACATGTGTAAAATCAAATATCATCACCTATGTCTCCCAATGCATGAGGAATTTCCACCTCCTCATCTCTGGGGGGCATCAAGGATGTGCTAGCCTCTCTTTGACTTTGAGTGCTGATGTCTACTACAGCTACTGCCCCATGATCTAGTTCTTTAAGTATGAGAGGACTCTCCATGCTCATACTGATCCTCAATAGCTACCTCATCACCCTCACTCAGGGGTGGCTCCTCCTTGTAGTAATCATCCTCCTCATAATCGTCCTCCTCCTCGTCATCCTCTCCTCCATCCTGGTCCTCATAATCAGGATCGACCTCAGACTGGTACTCATTATCAATAAAATCTATAAAAATATCTATAGGCCTATACCATACCTTCTCTGCTCTCTCCTCTGGCTCATCACCCTCATCTACTGCTAGCTCTGTATCACCTATAGTGAAATCCATGGGGAACACAGGAGCTAGTTGTACATATGACCACCACTCCTCGTGCTCATCTATGCTACCAACATCATTAGCAACGGATGCTATTGGCTGGTATTGATGTGAATCATTTGAATCACTCTCATGAACATGATCTATAGTCAGTTGAACAGTATCACCTGGCCTATAGGCACTCTGCACTAATCATCTAATGAAGGGGCACACCCTCGATGGTTTATGCACCTATCCAAACTATCGCATGACTCACCTACATCCTCTGTAACTGTCTGGTGGGATCTGACCACTGTAGAGTGAGTAGATGAGGTCTCCAAAGAATCTCATCCTCCTCCAACCGGTCAAATTTTACCCTTCCAAAAGTGTAAATCCCCATACTTCCACAGGTGTCACAAAGGATAGCTGGATTCTTATGCATAGCCCACAACTATAGTACAAGGGTATCTGACAAGCGTGCTACAAGTGATATGCTCAAGGCACCACACCTGTAGAAGTGTACAATGGACCATACTGTTGATCTCTCAAAATACAAATTGACCAAGATCATAATACAAGTGTGCTAGAATGCAGAAGCCCCAAGCATAAACTATCCTCCGCTCATACATCCCTTGAATCAAGTGTATCAGTCCCCCATCCAAGTGTGTTGCTCATCCATCTAGATTGAAGACCAGTGCCACTGTATGCATCATAATCCATCTAACCACAGGAGCTCACGAATACAGTAGCATGGGTAGCTCGATCCATGCTCTAACCCTCTCATCATGTATCATCCCACCTAGAAAATACTACATATCTCTCTTCTTCTCCCAGAATGAACGATCCCCCTAGAAATATACTCGCTTTCCCCAAATAGGAACTCAAAGAATGTGGTGTACATCCTCGAGAGTGATCGTCATTTCCCTGGTGGGAAGATGAAAGGTACAAGTATATGCATCCCTCCGCTGATACAGAGCCATAAGCATGGCATCATGGTATCTCATAGGTGGCATAAGATATGCCAATTAGATACCCACTGACTGTAACTGCTTTACCTCTATCACTAATAGCACTGGCACATGATCTCTTAGAGATGTGAGTTGTTTTCCCCTTAGCTGCTATCACGACCAGGCAAGGACCTATCAAAATCATCACAAAATGCTCTAAATTTCCTCTAATATCATCAATTTTAAAATTATTCATCAAGCAAGTGTGCTAAAGTTAATGTAGTGTGCTTTTCTAATAGCCCTAGACACTTTAGAACCCTTTTTGGACATTTTGCAAAGCAACAGGGACACTTCGCGAAGAAATGGGACACTTCACGAAGAAATGGGAAAATTTGTGAAATTTTTTTCCAAGAACCCTAAATTAACCTATCCATGCATAAAAATAATTAAAATATTATAAAATTATAGGGCGAAAGCTATAGAATCGACTCATCTCATGATACAACTTGTTGTATCCCACCTGCTCATGAAGATCATCCAGCCACAAAGGTGTGTAATCCCATCTGCTCGACATATTCTTCTCTCATGTGTCACTTTCAAGCTATGCGAAGGTAAAATGAATAGTAAGTGACAGGTTACTTTCTTCTCCTTCTTTTAATCACATTTCATCTCTTTTTACTATTTCGCATTCACATACGGTTATGATCTTTTCAAGAACTTATAATGTAGATATTATTCAAATAAACATAATGGGAGCTAAGGTAATCCATTTTCTATGCCATTTGATGTGTTAAAATCGTGATTCCACACCCAAAATCATTATTCATCTATCGTTATGTGGCATGGTACTTGGAAATGCCCAACAATATGATGTTTCTTATTCAATGTGGCTAGATTGCTACATTGATTCCACCTTCATAAAGCAAGCGGAATCAAGGGGTGGCATACACCTACCCTCGAATTGGATTCCTAGGAGTTAGATAAAAGTATTTTTGAGCAATTAATGAATGTGTTACAAAAACCTAGTTCCTAATGTTGTAGTTATTCAAACAACTACATTGGGGACTTCGTTCTCCCGTCTTTTGAATGAGTATCCTTTTATGTAATAAGGTGCATTGTTTAGAGTCATTTAGCTTACATATGCACATATAGTCATATGGGTGCTAAAGTGGGGACTAAATGTTCCATAGAAAATTGGACCCTCTTGAGAAAAGAGACATTTTCACGCATAATTGGACCCAATTCTGAGTCCCTTCACATCATTCACCTTTCAAAACAACATTTATAGGCCCCTTAGACCCATTAATATTGATCTAGAGGCCCATTTTACCTAAGAAATCACATAAAACCTGGTGTACAACATTTAATTAGATCTTATCCTGAAAACCCACCTTCAAACAATAGTAATGGGACCCATTCACCAAGGGTGGCGAATGAGTCCCCCTTGAGGGAAAATTCAAATTTAAGCAAGAATTTAATCAATTTAACTTTAATTTCCAGTGAATGTTGGCCTCTTAGGTCTAATTAATGGGAAAATAAGGTGTTGTTGCTTATAAATACTCATTTCAAGTCATTTCAAACATCTTTTTATCACCTCTTCTTATCTTTTAAATCATTTCTCAAGAGCAATTCATAAAGTTAAGTCTTCCACAACAAGTTTCATTATCAAAAGTTGAAGTTTTAGGGCAGAAAACTAGGGTTTTTGCAAGTCTTGAATCCTACTTTTCTTGTCAAGATCCAACATTGCAAAGGATTGATGATGGATGCCTATGGTGAATCATGAAGAAATCTAGGGTGAAGAGGTGTAACTAGCTACCAAATCACACCTAAGGACTTGGTTTCTTATTGATTTCATCTTCCATTTTCATTCTATCTTCAGATTAAGGTTTGCATCTTGTTTGTTTATCATTTGCATGCCATTTTATTCCTATTTTTCATATGTAAGGATTTTGGGGTTGAGATCTTGCATCATATAGATCATTCTTGCATGTCTTATTCTAAAGAAATAGAATAGCCTGGTTTTTGTTATGATTCAAACTTTCCTAGTCTTTGACACATCTAAGGCTAGGGTTTAAGCAATTTTTTCTCCATTCAAGGTTTAATTAACCAACTAGGGGTTTGACCAAGGTAAATACCCCATTAGACAAACAATTTTGAGATGTTTTGCAGGAATTTTCCAAGATCTGAAGTCGAGTTTCCATTAGAAATTGTTGTACAGGTGTCAAGGTGCAGGACTGGAGTTTGAAATTGCAAAAATTTGAAAGTGGACTGATATGCCATGCATGGTGAATGAGTCCCTCCTGCAGTTCCAGATCCCTGATTGTTAGAAAATAGATTCTTTGTAGAAAAGTCTTGATCTAGGACTGATTCGCCCAAGGTGGCGAATGAGTCCTAGACAGCCTAGATTGAAGTTTCATCAGTTTTCTAGATTGTTTTCCAGTCATCTATAGTTTTCCAGGTGCACACATTCTGAAAAAACAACCTTTTGTTTAGATTAGTTTGCATTTTTGTTCATTCTTTCAAGATTTTTACAAACAACACTTTGTTTTCAAACAAGGTATAAATCTTAGTATTTCATTCATATTTGATCATTTAAATCATTCAATTTCATTTAGTTTACTTCATTTAGCTTAGAAAACATTGCACATAACATAATTTGAATGAATTAGTTTGCATTTTTGGCCCTACCTCTCTCCTTTTAGGTGAAAACCCCGAGAAGAGTTAGAGAAATCCTAGAGAGCCAAAAAATCAATGGTTCAAAATTGGAAAATAAATTCTCTTAGTAATCACCATAGAAACAAAACTCTGGATAGCTTGGTGGGAGTGGTTGCAAATGCACTATGGAGGGAACGACAAGGACACAAAATTACAAATGTTGGAAATTCTATATGCATTGAAATGAAGAGGGAAGGGAGAAGCATTATAGTTATCGAAAAGAATACAAAAAATTCATCATGTTGGCAATGCACACAGTTGTTGGAGGTGAACCTTTTCTTTGATTCAGAGTGCACTGTATTTTTTGGCACGTAATGTAAAGTATCTATCAAAAGAGAAAGGTAGATCTATGTGTATTCCTATAATTGATTGTACACAAGAAAGAGCTATGAACATTAGTCCTTATCTTTTTTTAGTTCCAATATCTATTGTATCTTTCTCTAGTGTCAAGCCTTGAGATTTATGTATTGTTATTGCCCAAGCCATTGTCAAGGGGAGTTGTGTTTAGCTGCCCCATGTGATTGGGGGAATGGGGATGAATTTTTGGTTGTCTTGATCCCATGTTAGGCCAATGTAGTTTGGGAAGTGCATAACAACATATTGAGGTGGTTGAGGTGGTTTAGCACCCCTAGCATTTATGATAGACTTGAAAGAACCCAATGATCAATTGACTAGGCTAGCTGCCACCCAAAGATTTGTTGTTAACATTATTTTTTCACCAATTGCAAGTAAAATCTCTACTTGAAGTTGCTCATCACCGCCATAATCAGGTGCATTTTTCTAAGTAGTTTCAACGATAATAATTTCAATGGGAACATTTAACTGATGAAGAATTTTTCTATTGTGCAAGGTGACCAAGCTATTTATTGGGAATAAGTGAATAGATGCATCAAACTGTTGGTTTTGTTGAGTTGAAAGTGGGGTTTTTGCTTGATTCATAAGAGTTTTCCAATCATCTTGAGATTTTTGAGAATTTCTAATATTCAAAAGGATTCTACAGAACTCTTGTTGTGCATCAGACTGTCCATGTTGGCATAAGACTGTGTAGAGCATGAAAACAACTTTAAAAGTGTGCCAAAGATCCAAGGTTGCGGAGTGAGAAGTGTATATAGGATTGTCCGAAACAGGCGGCAATTGTGCAAGGTCACCTAAAAGTATAATAGAGGAACCACCAAGTGGTTCCATATGTCTAGTAGGAAATGCTTACCGCAACCAACTATCTATTTTGAGTAACAACTTGGGTCCCAAGAAGCTCATTTCATCAATTAAGATGTATTTAATATGTTTGAAGTCCTCTTGAAATATGGTCAATTTCTATCCTTTTAATGGATTCATATCTCTAATTGGTATATGAAGAGCTGCATGCACTATAGAGGCATGTATATTGTAAGCAGTGACCCCATTGGCGCCAAAGTAAGAAAAGGATTCATTCTTTGATTTGGCGATGTATTTAGTGTTCTCCATATGTTGTCTATAAGAAATGATTTACCTGTACCTACAGTACCTTGAATAATCATACACAATGGTTATGATGAAGATGGTCCCAGGTGGTGATGTTTAATGATATTTAGAGCAAGCTTTTGCTTAGGAGATAGCTGATGACAAAGTGTAGTTTCAACAGGTGGGAAAAGACTATCTTCATCTATATGCAATTTACTTGTTGAGATGAAGTCTACAAAAATGTTATGTAGATTCTTAGGAACATGGTGTATGTCCCACATGTGATTTAAATCAAAGTCTCATCTACCTAATAGTTGCAACTGGTCCAAGTAGACACTGTTTGTAGGACCAAGGTGAGAAAGCAATTCCGATTCATATTCATTTCTGGGAGGCCGAGACTGGGTGCTATTAGTAACACTATCACCTTCTTCTTGACTGGTGGGGGGAGAAATAACTCTATTGACATGCCAAGGGTGATAGCCAACAACATAAAATTGCCTCTAGTTCTGTGTTATACCATCTCTAGTGAGGCCTATATCTTCTTCAACATTTCAGAAAGGCTTGTATAGCAGCAATTCAGACCAACAAAATGTTTCAAAGGTATCACAATTCTCAGGAGGGGCATACTTGAATAACAGGTAAACAATGATCACAACAAGGTGTGGTCGCAAATGCCAACCCCCACCTTTGCAATTGTTCTGATGTGTATACAATTGTGCAGATTGAATAAAGGATATAGTGTCCATCTCATTTGGTCTTTGCATGTAATAATGAATATAACTACTTGCAAGCTCTTCACCATTATCAGCTATTTTCAAACAATGGAAGGTTTTCCTACTCACGTTTGAAGATAGGAAATGTCGACTTGACATGACAAGGAGAAACTTTTGCAGCATATGCCATGTTTCTTATGCACCAATGTCACGATCTGCAACCAAGTTCATCATGAAATTTTGATAGGAAAGCAATGCTTTATCCCCAGATGAATTTATATTTGCAAGCCTCTACAAGATATCAATGTAGCTTTCAAACTTTTTTTCAGACTTTGATGCATATTTGGAAATGCAGTTTAGCACAATCTGTCTTCACAAGACTGGCTGGAAATCAATGTTTTCTCACCAAATCGCAAGCATCTCAGGGTTGTGGATATTAAGGCGCTCATCATTTCTTTCTAGCTTATAGGATTTGTTTGAGTCATTGTCAATTGCCAATGTCAATGATGGTTGCGCATTCCATGGAGCTTTGTAGTGACATTGTAATTGTTGGCCCTTTTTCCTAAGGCATGTGTACTGAGTACATTTGGTATGCCTTTGCACCATGTTCACCATCTATTTTTAATATGCCATTGGTTCCATGCAAGCAATTTGAAAAGTGTCAAGCAAACACGAGTACTCCAAAGAAGAGTGGTGGACTCTTGATATTAGTTGTTCTGGGGAACGAAGATTCCATGTTGAAACATAGCGATCAAAGAAGTTTTTTTCCTATTGAACTTCGTTTGGGTTGGACCAGACAAGCATGTCCATATTTAGGGTACCTGGAAACCACAAGAAACCATGGACATGCGTTGATCCATAGTGTTGCAACTGATACCTATACCAGTAATCCTTTTCATGGAAAAGCTTCTCAAGAACCTCATCACAAAAAATGGTGAACCATAAGTGTATGTACAAGGTTGTTATATGCAGGTTATGGACAACATTTTTTGTCAAGCCTCTTCAGGAGTATGGCATATGTGGCTAAACACTAGGATCAAGTACCTTGTGAAAATTAGGCCATTTTGTGTTTGCAAAGATCAAACTGAAAAAAAGAGTTGATGTCCCAAGCTGGTAGATCATTGCAATGAGCTCTTGTCGACACTTGCCCCAATATGAGTGTGTTCCTCACAAAGATGCACCAAAGCGAATGATTTGGTTTTCTATTTGGGTGTCTGGTGCATCCCAAAGTAGTTGTCGTAGTGCAACCATAGACTTTGGGATCCTTTCTTCCAAGTTTGTTTTCATGAAAATGGAAGCTGACTGCTAGCTTTGATGTCTCATTATTAAATTATAAAGGTAATATCTAAGTCTTACATGCCTCCCAAATCTATTGTCATAGTGTGTCATCAATTGCAATGCATATTCATCATGCAATTGGATTTGTATGCTTCTCAACTATAGGGGCATCGATGTTCTAGTGGGGAACAATGTTGGAAAAGTCATGCTTAATAACCCTTTGTATTGTATTCATTGATAGGGTTAGAATTTATCTCAGGCCAAGGAAAAGTATCTTGACTATGTCTTCAATCTACAAAGCATCTCTGATTGCCTACAATTTCTGGGGAGGGTTGGGCAATAATGGAATAAATGATGATGAGTCCTCAAGCTCAGCTTCCTCATCAGCAACAATTTCTGAATTTTCTACTGGTTCAACTATGTTTTGTACTAGTTCTTTCATTGTGTGCAAAAGATTGGAGATGTCAATACTTTTAGTATGCAACAAATTTAAAGCATCAAAATCAATTGCAACATCACTATAGTCTAAATCATTTTCAATTTTTATATCAATGCAACCATGACATTATGTTTTTCAACATAGCAATCATAGTTAATTCCCTAAATGTCAGTTCTTCGAACAATCACCACTTCAACATCATGTAGTCAACCTAAAAAAAAAGTTGCAATGACAATGATGTCTTGAGGGAAGCTTATAGTATGGCCACTATATTTGTATTTGGCCACTCTAGCATGGGTCACTTACAAAATTGGACCAACAATAGCTATAAGCATTTCTTCAACCTAAGTCAGCTTTGCAAGGACAGTAGGCTATGGTCCTCGGTCCATCTTGTTCATTGAACTAAATTAGTGGATTCCCTTTTCAAAATCACAATGCAAAAAAACAACGTCTAGGTTGGATGCTTGTGCTTTCATGCTGACGAAGCTTTCCTTGCAAATACTATGTACAAACTTTCAAATCAGACAAAGCATTAATGCGTTGGTAGAAGGAATGCATTGCAACGCAAAAAGGATCTCCAAACATACTGTTAAAATGGTGATGGGCTGATGATGCAGAGGACAAGCCATGCTCGGTAAGGTTGTGTTGAGATCCACAACCACCCATTGTCGAGGCACCTTCACTATGAAGGTTATGTGCAAGCTACTAAGGGATGGAGGGTATGGGACTATAGAAGCCAGCATGTGTTTCCAACAAGCTTGGTAACAATTATAGTGTGGCCTCTTGATCAGGCGGGGCCAAGTAAGGATGAACTACAGTGGCTCTTTGTTGCAAGTATTTGGCCCGAAAACTTGCATAGATCTGGTCTCTATGCTACACATAATAGAGTTTGTTTCTTTGGAATTTTGTTGCATTTTCTTGGTCCACACTTGATGTAGGACTGGAACTTGAACAAGGTTGAGGAGCCTATAACCAAAATATGAGGAAAATAATATAGTGCTTGCAAACACCAAATGAAATAACAATGGTATAGCTAAAGAGATTAAGCCAACTCAAAACATCACAATTGTTTAGTAGCATGATGGAAAACAAGAACCAAGAGTAGAATTTCTAAACATGGGTGCATATGGGTGTGATGGACAAGAAGCAAGGAAAGCAGAAGTTACAAAGATGTATGTATATATATATCAACAAGTCTAAATGTAGATGTCTATGAATGTTTTTTGTAACTAATTTCAAATACATACATGTCCACATATAAACTTTTTTGGTCAAAGATTAAAAAATAGAGCATGTTGTCTCAATGCATAACCACTTCTATAAGAAACAAAGCAAGAGGATCAAGAACCAAAGTTGTTTTGATGGGACAAACATTGGGAAAAAGCGAAAAGAAACCAAATTTCCAACCAAAAAAAATTCCAAAAAAGTGCATCTAACTTGAGAAACACGTATTTTGGTATAGATTTTTTTTCGTAAGTATATATATATATATATGCATTGCATGTCTTGCATGCATAATAGGCAAGACTATATATAAATGTTGACTGCATCTAATTTCACTTACATAGATATATCCACATAGGGAAAATAAAATCAAACACACTAAAAGAAGGGTTGCTCTCCACCCTACCATATTGCATCATGGAGCCTTGAGAGCTCTCAACAAACCCTCGAGCAAGAACATAAATCGTCTAGCACTATAATCAATGCTAAGATCAATCTTTAATATTACACTTAATATACAACCTATCATACATATGAATGTTCTCTGCATCTAATCTCACAAACATACACATCTACACATAGGAAATATAAAATGAAACACAACAAAATAAGGCTTGCTCTCCACCATACCATATTGGGTCATGGAGCCTCATGGGCTCTCACCAAGCCCTCGAGCAAGAACATACATTATCCACCACTTTTATCAATGGTGAAACCAATGTTTCTTATTACACTTAATATACAACCTATCATTCTAACAACTCCTTTTTGAGGCTGAAAGAAATAATAACTAAAAAGGTGCATCTAACTTGAGATACCTAAATATCCATGTAGTTTTTATTTTGCAAGAACATATATAGGCATTGCATGCCTTGGATGAATTTGTAGGGATCTGTTGCTTGGATATATATACACACAAAAAGAATGTGTGGAAATGTATGTATGTGGAATTACATGTATACAATAGGTATATTTTCTACCGCTGTAATAAATATAGAGATCAATATTTAATATTACACTTAATATACAACCTATCATACATATGAATGTTATCTACATATAATCTCACAGACATACATAACTACACATAGGGAAAATAATATGAAACACACCAAAAGAAGGCCTACTCTCCACCCTACCATATTGGGTCATGGAGCCTCATGGGCTCTCACCAAACCCTTGAGCAAGAACATACATTGTCCACCATTGTTATCAATGGTGAAACCAATGTTCCTTATTACACCTAATATAGAGCCTATCATTCTAACAATTCCTTTTTGAGGCTCAAAGAAATAATAACTAAAAAGGTACATCTAGCTTTAGACACCTATATATCAGTATAGATTTTGTTTTGCAAGTACATATATAGGCATTACATGACTTGGATGCATATTTAGGTATCTATTCACCAAACATGGGCACATATAATAAGCAATAACCAGAAAGAAAGAAAAAATGTAGATATGTACAACATGAATCCAAGCCAACCATTACATTGAAAATGGTTATGTTGAATGGAGCAATGTACACCATTTTCATGTGCTTGTAGGGATAAACAATGTGATGCAAACAAAAAAAAAATTGTCCTCTCATAAGCACATGACAACAGTGTGTGGTTGTCCTCCATAATCACTTAAACCACAATTTGCAATGGTTATAAAAAGGAAAATCATAAATGGAAATTTTTTTTTGGGAAAGGAATATGTTTTCTCAAGTTTTAAATGGCAGGTGTTATTACAACCATTGCCACTATATGGATACCATATAACAATTAATATTAAAGCTCCAAGCCCTACCAACTGGCATCATGCATTGGATGCATATGTAGGAATTTTTTGCTTGGAAATATATACACACAAAATGTATATGTAGAAATGTATGTATGTGGCATTAGATGTAGACAATATACATATATAGATGGATGGAAAATTATATATATGTACATATGTGCCCATAGGGAAAATGAAATGAGGCACAACAAAAGAAGGCCTTCTCTCCACCCTACCATATTGGGTCATGGAGCCTCATAGGCTCTCACCAAACCCCCGAGCAAGAAGATGCATTATCTACCACTATGTTCAATGGTTAGATCAATGTTTCATATTAAAGTTAATATACAAACTATCATTCTAAGAATTATTTTTTGACGCTCAAAGAATTAATAACTAAAAAGTTGCATCTAACTTCAGGTACATATATATCGCTATATATTTTGTTTTGCGATTGCATATATTTGGATTGCATGCTTTGGATGCATATGTAGATATCTATTGCTTGGATATATAAACACACAAAAAGTATGTGTAGAAATGTATGTATGTGGGATTAGATGTAGACAATATAAATATATAGATAGATGTAAACTTATATATATGTACATTTTTGCACTTGTGTGCACTTTGGCTGAAATTTTTGTTAGCCTTCCTAGTTTTTATCCTTCTGGTATCTAGCTCCCAGTCGGAAAAAAGGTGGTGGATTTTTTTATTTTTTATATTAAAAGTGTTTGACACATCAATAGACAAGGCCAACGAAATTAAATACCAGCTAGAATCAACATTAATTGTTGTATGGTTTTTGTGTAGTGGAAATGGTTGTAATATATATATATATCAGTATATATTTTTTTAAATTGTTATTATGTATATATGCATTGCATTCCTTGCATGCATAATAGGAAGTACTATATATGAATGTTGGCTACATCTAATTTCACATATTTTTTGGATGTTTTTCCTTATTTTTTTAACAAAAACAACTTGAAAATACTCAGCCTGAGACAATTACTTCACACAAGAATAGGTACCACATGTTTTAGTTAACAAGAGCAATTTGAATAAATGCACAATGCTTCTCTCGAACAGGAAAACTGCAATTGTAAATTGAAACATATGTACCTATTCTTTTGTCAAATGTTCTGACATTTTTTTATGAATGGACATGGGCCAAACCATGCAAAGTACCAATAAATTTTGGTGGAGAAGTTTAAGTATAGACCTAAAAAAAAAATAGCAACTATCTTATGAAAAGAATAAATATAGGAAGGAGTATATGGGTATGTGCAAGATCATCATGGAAAAAACAGTCCCTTAAGTGGCAAAAAATTCAGAAAAATTAGAGTTAAGCAACTTGACGTAAAAATTTGAATAAGTTATCTATATTATTTCAAAATAATGTAACAATAGAATCTGTAGCAAATTGAATGTAGTTTCTAAACTACTAGGTTAATAAATAAAAATTATTTGGCAAAAATTTGAAATTTTCATGTAGTAGTACTTAAATTTCAGGGAAAAAATAAGAAGTAGGTGTCCGTTTGACCACCCTAACCACAATAAAATGATAATATTTTTTTATAAGATTTTATATATAAGTAGAGGACTCGTGTCCTGGTGTGATGCATATTTTTTTGTAATTTTTTTCCAAGTAAATAATTAATTATGATTTTTTTATTACAACTTTTAAAAAATATAAAAAACTCGTATGGCTGACCACCTTAACTTGGTCAAAACTTCATGAAATTAATTTTCTTTTTTTCAATCCTATAGTATGCAAACCATAGAATGTGACACATGCCTCAGATTCAAAAAATGTGATACTGTTTGAAAGCTATAGATTTGTTTCAATCAGCCTATGAATCAAGACTTTAGTCGTAATTCAAATAGAAAATGAATAATAATTATTTATTAAATTCAAAGTAAAGCATAATTTATATTGGAGGAAAGCTAAGAATCTCCTTTAAAAACCCTTTTTGTTTCATCAATTTTGGGTAAAAAAAAGGTTTCTAGACACATACCCTACACATACCCATCATATCGCCACTTTTTGGCCCATCATGATCTTGCACATACCCATATATAAATGTTGTATGCATCTAATTTCACATACATACATATTTGCACATAGGGATAAATGTTGTCTATGTTTAATTTAGCAAACATACATATTTGCACATAGGGAAAGTAAAATGAAACACAACAAAAGAAGGCCTACTCTCCACCCCACCATATTGGGTCATGAAGCCTCAGAGGCTCTCACCAAACCCCTGAGAAAGAACATACATTATCCACTATTGTGATCAATGGTGAAACCGATGTTTCTTATTACACTTGATATAAAGCCAATTATTCTAAGAATTCCTTTTTGAGGACAAAACAAACAACAACTATCTTCCTGAAACAATAAAAATGGGGAGGAGTATATATGAATGTTGTCTACATCTAATTTCACATACATACATATCTTTACATAGGAAAAGAAAAATGAAGCACAATAAAAGAAACACATACTTTTTGTGTGTATATATCTCCAAGCAATAGATTCCTACATATGCATCCAATGCATGCAATACATATATATGTAGTTGCAAAAAAAAATCTATACCAATATATATGTATCTGAAGTTAGATGCAACTTTTTAGTTATTATTTCTTTGATAAAAGGTGAGGCTAATGTTTCATCTTACACTTAATATACAACCTATGATTCTAAGAAATCCTTATTGAGGCTTAGACAAATAACAAATATCCTTTGAAAAGAATAAACATAGGAATGAGTTGATGCCCACACATTGTTGATTGTTGTTCAATAGCTTCAAAAATATTATTTCATTTATGATTTCCATGTAGTGGAGATGGTTGCAAAGTAATAAAAAAAGTCCACATATATGCTTACAAAGAAAAATCTATATAGATATATATGCATCTAAAGTTATATGTAGACAACACACATATATATCCATAGGTGGACTTTTCAATAGAAAAATCACCACAAGTGCAAAGGAAATAAACATCACTTGGGACAGGCTAGCATGCAAACATTGTTTCATGTATGGTTTCCATATAGTGTCGATGGCCACAATAATATTTAGCATTCTAAAGTTACCAAAGCAATTGAACAGTTTATGTTATTTTCAATATTGTTGATTGTTGTTTTGTAGCTTCAGTTGCTTGCATATGTCTATCTTTGATATTTCTACGGTTGCATAACTTAGAATGATAGGCTTTATATTAAGTGGAATAAGAAACATTAGTTTCACCATTGATCACAATGGTGGACAATGTATGTTCTTGCTCAGGGGTTTGGTGAGAGCCTATGAGGCTCCATGACCCAATATGGTAGGGTGGAGAGTAGGCCTTCTTTTGTTTTATTTCATTTTATTTTCCCTATGTGTAGATATGTATGTTTGTGAAATTAGATGCAGACAACATTCATATATACGACAACCTATATATTAAGTGTAATAAAAAAATTGATATCACCATTCATTATGCTAGTGGACAATGTATGTTGGTCTGCAACTATATAATCAATGGTGTGACCAATGTTTCATCTCACACTTAATATACAACATGTCATTCTAAGAAATCCTTATTGAGGCCTAGACAAATAACAATTATCCTTCGAAAAGTATAAACATACGGCTGTTTAATTCCTTTCCAACAATCGACAATATACAGATTTTGCAAATGAAATAGTATTGCTAAATCCACAGGTGAACAATTAACAATTCCTTATGGAAAATAGTGCAAACTATTTCCGCAGGCCACACAAAAACAACCAAGAATGCCTTATCGAGAAGAACATGAACTATTTTATTACTTTGCAACAATCACCACTACACAGAAACTGTAAATCAAATAATTTATTTGAGGCCATAGAACAACAATCAACAATTCCTTATGGAAAATATCATAAACTATTTTATTACTTCGAAAAATTTTAAATGCAAGGTCTGAAAAACCTCAAGGTGGGGAAAACCACAAAACATGAGGTTTCATACTAAAAAAGCAGTGCCCAAAAAAATAGAACAACCCCACAACCCAAAATTTTCTTTTAAATAGTGGATTACAAAGGAAAAACCATAAAACAAAAGAATTCACAACAATAAACACATGTAAGGGGGAAAAAAATAACCCCGCACATGAAGATTTTATTGTAAACAATTTCTTGGAAAAAATAACATAAAATATTTAATTTCCTTGTAACCATGGGTACCACACGAAAACCATACATGAAACAATATTGGTTTCAACAATGTCGTAAATGACTCCAAAATTCAAAGTAATAAACCCATGCAAAAAAAAAAAAAAACCTCACACCCGAACAAATTCTTTTTTCAATAGTACCTTATCAAAAATTAAACAATATAGCCAAAGGTAGAGAACAACAATCAACAATGCCTTATGGATAGCAACATAAACTATATAACATTTAATATTTTATTGCAATTCCAAGTAGCAAAAATAACATAAAATGTTTAATACACAAGTTTAGCGAGTGAGAAAGGGAACAAACAAGGAATTTAAAATTCCTCTGGTAATGTTGAAGATGGTGGTCTTGATTCGGAAGACGAACATGATGGGTTTTTCTTGTTGGGGGTCTGGAGGCTCTAGCATGCTTTGGTAGTTTTCTAGTGATTTTTTTCCTGGCAGTTCTCTGCTCTTGTGGAGGTGCATGTTGTCTCTATTGTCTGGTTTGTTGGAGCTTTTTTCTTGGCTCTACTATCATCTCTGTCTAGTGATCTTTGGTTGTTTCCATTTGGTGGTGTTGTTTGGCGGGTTCCCTTTTCTCTTTTGATGTTCCCACCCCTAATTGGGAGGGTGTTTTCTTGTTCCTGTGGGTGATCGTTGCTACTCTAGTCATTTTCCTTGGTTCATTTCCTTAATGCGGCTAGTTTCCTCTCCTTTGGTGTTGGCTCAGGGCTCAGTTTGGGCTCTCTGCATTTTTTTTTGTCTGTGTGTTGGAGTCATGTCTCCTCTTTGACTCCTTCATGTGTTTTCCACCCCTCTTCTGGTTTCTATGTTGCTACAGATGAGGAGGGTTCTGTTTTAGAGGACAATGATGATGATGGTGGTGTGTTGGAGGCCTAGTCATTCAAGCTCACTTTGGATGGCTTTTGCTTGGTTTTTGCTGAGCGGTTTCATGTCCTTCTAGAGGTGTGTGTTGTATCAACTGTTCAGCTTGTGGGAGTCCCCTCCCTTTCATTTTTTCCTTCTCTATTTGGCATGTTGTGGAGAGTGTTTTTCAGTGGTGATGGTTTGGGGAAAGCCCTTCTGACGGCTTCTACGATGGTGTCTCAACTGTGTGATCATCACTTTGTTGTTGGTTGTTCAGCTTTGGGTTGGCTATCCTACCTTTGTTATAGTCTCTTTACTCTGGATTTCTCCTCTCCAGAGTTTGTTGTTATTGGGCCCTATTTGGTGGTTGAGTGGTTGTGCTCATTTTTTTTCTTCCCCTCACTCTTGCTTCCTAGATCTTGGTTGTGGAACATGGTCTAGTGGGTGGTTCTAACAACTTAGGGTGTTGCTTCTCTTTGCTAGTGCAGGGGCTAGCTTCTTTTTCTACTTCGGGTGTCTCCTCCATGGTGTTGGTTGTTGCTTTTCCCTAGTCGGTGGTGGGTTGGTTGAACCCTAGTTATGTTCATATGCCTCTCTTTTTTTCTCTCCAGATCTTGGTTGGGGACCATGGGTTTGAGGGGTTTTTTTAACGATTGGGGTTCTAATTATCTCTACTCTTACTCAGGATATGGTTTTCTGGTTCCCTTGCTTTAGAGATTCCTATGACTTTCTTTGTTTCTACTACTCTACTGATGGTGGATTTTTTTTTCTCTTGATGGAGCGGTGTTTGAAATCTATTTGAAAATGTAGATTTATGTTGGCTTGAAGGCTTCAAACTAGTTGGGGATGAGTTCAAAGTTTATGTTGGCCTTGTTGCTTCTATTGCCCTTTGTGGCTAGGTGTTTTCTTTCCATTGGAGTGTCTACAGTCTCCCTAGCTCTATAGTTTGGGTCTCCTATCAAGGTGGAGACCCTTCCTATTGAGGTGGTGACCTATCCTATGGAGGTGGGTAGTGGTTCTATGGGCTTGGTGGGTTGTTCTTGCTCCTTCAATTGGCCTTCTCCTCTGGTGCTCCTATCGAGGTGGTAGCCACTCCTATTGAGGTGGATTTTTGGTGGGGGTGTGAGTCTTTGTTGTGGTGGACTCATTTTTGTTGGTCACTTCTTCTATAGAGGTGGAGGGGTTTGTTGGAAGATGGGGTTGTTCTACTCCAACAACACTACGTTATTTAATGATTCCAAAACTGAAATGTTTGCGGTTGTTTGGTGGTTGTACTCTATGAGGTGGAATTTGTTTAAGGTTGTTGACTTCACAGCTCGTTGGTTGGCTTGGTTATTGCTTTACAGGGCCCTTGAAGCTCTTGTTGTATCCTAGCGGCCTGTTATGCTAGCAACAAAGCCTGGTTTGAAGAATATTTATGGCTTAGGTCCATGTAGACCTAGTTTTATAGCTTTGAGGTTTATTTTTCTGGTTGTGGGGGTCTTGGTACCACTTATTTTAGCTTGTAAAGTCTTGAAGTCCATCTAGTTCTCTCACCTTGGGGTGACTGCTATTTTTTGGAATTGTGGCCTATCCTTCTTTTTCTATTTTTGCTCACTTTGTTTGCAATTTCTTGTTGTTGTTCCATATTCTTCTGTACTAATTGATAAATCTTTCTTGATGTAAAATGGTCAAGACCCTTTCAAAATCCTCGCTTATCTAATAAAAAACATAAACTATTTAATTTCCTTGCAACCATCAGCACCACACAGAAACCATAAATGAAACAATTTATTGGTTTCAACTATGTCGTAGATGATAGCAAAATTCACAGTAACAAACCCATGCAAAAAAAAACAAAAAAAAACCCGCACCCAAACAAATTATTTTTTCAACAGTACCTTATCGAAAATGAAACAATATAGCCAAAGCTAGAGAACAACATTCAACAATGCCTTATAGATAACAACATAAAAGATATAACATTTAATAATTTATTGTGTTGCCTTAGCGAAAATAACATAAACTATTTAATGTCCTTGCAACCATCGACACCACACAAAAACCATAAATGAAACAATATTTTTTTGACAGTGTCGTAGATGACTATAAGGAAAGCTAAGTGCGGAAACAACTCTCCTAACGTCAAAACCTTAGGGAATAATGCAGAGATACTTTTAAATTTTTAATTATAGTCCAATTAAGATACACTTGAAAGCAATAACAGAAACAAAGAAATAATCATACACAATTGAACACCAGATATATGTGGGAAAACCCTTATGGGAGAAAAACCCACCACACCAAGAGAAGTCACTTTGTATTACAGTAATGGAGATTACATACAGAGATCAGACTTATCTTTTTGATGTCAAATTACAGCAGCAGATTCAATGATCAAACTCGTACAGAGCATTCAAGTTACAATACTCTCAGAATAGAATTCACACTAATCACACTTCAAAACTCTTCACCCAACTGTTCATCAAACATTTATCAAACATCCATCGAACCGAACATCATCTGCAATTCTAGAATATATTCATGTTGTCACTGGACTGTTGAACTTCCACAAAAAAACTGCCTCAACAGACTAACTTCTGACAGTTCCCATTTGGCTTCTCTGATTGGTCGTAGACTCACCACGTAGGATAGTCATCACTCGGTCAAAGGCATTCAACCTGTGTATTCACATATCAGTGAGACACTAACCATGTCTCCTCGATGCCAAAAGAAAGATTGTCATTATTGCCAAGAGTCCTAACCATCGACAAGATGTTATACCGAGTTCACATGTTGCATCGACCTCAGCATTCTCATTAGCGAGACTATCGCTATTCGCCAAGAGATCATAACGAAGTCCTCAAGTCATATTGATGTGAACACATTCAGCAAGACTTAGGCTATCGCTGAGAGGTAATACCAAGCCCTCAAGTCATACCAACAACTGACTACACCATCATTGAGACAAACACCCATCACTAAGAATTCATACTGAAGCCTTCAAATCACACCGCAATGTTCCACTGTCGGCGAGACTTCGTTCATCGCTAAGAATTCATACCGAAGCCTCCATGTTACCCCGAGACCACCTTTCGCCAGGATTCATACCGAAAATATATGTAGCAATGTCGGCAAGACTTACCGCTATCGATGAAACATCATATCGAAGCAAGCCTTTCGGCCAAGGGTCTCCCAAATGTCTTCGAGTGTAACACTATCGGCAAGACAAGCTTCCATCGAGCTAAGAGATCTTACCGAGTGTTCAAGTCACCTCGATGACTTCAAGTGAAAAATTTTCAACGAGACTTCTCTTGTCGGTATGAGACATACCGAACGACCAAGTCTCTCCCCAAAAACTTCTTTCACCATAGGTCTCTTCGATCACCACTTGTCGCCCAGAGTCTCCTTGACATCCGATAGGAATGGCCTATTGGCTAGAGATCTCCCCAAGTGGAGTGAGATAGAAATTGTCACAGCAATCATCATGTCATAGCGATAGGTCCATTCAGCAAGAAAGTGACAAGGTCTCAGCGACCAAAACTTTTCACAAGGTTCCAAAGTTGCTAGTCGGCCAAACATAATGAGTGTCTCACCGACTTGGCTCTTTCAGAGGTTTCAGCCGGTGAGATTGAGGCACATTATTCCAACAATCTCCCACTTGACGAAGATCACACAGGCACCTCCAGAGCACAATAAAACTACTGAAATTCATAGGCACTGAGGCCCATCAAATTGGCACACCACCTGAACTTTTATGTAGTCACTGGCTTCATCAATGCATCTGCAACATTCTCCAGAGTATCCACTTTTTCTAATGAGACCTTTCCATCCTCCACTAAATCCCTTACAAAATGATACTGTACATCTATATGTTTCGTCCTAGCATGGAAAGTAGGATTCTTTGCAGAACAGATAGCACTCTATCACAATAAATATTTATTTTCCTTGCATCAAAACCAATGTTAGAACACAAACATTTTAGCCAGATTGCTTCTTTATAGGTGTGTATTGCTGCCATGTATTCTACCTCTGTAGTGGACAAAGCGACTACAGCCTGCCGCTTACTCATCCAACTCACTGCACCACCATTCAACATGAAAATATATCCACTGGTGGATCTTCTACTGTCAATGTCCCCTGCCCAATCAGAATCCACATAACCTCCAATACTGAGAGTCCTCTGTGATTCAACCAAGTTCCCATGGTAACACAAAGCATATTCTCAAGTGCCCTTCAAATATCTAAATACTCTTTTCATAGCATCCCAATGTGTCCTTCCAGGATTAGCCATAAACTGACTAAGTACTCCCATTGCTTGGGAAATGTCTGGCCTTGTACATACCATTGCATACATAAGACTACCAACCACACTAGCATAAGGTACATTGGTCATGTCCTCCATCTCAGTAGGATATTTTGGACAGTCTTCAACAGATAGCTTCGTTCCCTACAAAACTGAACAACTAGCTGCAATCATTCATGCAAAATCTCTCTAGAACAGTCTTGATATACTTACTTTGACTGAGCCAAAGTTTTCTATTCTTCTTGTCCCTAGTTATTTCCATTCCCAGAATATACCTTACTGCACCAAGATCTTTCATTTCGAACTTTGCAGACAACTGAGACTTAAGATCAGAAATCATTAACTTACTATTGCCTATGAACAACATATCATCAACATAGAGAGCAATAATAAGGACTTGATCACTTTCAGCTTTGTAATACACACAATGATCAAATTTTGATCTTACAAATCCCAATGACAAAACAAAAGTGTCAAACTTCTGGTACCACATTCTAGGAGATTGCTTTAACCCATACAGAGATTTATTTAACTTGCAAACCAATCTTTCTTTACCTTTTTCCATAAAGTGCTCAGGCTGGGACATATAAATCTCTTCTTCAAGATCACCATGAAGAAATGTTGTCTTCACATCCATCTGTTCAACCTCTAAGTCATACGCTGCTGCAAGTGACAAAAGAAAACTAATGGATGACAACCTAGCTAGGAGAAAAAAATCTCCCCATAATCAATTCCCTCTACCTGGGAATAACCCTTCGCAACCAACCTTGCCTTGTATTTTTCCACACTGCCATCCAGACCTATTTTCTTTTTAAATACCCATTTGCAGCCCACAAATTTTCTGCCTTTAGGCAAGGGAACCAAACTCCAAGTATCATTATTTTCTAATGATGCCATTTCTTCATTCATGGCTTCCAACCAAGAGTCTAAATCAAACATTCTAAATGCCTCTTTCACAGTCCTAGGCTCATCAGTGCTAGAAATTAAAGCATAGGCACAAGTAGAATCTATCAAAGAAAACCCATACCTATCAGGTTGCTTTCTTTCACGAGTTGACCTCCTCACTTGCTGAGGCTGAGGTTGTTCTTCTTCATCAAAACTTTCAGAACTACTTGAGCTCTCCTTAGTTTCAGGTACATTTTGAATTTTCAATTCCCCTTTATTTGGTGTCGGAGGAATTTCAACTACATCCTTTTTGTTTTCTGATTTTGTCTCTGACTACATATCCAAGGTAGAAGGCTTCATCTCACGAAAGATTATACTTCTATTGTATAGAACCTTCTCCGTATCAGGATTCCAAAACTTGTATCCTTTTATGCCAACACTATAACCAATAAAAATACATTTGACAACCTTGTTCTCCAATTTAGATCTTTTCTCATATGGAACATGTGCATATGCCTCACAGCCAAAAACATGAATGTCTTAAAGATGGATTCTTACCAGACCATGCTTCCAAAGGTGTTTTCTCAACAAGAGCGGAATTCGGAGAACGATTTATCAAGTAACATGCTGTAGCAACTGCTTCAACCCAGAACTTCTCCTCCAAGCTAGCACTGCTCACCATACTTCGTGCTCTTTCCATCACTGTCTTGTTGAACCTTTCTACAACTCCATTTTGCTGCGGAGTGTAAGGTGTAGTTTTATGTCTTTTAATCCCATGATCTTTATAGTACCTCTCGAAATCATTAGAAAAAAATTCACCACCATTATCAGTCCTTAAACATTTTATTTTCCTTCCAGTCTTATTTTCTACAAGGTTCTTAAATTCCTTAAACTGGCTGAACACTTCTAATTTACTTTTCAAAAAATAAACAAATGTTCTTCTCGAATAATCATCAATGAACAATACATAGTACCTTGAATTAGACAAAGAAGGAACATTCACTAGACCAAAAACATCATAATGTATATAATCAAGCAAACTAGAAGATTTGTGAGGACTGGAATAAAATGAAACACAGTGTTGTTTACAATATATACAATGTTCACAAAACTTGAATTCGAGGTTACAATATTCAAGCCCCTCAACCAGGTTTTTATTCTTCAAGGTTTTTAAACCTTTCTCTCCAATGTGGCCTAGCCTATGATGCCAGAGCATAGTCTTTTCTGCTGGAAGTTTAACTTCCATAGAGTTTACAAAATCAGGAATTTTTTCCTCTTTTCCTCCATGAGTAGCTTTCTATGACTTTGCAAAGACACTATTGCTTTGCATAGCATGTGCATCAAGCTTATACAAGGTACCAACACGAGCACCTCTTGCTAGCACCATAGATCCTCTAGTCATCTTGTAGCCATTTCCAGAGAACATGACTTGCACTCCAATATCATTCAACATACTAACAGAAAGTAAGTTTCGAGCCAAACCTGGTATATGAATTACATCATTAATTCCCTTCACTCTTCCATCAGGGAATTGAATTCTGAATCTTCCATGGCCAACTATTTCCAATGATGAAATCACTTGCCAAATACACCTTTCCACCATCGTATTTTTCATACTTCATGAACCAGTCTCTATGAGATGTCATGTGGAAAGATGCTCCAGAATCAATCAGCCAGACATCATCTGATGCCTACATAGCCAAGGCTGCAATGAAAGCGTCTGCATCACTTTGAGAAGAATCATTGTCGGAAGAATACTTCTTCTTCTTCTCCTCCTCTTTACAATCCTTTCAGACATGACCAGGTTGCCCACAATTCCAGCACTTCACCTTGGACTTCTTTCTAGGAGACTTTGATTTCCCCTCTAATTTTGATTTGGACTTCTTGTCCTTCTTCTTGCCTTTATCTTTCGATCTGCCTCTAACAACAAGAGCCTCCTTCACCATCTCAGAAGATTTCCTTCTCATCTCTTCTAATAAAAAATAAGCAACAACATCTTCCATCTTAAAAGTAGATGTCGTACTCCCAATATCCATCACCAGGTGATCCCAAGAATCTGGCAAAGAACATAATAACAGCATACAACGATCTTCTTCATCACACCCACAGATGTTAACTGTGCAATCAACATGTTGAATGTGTTCAAATGATCAGCAACAGACCCTCCTTCCTACATTCTCAAAGAGTACAACTTCTTCCTCAAGAATAATTTATTCACCAAGGACTTGCCCTAATAAATAGCTGCCAGTATTTTCCACAAGGAAGATGTAATCTTTTCTTCATGAACATTCAGAAGAACAGAGTCGCTAAACAAAGCCTTATCAACCCCTTAGATTTTCTATCTGCAAGATCCCAATCCTCTTGCTTCATGCCTGTAGGTTTCATTCCAGACACAACAATCCAAAGATCACGATCAACCAACAGATCTTCCATTTTAAGTTTCCACAATTCAAAATTGATGCCATTGAATTTCTCAATTTCAATCTTTCCTGACGTGCTTGCCATCTTAACCTGTAATTCGAATTACCAAACTTCTACAAGACTCCCACTGAACATAAATGACTCAAAAAACCCAACGTACCCACAAGGATAACACAATTGGCCGTGCTCTGATACCACTTGTAAGGAAAGATAAGTGCGGAACCAACTCTCCTAACGTCAAAACCTCAGGGAAGAATGCAAAGATACTTTTAAATTTTCAATTACAGTCCAATTAAGATACACTTGAAATCAATCATAGAAACAAAGAAATAATCATACACAAATGAACACCAGATATACGTGGGAAAACCCTTACGGGAGAAAAACCCACCACACCAAGAGAAGTCACTTTGTATTACAGTAATGGAGATTACATACAGAGATCAGACTTATCTTTTTGTTGTCAAATTACAGCAGCAAATTCAATGATCAAACTCGTACAGAGCATTCAAGTTACAATACTCTCAAAATAGAATTCACACTAATCACACTTCAAAACTCTTCACCCAACTGTGCATCGAACATTTATCGAACATCCATCAAACCGAACATCATCTGCAATTCCAGAATATATTCATGTTATCAATGGTCTATTAAACTTCCACACAGAACTACCTCAACAGACTAACTTCCAACAATTCCCATTCGGCTTCTCTGATTGGTCATTGACTCACCACGTAGAATAGTCATCACTCGGTCAAAGGCATTCATCCTATGTATTTGCATGTCGATGAGACACCAGTCGTGTCTCCCTGATGCCACAAGAACAATTGTCATTATCGCCAAGATTCCTGACCATCGGCAAGATGTTATACTAAGTTCACATGTTGCATCAACCTCAGCATTCTCATCGGCGAGACTATCGCTATTCGCCAAGAGATCATAATGAATTCCTCAAGTCATATTGATGTGAACACAGTCGGAAAGACTTAGGCTATTACTGAGAGGTAATACCAAGCCCTCAAGTCATACTGACAACTGACTACACCATCGCTGAGACAAACACTCATCCCTAAGACTTCATACCAAAGCCTTCAAGTTACACTAAAATGTTCCACTGTCGGCGAGACTTCATTTGTCGCTAAGAATTCATACTGAAGCCTCCATGTTACCCCGAGACCACCTTTCGCCAGGAGTCATACCGAAAATATATGTAGCAATGTCGGTAAGACTTACCACTATCGATGAAACATCATATCGAAGCAAGCCTTTCGGCCAAGGGTCTCCCCGATGTCTTCGAGTGTAACACTGTCGGCAAGACAAGCTTCCATCGCTAAGAGATTTTATCGAGTGTTCAAGTCACCCCGATGAATTCAAGTGAAAAGCTGTTGGCGAGACTTCTCTTATCAATATGAGACATACCGAACGACTAAGTCTCTCCCCGAAAACTTCTTTCACCACAGATCTCCTCGATCACCATTTGTTGCCCAGAGTCTCCCCGACATCTGATTGGAATGGCCTATCGGCCAGAGATCTCCCCAAGCAGAGTGAGATAGAAATTGTCACAGCAATCATCATGTCATAGCGATAGGTCCATTCGGCAAGACAGTGACAAGGTCTCAGCGACCAAAACTTTTCACAAGGTTCCAAAGCTGCTAGTCGGCCAGACATAATGAGTGTCACATCGACTTGGCTCTTTTAGATGTTTCAGCCTGTGAGATTGAGGTGCATTATTCTAACAATGACAACAAAATTCATAGTAACAAACCCATGCAACAAAAAAATTGAAACCCTCCACCAGAAAAAAATATTTTTTTCAATAGTACCTTATAAAAAATGAAACAATATAGCCAAAGCTAGAGAACAACAGTCAACAATGCCTTATGGATAATAACATAAATTGTATAACATTTACTATTTTATTGCATTGCAACCATCACCACAAAATGTGAACCAGAAATGAAACACTATTGGTTTCAATAGTGACCCAAATGAAAAAACCCACAAAATAGAAGAACTCACAGTAACAAACCCATGCAAAAAAAACAAAATAACCCCGCATGTGGACAAATTCTTTTTTCAACAATACCTTGTAAAAAATGAAACAAGATAGCCAAAGCTTTGTAAACAATTCCCTTAGCGAAAATAACATAAACTGTTTAATTTCCTACAACCATCGACACCACACAAAAAACCATAAATGAAACAATATTGGTTTCAATAGTTTCATAGACGACAATAGAATTCACAGTAACAAACCCATGCAAAAAAAAAAAAAAATCCCACAATCGAATAAATTATTTTTTCAATAGTACCTTATCGAAAATGAAACAATATAGCCAAAGATAGAGAACAATAGTCAACAATTCCTTATCGATAACAACATAAATTGTATAAATTTTTTATCGTGTTGTGACCATCACCACAAAATGAGAACTATAAATGAAACAATATTGGTTTCAACAGTGACCCCGATGAAAAACTTACAAAATAGAAGAATTCACAGTAACAAACTCATGCAAAAAAAAAAAAAATAACCCCACATGTGGAAAAATTAGTTTTTCAACAGTGCCTTATCGAAAATGAAATAATATAGCCAAAGCTAGAGAACAACAATCAACAATGCCTTATGGAAAACAACATAAATTGTATAGCATTAACTATTTTATCGCATTGCAACCATTTCCACAAAAAAAAAACAATAAATAAAACAATATTGGTTTCAAAAGTGACCTAGATGAAAAAATCCACAAAAGAAAAGATTCACAGTAACAAACCCATGCAAAAAAAAAAAACACCCCGCACACAAACAAATTTATTTCCAAACAGTGCCTTGTCGAAATAGCATAAACTATTTTATTTCCTTCCAACCATCACCACTATATGGAAACCATAAATGAAAGAATATAGATATTTCCTTGCAACCATCACAACTACATGGAAACAATAAATGAAACAATATTAGTAAAGCCACAAAACAACAATCAACAATGCCCTATGGAAAATAACATAAATTATTTTCAAAATACTCTACAAAGGGTTTTTTCAATATGCACCTCTTCCTGCTTGCTTCAAATGCACCTCTTCCTTTTTGCTTTCTCTCAACTCCCTTCTTTCTCCAATGACTACAAAAATAGGGAAAAAATTATGAGAGCTGAGACTTTTATATTACTTTTGCAACCATCGCCCCATGAAAAAAACAAAAAAATAACCTCCAACCACCTTCACAGAAGCTCAAAAATGGATGATCAAACTTACAACTTCAGATAAGCTCGCCCTCCTGGCTCACAACTCTTATAGTGGGTAAAGCCACAGAATGACACCCAACACTTCCTTATCAAAAATTGTGTAGACTTTCACTATGTTTTCTGAGGTTTTAAATGGCAGGTGTTATTACAACCATCACCACTACACATAAACCATACGACAATTAATGTTGATGCCAACAGACGTTTAAATTTATTGGCCTTCTCTATCGATGTGCCAAGATGCGAACCGACATTTAATTTCACTGGCCTTATTTATCGATGCACCAAACGCTTTTAATTTTATACGTATAATTAATTGCACAAATATCTCCATACTGGGTTTCTGTCACCTTTCTTTCGACTACGAGTCAGACACCAGAAGGGTTAGAAACCAAGAAGGCTGACCAAAATTTTGGCCAAAGTCCACACAATAAGGCTGTCGACTAAATATTGATCAATTGAATTATATTTATATTTTTCATTTATTTCAAACAATAAATTAAATTAGTTGTTAGCTATTCTACATTGTTAATACTACACCAATCTTTTTTACAACTAGTTGTTTTGGACTCGGTTATTCTTCATCATCAACATCTAGAAGATAAGATCTCTTTTTTGTACAATTCCTAGATAAAAACCAAATTTAATATAAAAAAAGTAAATTCAAAACATTGTACTAAATTTAATTTGAAAATAGTGTAAATGGAAAATATCCACTTACATAAATATGTAGGTCAAATAAATAAATAAAATTTAGATGAAAACTATTTTGTGTAAATAATAGAATCACTTGTAACAATCTTTGAAATAAAATTCTTGGACCACTATTGTTGAACAAACAAAATTAGTATGGAATTCTTTGATTCACTTCTATAATTATAGAGATTACATAGTATGTGAAAGTGGACCTACATCTTAAATTTTATCTAGGTTAATTCTATTGTATGAAACATCTTTGCATTAATATAAATCCTTTGAATTTGATAAGAAATCAATGCTTCTCAAAAATATTATCAAGGAATTTTTTTAATTATGAGGGTCATGTTCTCATCACTTATATGCTTGAATATACCAATTCAATATTTACAATACAAGGCAAAGAATAATTACATAAGCATACAATATGTTTTGAAGTAGGTTGCTAAATATATTTGTGGATAACTACTAAATGGTTCATTTCAATTAAAGTTGGTCTCAAAATACACCACCATAACAAGTATTTTGGCATAAATTAAACTTTATTTTGATCATAACAACTAGTATAAATGGTGATAGTGGGGCCTACTTTAAAATATTAATATAAAAAATTTAGGCTTTAAATCCCTGAGTGTAAAGATGGTTGTGATCAAATCTACACTCATGGACCTAAGATAGTGAAGCAAATGGTAAGTTAAGGGATGAGGAACAATTTGGAGATATCAGTGTTGATGGGATCATTGTATAATAATTTTATTGGTTGATTTAATGTGAAAAAACATCTAAGACACTAGCTAGTAGACCTAAAATAGTGAAGAAAATGGTAAGTTACAAGATGATGAACAATTTGGAGATATGAGTATCGATGGGATCATCGTAGAATAATTTTATTGGTTGATTTAATGTAAGAAAAAACATCTTACACACTAGCTAATACAAAAAGTATAACGTAATCATTGTGAGTACCAAATATAAGAGACAAAGGTATTGGTATATTATTTTCACCATTACAAATAAAAGTGTATTATTATAAAATAATTTTATAGTTTAATAAAATTATGTATAATATTATTTAAATCTAAATTTATAAAAATTCTAAAGAAATAAACCTATTGTATATTACTTTATTTAATATCAAAATCAATTAAAAAATAAATAATTTATAATAAAAAAGTTATAAATATTCAACAGAAACTGTATATCCCTTATTTTTATTTGGTTGGTATAAAAAATAATAAAAATCAAGTGTTATAATTATTTGCAGTGTTTGGTGGCTTAGTCTTTCAAATCTTATAAAAATCCTTGTGATGAATGCAATGACCATGATCATGGCTCATAACAAGATCATGAACATCAAAATATAATATGATGTCAACCTGATTGTGTTTAAATATTGAATAATACATGTAATTAGATGAATGTGGAAGTGAATAAGATGTTGATGATAGGAGATATATGAAAAAAAAAAAATGATTAGTAATTTTTGTCTAACATTAAAGAGGAGAAACGCAATATGCACAACATTGATTATGCTAGCCAATGTATCATCTAAATGATGGAAAAACTATGATAACATATGGCCTAAATACTAATTACCAAATTGCTCATTTTTTCTTACCTTCCTCTTTTTATGCCTTCTTAGTTTCCCTTATCGACTTGAGTTGCTCATTCAAATTTTCTATCCTCCACATAAAGGTATCTTTATCTTGAAAATATCTCTCTAGAGATTTTTTGAGGAATAGTAAGTTCAGATGAGATTCTATGAGGAGGAGGAATCAGATATTGCACCCTATTGTATTCTTACATCAATTTGATATCATGTTTCTATAATTTATTAAATACGCTTGGAATTATTGGCAACAACTTCATAAATAGTGTTGTGCTAATCACCAAATATGTAGCTTGCTAAACTGTGGTGTCAGTAAATCTTCTAAAAATTAAATTGTATGTCAATTCATTGATGTCTCTAGAAACTTAGGCTTTTTTTTCTCATGGAATATTTCCCATATTACCAATACTTTAAAATTTATTTTAAACCTTGAACCAAAATATAAATCATTGACCTTGTCTTGAGAGGACAACACAAATTCATCTATGGACTAGTCTTGAGAGATTATTAGAGGCTATGTCCGAACCTAGAATGATAAAGAACCCAATTTCTTCTACTATTTTTCTCCCTTCCTCAAAGATAATGTTGTTGACATGAAAGTTAAACTCCTCCATAACCTTCTTAATGAATTCTTTATTCTCTTCCTCTATACCTTCTCCCTCTCTTTTAACTTTCAAAATAATATTTCCATCTTCTTAATTAGAACAACTTTGAATTCTCTTGAATTCCCAAACCCTTCATTGGATAAGAATTATATGCATTCCAAGGCTCTTACATTATTTATATGTTTAAATTTAGCCTCAATGCATAGCTAAAACCTTTCTTGAAGATCCTCATCCAATTTCACTCTCTACATAGATAAAATTACCTATTTCACTTCATCCATATCCATTAATTTTTCTCCATGTTCTATTTTTGTAAAATAATCTACAAAGTAATCAACTAATTGATAAACACTTCCTTGTTTTACCTTGGAGCTAGTTTTGAATGAGCAACCTCTAAAAACTTAGTTTTTTATTCCTTAGGTTTTTGAGATGGTTATTCAAATTATTTCTTCTATTGTTGAGACTCTTATGTAACCTATCTTGGAGGTATTGCAATAGATTTAAATCCAAGGTAGCAAAACTATCAAACATTGTTTCCATCATAAGAATAAGATCCACAATCTCCATATAGGTCCCCTTAGAAATTTCATCTTGCTTCTTTCTTTTCCCCTCTCCTATAAGAATAGAAAACCATTTGTCTCTTTTTCTCTAACCTTAATATTAGAGGCACAATTTGTAATTAATTCCCTAACCTCATTGTTTCTCTTAATATTTAGTGTCACAATTTCTTCTTTTTTCAGCTATCATTCTATAAATACATATTCTAGGATCTAATAGTTCCAATCCTTCTTTTGTTATGAATTTTTTTTTAGAGAAGATAATTTATTGAGGGAAGAATGAGAATTTTTTCTATCCTAAAGTTTAATTTATCTGATTCATTCAATTTCCACATAATCTCCATGTAGTAAATTCTCTTAAGGACATGTTTAGGAAAGTTATGGGACTCTAATACTATGCCAAAAACCCTTATAGTTGTATTTTATTACAATAAATAATCATCTAAAATTCAATTTAGTCCTTTTCAAGGAAACCTACCCTTGGGCCTTAAAAATGCTATTACATTTTCTATTATCCTACTACTTTGGTGACTCAAAAAAGGAATTTGTGTGCCATGATAGTGTGATAATGTAACTTAAAAGAAAATCCAAAATAATAACTTGTAGTATGAAGAATGAATGTGATCCAACCAAGCGATTCTAGATGGAAGTAAGTGGTGACCACCATTTGCGTAGGAATTTGTAGGTAGAAAAATGCATTACTAAAATATTAAGAAGAATGTCTCAATTGATGGAGTAGTTTGAGGGATCGATAAAACAATGTAGCCCAAGACATAATGAAATGATTTAAGTGGATTCAATGAGCTCAACTAGTCAACAAAAAATAAAAGGCTAGGGCTCATACCAAAGTTGAAGGGTTTAGGGTTTTAGGACTTTGATAAACCTTTTAGGAAATTACACAAAAAAAACCAGAACTTGCATGGTTCAACAAAAATATTCTAAGGTTGATGTTGTTGCAATATGGTGTGTCCCTTGGTATTCCTTGTCCAACACGACACTTGGATTTGTGATGTGGCTTAACTGCCTCCTATGGATCTTACATAAATCTGGCGGTTGTATCGGGCATTGGCAAGTCAATCTTTTGGTGCAACGACAACCACCAATGTAACAATTGGTATCAGAGCCGAGGTCATAGGTTCAAACCCCTCGCTTGCGTTGGGAGGGGGATTTTTGCAAGATGGTGTGTCCCTTTGTCTTCCTTTTCCAACATGATGTGTGGGTTTGTGACATGGCTTAACCACCTCCCGTGGATCTTACATAAATTTGGCGATTGTATCGAGCATTGACAGGTCGATCTTTTGGTGCAACGACAACCACCAATGTAACATAAGTTAGGCATGAAAATGGTAAGAACAAGGTGGGTAATGAATTCTTAAGATGGATTTAATAATAAATGGGGGAATTGTGAAAATTCATGTCTATAAGGACAATAAATGTGGGAATACAAGAAAAAATTAAGTAATGACATTGGGTCTTTCTAATATTTATAAAAGTGTGCATCATTTGTTGATATGTCATTATATTACCCCATTTTCTCAAAATAAATACAAAAATAAATGTGAATTGAAAAAACTAAATGTAATTATATTACTCAATGATAGTTGTTTTATCACACTATCATGGCACATGACTTCCTTTTTTGACCTTTTTCAAGAAGAGAAAAATATTTGGGGCCATCGTTTGCCAAGTTTTCTTTTTCCTTTTCAAGTGCATTGGTTCTTCATAGTGCAAGATTGAAAAGGTGACACCTCTTTAAGTTGCCCTCATGCACTTAGGTGCCACATGTATTTCGCTTATGAATAGTGTTGAAAGCATCACCCATGAGACAACCATTTTCTAGGTGATGATTTCTTATTTACATAATGACACTTCTTTATAGAATAATTTTGTGGCATGTACGCAGTATAATCTTGTGCTAATGTGTTGTGATGACAAGTTCCATCCATAAGGACTAAGCCTGATTGTCTTCATTGGTTTCTATTAGGATTTTTCTTGAAATGAAAACAACAAAAGAACATGTAACAAGTGTTGAATTCTCATTCTAGTGTGACATCTATTTGTATTGTGAGTTACATATAGTATTTTTTAAAGATGCACTATTGTGTTATGATGAAACATGGCATCCAAGGGAAAAGTGCATATCAATTCGGTATCTTCATGTATGAGCCCAATTATTAATTATGGGGCCATTCTCATGAATTAGCAACATATTTATAGTTGGTAGCTTCTTATTGGAGTGTAATGTCTCTTCAAAATACATCTTTAATTACACATATTTTTAAAGTTGTGTCGATACACTTGAATGTCAGGTATCCTCCATAATGTTTAAGTAGATTGATATGTCTTATCTTTTTTCTTTGCCCAATTAGACAAGTGTCCATGTGCCATTATAGCACATTCTTTCTTCATAGTGTAACTTTGACAATGAATATTTTAAAAGATTTTTTTTTCAAAAATTAAATGATGTGCTTATTGTTGATCTTAGTTCTCTAGTTAAGTTCAATGGTGTGAATTAAAAATTGTAAATTACTAGCAAGAAGCTCCCAGGTATGTGCAGGATCATGATGGGCCAAAACATGGCAATATGATGCGTATGTGGTTGACGACTATCTTTTTACCCAAAATTGATGAAACGAAAAGGGTTTTTAAAGGAGATTCTTAGATTTCCACCAATATCAATTATGCTTTACTTTGAATTTAATAAGTAATTATTATTCATTTTCTATTCAAATTACGACTAAAGTCCTGATTGATAGGCTAATTGAAAAACATCTATAGCTTTCAAACGGTATCACATTTTTTGAATCCAAAACATGTGTCACATTCTATGCTTCGCATACTATAGGATTAAAAAAGAAAAATTGAATTTCATGAAATTTTGACCAAGTTAAGGTGGTCGACATACAAATTTTTATATTTTTAAAAAATTGTAATAAAAAATTCATAATTAATTATTT
Organism: Sequoia sempervirens; assembly: GCA_007258455.2. Lineage (NCBI taxonomy): Eukaryota > Viridiplantae > Streptophyta > Pinopsida > Cupressales > Cupressaceae > Sequoia > Sequoia sempervirens. The sequence goes on from VDFB02058242.1 coordinate 264,036,303, forward strand.
ACTTAGAAAAAATTACAAAAAAATATGCATCACATCGAGGCACGAGTCCTCTACTTATATCTAAAATTTTATAAAAAAATATTATCATTTTATTGTGGTTAGGGTGGTCAGACAGGCACCTACTTCTTATTTTTTCTCTGAAATTTAAGTACCACTACATTGAAGTTTCAAATTTTCACCAAATAGATTTTTTTTGTTTTTAAACAAACCTAGTAGTTTAGAAACTACATTCAATTTTCCACAGATTCTATTCTTAAATATTTTTGAAATAATATAGATAACTTATTCAATTTTTTACGTCAAGTTGCCTAACTCTGATTTTTCTGAATTTTTTGCCACTTAAGGGCCTATTTTTTCCATGATGATCCTGCACATACCCTCCCTTGGTTTTCTTGTATGTGCATTTACTACTAGAATTATTTAATTTCAAACATTATTTTAAGAATTCCAATTCTAATTCATTGAATTTATTGTTCTCAAATTCTGATAAGAATTTTGAGATTTGGAAAACTTATGGTGACAATGATTTTGAAGTTGCAAGTGTGAAAATAGGATATTCAGGCATCCTAAACCAATGATTTGAAATTTCTTCTCATGCTACTTGTAGACATGCAAAATTAGCATTATACATTCAATCGGGTAAACCAGGTTTCACATTCATCCACTCATTAATTTAATCAAACTCATCAAATCCATTCACCAAGTAAATTAGGATTATTAAATAAATCAACTAGTCTTACATCATCCCTCTAATTAAATAAATCAAACATTCATTTAATTAAATCCAAATGCATTTTCCATCCTTTTCTGATTTAAATAAATCAAATATTTAAGTCATAAAAGTCAAAATAATCCTAATCGTCATTAAGCTAACCTAATCACCCATCACATCCTCTAGATATCCCCACTTGCACAAATAAATCAATTTGTTGATTTATTAAATTCAGCATTTTCACTCAACATGGCATCTTTGATTAATATTCCCTCAGGTTTGAATTCAAAAAAAAGTGGACATGTACATCCAACAAGTCATTTATGAGCTCTTACATGGCTCTTACATGTCCCTTGCCAAAGTCAAACTCGGCATTTATATCACAAATTCAAATTTGAATTTCCCCCTCTTGGGCACATTTCCCAAATCTTGCACACTCCTCAACCACTCACAAGATGACAAGTAGCCTCTTTTCATTGGCTTGTTTTTTATCCCACATTGCTCCCTCTTGATCACTCTTAGCAATTGAAAATCTATAAATGAGAAGCTTCATCTTTTATCAAATCCTCCACAACTCCAAAATTACTCATGTAAAGTCACTCTCTTTAGGAGAACTGGTTTTTTCCATTCATCATCTTGATCATCAACATATCATTTTCATATCATGGAGCTTAAGCAAGGATTGGGAAAGGGCTATTTTCAACAATAGCACCAATCCACTATGAAATAAAGTTTTGATTATGTTTTTATATGCTTGCATTTCATTAACCTTGTTTTATTTAGTTTGCATATTTTATCATAGTCAAGTATTTCATAGGGATGTTGAATTTAAATGCTAACCATATGCAAATTTTGACATCCACATAAATGGCGCTAGAAGGAGGGCTTTTGTTTGCTTAAGATTTATATGCATTAATAATGATCTAGCAAACTTGATTTGTGAAATTTCATCTTCTCTGATTAGTGTGGAAGCAAAAAGGTAATAGAAGAGGTTCATAATATCTCTCATATACTGATAGGGCTCATCTAGCATTTTTGATTAAATTTTCTTCCATTTACCTGTAAAACTGGAACACAAAGCCTGTCTTTTTTTCTTTCTTCTTTACATTTCTAGAGTTGAACTATTGGAACTTTTTAAATACAAAGCTGTCAGATTTCCTAGCTTGATTATTGTTCTAAACTATCCCATCTAAATCGCGCCTTGTCTATTACTGAATGTAATATGCACATCTTTGGTTAGTATTTTATCAAGATTACATTCTCATAGCAATAGTATGCAATAGGAGAAGTTATACTTAAAAGAGCTAGGCTTTCTAAAATACCTGTGACGAAAAATAAAATAAAATGTAAAGTTGCATCCTTAAAACGCGTCATCTGAAGCATGAAAAGAGTCTGAAGGTACTAATCTTGTGCAGGGTTTGATCTCGAGAGCTTCTCTACTATATATTTTGTCGTGATGTTTTTGCAGAAATAAGTTTTGCATAGACTAAAGGAGATGGAAGCTTCATTGCATCCATCCATGCTACTCAAGAAAAGCCAAATTATTTGGCAGCGTTCTAAGAAAGATAAATCTTAAGGTATTAACACTTAGGAAAACTGTAGTGTATCCAAATGCATTTTTTCACAGAGCTAGACTGTTGTCTTTAGTTGCATCAGTTTATAAACTTGTATGAGCTGTTGCAAATAACTTGTTTTAGTAGATCGATTCGTCAATAATCTAGTAGTTGTGTGCACAGTGACCCACTAACCTTATTGATGTTTTGGCCATCCAATATCAACTACTCTTAATGTTGTAATTGGCATTAATAGTTGTGGGCTTCCTAGCACCCCCACTGTCCATTTAAATGCTTCACAACTTCCTCTGCTTTGATATCTTCTTTGATATCTTTTGACAACCAATCCAGTATTATCATCGATCATAGCAACAACAAACTCATTCACAATCTTTGACGTTGGAATCAAGTACAGATCTGATATTGCTTTGGGCCCTCAGTTTACTATTGAAATATTTGCTAGAACTGTATCTATCTTGAACTACGATTAGATTTAGTACGAGTAAAAGCTCCCACCACGTACTCTGACTAGCCATTTTTCCAGTCCCAGTCAAAGCTTGTATGCCACACTATTAATACATTGTCTAGAGCATTTAATATTAATCAAACGGGCACACCTTGAAGCTATCCCAAGCTATCCCTATCTCTAATATGTCTCAGCTCTAGATATTTCATGTTCATCACCACAATGGCTCCATTTGTACTACCGCGCATAGTTTCCTCTCTGATGGGATTATGATTTTGCATTTTGTTTCCTTCACATACTAGTACACTAGGCGCTATAATGCATCGGCCTGCATGGAACATATAATATCTTTGTCATGCCAGCTATAACATGGACGGGCTATTATGATTTTTGAGGCAGCAGTGATCACCAACAAATTGTGCCTTTATCTCTTCATACTAGTTCGTAGACGTCAAATCTATTAGTCTATAAATTTTGCAGACTTATCTCTTATTGTTGTGTGGCGCAGATTATCTTCCAACACTCGATTGTTATTGTTAGCTGTCATTAACTATGGGTTTTTGTAGATATCAAGAAGGAAAAATCTCCCTGAAAGAAGTCATTTAATGGTGCAGCAAAGGGCACGATCTTTTCCTTTGCTACAAGAAAGAATAGCGAAGGAGCTTCATCCACTACCCTCTTTGTGAGGCATATTATCAATAGTTCACGCACTTTGTCTATGTCAGGCAGAAAAGTTTATGTGCCTTGTCTGTACTTCCACATTTTTTCTTAGATGTCTATAGGGGCCTTTCAACAACTACGTCTGACAAACAATCCACTTTTAGATACATTTTTATGGATGTTCGTACCTTGTCCCAAAGCATCTACTTTAGCGAGTCCGCTTGTAGGTTTCTAATGCAAAGCGTGAAAGGGTCGATGCTGGTCGAATTCTGGATTTACACCCGTAGCTTGCATTTACCTGAGAGTTTCTAACACCTCTTCAAGATTTTTCTCTGCTTCTTACGTCGCCATCTACACAAGATCATAACTGTATAGTTCTTGTTTGATTTACCATGGGAGATAAATCAGCAAGATGAATATTCCTCTAAAATAATCCACGATCTCACAATGGAGGAATCGATGCACAAAATAGTTATAAAAAGTGATTACATAGCTATAAGCACATGGTAGAAGACAGGACTTGGTGTTTGGGTGGACTTTACATAGCAAAACATTTATGCCTGCCACCTATGTGGCTTTTTCATACCGCCAAACATTCTGATATCTCATCATTGCAGATCAAAGTTGGGGCGCGTAATAGACTGCATCTAGAACACATTTGAATGAATGAGAGAGGATTCCTTGAGTATACTTTATTGCCAATAGAAATATGTCTACAGGTGGTTATAAGCGTTGCTCGTTTATTATACACTGGCTGTACTATGTTTCTTTTTGCTTTATCATCTATGCTTTTGATCCAAATATGCTTTATCATCTATGCTTTTTGCTTTATCACCTCTGAATTCAATATTGCTAACAATGTCATGACTGTTCAACCTCAACATTGATAAAAGATTGGCTGTGCAGAAACAGAGAAGTCTTTCTATCATTCATACTGTTATTTTTAACACTTTTTTTTTTTGCCCTTTTGCAAGAATCTGTATGTCACCATGACAAAGGAGTCACTCTTTTTCTGAATTTTTGTACTTAATCTTTGGTCATTGCATTAATTCACTACAAGTATTTAATGCATACATTTTAAAATGTTGGATTGCATTAATCGTTGACCAAGTATTTCAACTAAAGGCTTTAATATGGTGAAAAGGACTATAGGATTCCTATTAATGATTCAGTATTTTCATTTGAAATCAACCTTTTGTTTGAAATCAATGCTTGAAGCAATTTTAACTTGACCATCGTATAATTGTTTTGTTTCCTTTATCTATATATAGGAAAAGGAAGGAAAGGCGAAAAACGAAGGAGAACAAAGGAAGAAGGAAAACGAAGGAGGGGGGAGATGCACTAATTTATTGATAATCCATTTATTGATGATTCACTTATTAGCCATTTCATTTAAAATCATTCTATTACTTGAAGTTAGTGCTTACAATGATTTTAATTGAATAACTTGATTTTCTTTCCTACTAGGAAACGAAAGGAGGAAGGAGAAGCATTTTTGTTCACACAAAGGATTTACAACATTGGAGCATAAGAAGCAATCTTTGGAGGAATCTTGGAGAATTGGACATTGAAACTAAAATTCATTAAGCATTTTTTAATGCTTGGAGCCTTCATTTACTGCTTTAATTTTCTGTTTTAGGCCAACTATATCATTGTTTTCTTTCAAAGTTGGGCTAAAATTGAACCTTAGAAACTTACTAGCTTTTTGATTTGGTTTAAAATTGAACAAAGAAAATTTCACACTTCGTCTTGGTGCTTTAAAATGAACTCATCATTGCTTTGAGGCTAAAATGAACAAGTGTTTGAATTGTGTGATTTTTTCTTTAGTGCATTTTTAGTGTGTATCCTCTCCCCTTGCGCTTCGTGCGATCTAGGGTGCAAGAGAAACAATCAAAATGCATTTTATTGCTTTGAGTCACCTTTAGAGGGGCCTGCCTAAGAGACACATCCGAAAGGAGAACTCAAGGAAACTCCAACCGGTTTTTCATTCGGGCCGGTATATAAATGGATAAGACTAAACTATCAAGTCCTCATGGTATGTAGGCCTTAGACGTACAGTGTCTTTTAGAACGGGGTACTACCGTAAAATGTATAAGAGCCCCTAGTAGGATTGATTAAAGCCTTTAGTGGCTTGTTGGATGCTCGCAAGGTGCCATGTCCCCGATGTTGTGTCATTAAGAACCTTGTTTGTAGTTGCCAACCAGTCCATCCAACGAGTTTATCGAAGTGGTGCATTGGAACTTAGATTACAAGAAGTTACTTGCCATGTCCGATCTTGGTTGAAATATAAAGGTCAAGACTTCATTCTTAACATACCTTTATATTTTGTCCTTGGTTGCATGTAAAATCATCTCTTCTACTACGAAGGGCATGAGGCAAGCCCACTAAGAAAAACATACCAATTGAGCTAGGACGTCATATTGCTTGTGGTTTGAAAAAATAGTACTTTAATCAAAAGCATTGGGAAACCAACATTCAATGAATCATCAAAATTGCAAAAAATTTAGGGGAGGAAAATATCCTTGAAGAAATTCACATGTTATTGCTTGCCCTTGGGATTCGTATCCTTAGAGGCTTCTAAACATTTGGATTTCATCTCAATTTGCTACTACTAAAGTCAACTTTAGGTAACCTTTGCCTTGATTTCCTTGACTTCCGCATAATGCACTTTGTGGGATGAAAGGCAATTAGGACATTGGACATTCAATTGAAAACCTAATCAAGAGTGTGTTTGTGGTAAAAAGAATCCATTAAGAAAAGATTAAATCAATTGGACCCCACATATGTGCTTGGCATCTTTTGGTCATATGGTTTTCATGCAAACATTGATATTTTGATTTTGAATTACTTTTAGACAAAGGCATGTTCTTTACTACATTGGTCTTGTAAAAAAGTCCTTCCTGGGTTCATTTAGGATCACATCAAACACTTCATCCATCCAAAAATCTATCAAAAATCATCCCACAAACAACTTTAGAGCTTTGAAAACATCATTCTATACTTGGGTAAATCATCAAAATCAAAATCACCTTGTTTAGTTAGGTGTATGGGAATGCATCCTTTCTCATACATTTAATTGAATTAGCAATCCTTTGAAAAAATTCATCCTAACATCACATCTAACATCTTAGGGTTTACAAGTTCATTATGCAAATCAAACCAATCAAAATCAAACCCTAAGTCTAGCATTGCTACAAAGTCCCTAAACATTCAACACTCATATCATTCACCCCTTTTCATCCTTTATCTCATCATTTGGTCCTAAAAACCTTAGAGGTCAGTTTTGCAACAAGGTCAAAACACAAGAGGAACATGGAATATAAACTTGATCCATACATCATGAGTAATCCAAGTCAACTAAGCTATCAAAGCCTTACAACACTGATTGATTATCAACACTCACATTTATACAATCCATACATGGGATCATTATCCCCTACAAACCTTAATGGTACAACAAGTGTGAGTATGCACAAATCAAAGATTGGAACACATTTCCTAATGGTAGATCTAAATCCAAATCTACAAGTCGGTCAACCGAATAGTCAATGCATGAGCCTTCAAACGAACAATGTCATCCCATCAAATCCCTACATGCCAAATGAGAATGTACCAAGTACATTTTTTCCAAACATGAATCCGGAAAACTTTGGGATAAATATGTTTGCAAATCACACAAATCTTGTTCAGAGTCCAAACAAGATATTAACAACTCCGTGTATTAATCCAAGTCAAGGCAACACCATGCAAATTCAAAGTTACCTAAAACAAGGCAATGTGATTCCCAACATCAATAATGTTCAATTTCAACCTATCATGCCAAATCAGAACATTGTCCAAAATAAAACAGAAGTACACACTCCAAATCTGCTTAAACAAAATCCAAATCAACTATATCAAGGGAGTCAAGATCGAAATCAAGAACAAATTTGGCGAGATCAAATTGCTACACTTACCAAAATAGTTGAGTCATTGCGCCAAGAGACATCTCCACCACCATTACCTATATCAACAGATTCCTTGGTTTAGGGCTTCTTTACCTAGCACCAATCACTCCATCCAAATCAATCCACCTAACACCAATCAAGTCATCACATCAAATCCTTTGAATATACCATCGACATCGCACCAACAGATGGTATCTAATCAAATGACAACATCAATCATGACAAATCAAAATATGGTCTCCCAAGGGCCTATCACCTCAGTCATTCCAACTATCCCTATCACTTTGATCATTCCAACCACCACTATCACGCCCATCACATCTCAAACCCTCACAATCACTCCAAGCATATCTCAACCACTCATCACTACATCTAACACAATTCCAAATCCGCCACCACTAACACCAAAACCAAACACAACAAGACAATATGACATTGTGCTAAAAGCTCATTAGGCCTACCAAAAGGCCATCCAACAATATCTAGCCACGCAACAAGCAACACAAGCTCAACAAGTGCAACAAGCCTCTTAAGCTTCCCAAGCCTCTCAAGCTGCCCAACAAACACAAGAACAAACACGAAAAAGGATAACTATTGGGGATAACAATGAACATTCAACCACTGGTGATAGCATTGACAATCTCCTTACCACAATGGCTAAAGGAAATGATCAAGATCTATCCATCCAAGAGCACGTCGAAGGTGTTTCTATCTCGTTTGAAGATCAAATCAACATAGGTCAAGAATCATTTTTTCCAATTCAAGAAATGTCAACATCACTTGACCCTATGGTTGAAGACATTCACAATCTCTTTGGCATAATTGTTGAAAACAATGTTCAAAATCTCTCAATTAAGGAGCACATTGAGGATGTTTCTACCCCATCCAATGATCAACTTACCATACATCAAGAGCCACTTTTTAGTGATCTATTTCAAGGAGTGTTAGGATTATTTGATCCTATCGACATAATGCATGATCCATCGACCAATGATCATGATGAAAATGTCTCTACATCACCTAATGAGTTAGAGGACATATCTCAATAATTTATTCCAAAGCAAGATCAAAATCTTCCACTAAGCTTTAGCAATGGTCGTTTCCAAGACATGTTGACCCCGTTTGACCTCATGGTTACAAATAATGAAGGAACCCTGACCTCGAAACTTGAGGATATTGAACCACTTACCATGTCTAATGACGACATCCAAGAACCCTCTGTAAGCAATCCATCCTTTGAAATTGACCCATGTCAATAACTTGATCCTAAGCATGACGAAAGCAACTCCGAAATCATTCAAGATCAAGAATCTTCAAGATACTAAAATAATCTAATGGACACTCTCCTATCTATGTTAGATGATCATATCCATGTAGCACATACTCCTCCATCTACCCATGAGGTGCTTTCTTTGGATGGACACATTGATGATCTTCATTCAGAACAGGATCCCTTTACTACTGACATTATTACACAAAAAGAGCAGGTTATTGAGTTGTCAACATCATGATCAAATATATCCCAAATTCAAACTGAGGACATTAGGTATGCGGATATCCAGCAGTATCCACTCAAGGAAGCAGGTCAGATAGAATAGGATATTCTAGAGTTAGCAGAGCAAAAAATGGAAACGCCATATGCAGTGATCATTTATAAGAGCATGCTTACTGAACAGGAACTCTCGAAACAAGAAAAATCAAAGCATGAAGGTACTACCACCATACTGGGGGAAACTTCGTCTCAAGCAAACATCAACATAGGGAGCACGAAGAATCCTTATGATGAAACCGATGCCAATACTACAACCAGCCACGTCACGAATCTTCATCCACCCATCACCTCATCCACAAATTGGGACCAACGTCAAAAGAAAGATTTGAATTAAAGCACAAAGAATGTTATCAAATCAAAAGAAGCTGAGAAGCATAATGGACAAATCAAATACGCATGGATACCAAAACATACAAAGAAAGATTATCCCTATCAAACTCCATCAGTCAAAGAAAATATGGGGCAAGACAAAAAAGGAAAAAGTATCCATCAAGGATGTCTGCAAAAGCAAAAGAAGGTTTTTCAAGCAACATACAAGGTATATCAAGTAGTTGGTCCTAATTCCATGCACACTTTTGTATCCACCCATCATTGTTCATCTTCCCAAGTTTGGAGAGTCAAAGGTTCCAAACTGTCAACCAATCCATCTCTCATCCCTAAACACACTCCATCCATGCCTCCACACATGATATACAATTCTCGCATTGACCAGGTATTGGAAGCGAATTCCCTTCATCATAAGGATTCAAAGGCACTCAATCACGATGTGCATGGAGACAGAGTTAACCCCGGTATCAACGAAGCAAATTAGGAATCCCAAAAGCTGCATTCAAGTGCATGTATCTTAGCAAAGAAACTTCTTCAGGCAGGATACCGATGGCACATTATGACATGATCATCTACACGACACAAGGTGACTCAAAGATGAGCTTAAAATCTTTTAGAAAAAAATCAAAAAAAAAAAAATCAAAAAAAGGATTGAAAATAGTAAAGAAAATCATCCTCTAGTGAAAACTGCATGGGCGGAGCTTTGGGCAAGACCATGATGAAAACCTGGCAAACAGGCATCATGTGTAGAATTGAGCATCTATGTGCACCACTTCAGGTGAAAGCATCTCATCCCATATGTTATAAATCTAACATTCCATCTATCTCAGCCATAATAAATCCATTCATCCATAAACCATTGACCCAATCCATTTTTCATCTGTCTACATCCATCATCCAAGTTATCTTGATCTTGATAAAAGTTTGAGGCACATTTTACACTTGCTTATGATAAACATCTTGACATGAGTCATTTTCATTGGTCCTATCTTATCCAATGTTATCTGAGCCATGAAGCATTATCCAATGAAGCATTCCTTTTTCTGAGCACTATATCTTATCACAAGATAATCCTTGGCATCCTTTGCATGCTTACCATCCCCATCCATCCATACACCAATCCAAGGATCCATCCATAACATTCCATACATTGCTAGACACTGGGGGCAGATATTTACATTTTTCTTTAGGAATAAATCTTGATCTATATCCTCCAACTTATGTGGTGATTAGAACATTTGGAAAATGTGAAATCAAATTGGTCAAACATTTATGATCCAAAATCCAAATCACTAGCCCATGGCATATTTTGACAAGAAAATGTTCCTTATCAAGCTTCATCTTTTACCGAACATCGGTCTAAACAATCGATATCACTCACATCTAATTTGCACGTCAACATCACATCAAATCATTCAGACATCTTTTGTTCCAAAATCAAGCTTCATCAATCCTAATCAATCGAATCCAATCAATCCATCAATATTGGGATATCCATCCTAATCCTTGTGTTGCTTAACACTATCCTTGCATTATCGTTATCATCATCAATCCTGATCAATCAATCCTTGCATTGTTGTGCATCCTCAACAATGTTATCGCCATCAATCCTGATCAATCAAACCTTGCATTGTTGTGTACCTCAACAATGTTATCATCATCATCAATCCATCGATTCGAACACTCAACCTTAGCTTGGTTTTAGCAAAATCCTGAATCGATATTGCTCACACATGTCCATATCAAATCGTCAAAATCATGCGAAAATCAAAAATCCAAAAACATCCAAAACAATTGAAAATCAAAAAACATCCAAGTAAAACATCAAAAACTAAAACATCCATAAAATGTAAAATGTCAAAAATATCGTAATCAACTACGCCATCGAGCTAAACGAGGAAAGGCTAATTCATTAGCTCCCAGACATCAAATCCAAAAGCATTCAAAATCTCAAAAGCCCAAACATTCAAAATCAAAATCAAAACACATTTGTAAATCTCAAAACACCAAAAGCCCTCCTCTCTCAAAACATTTTCAAACATCAAACCAAATATTTGAAATCCATCCATCTCATCCTCTTCGCCAATAAATAATCAATCATCCATACACAAATTGATCGCCTTTCACCTTCCATCCCTAAGACAAAATGGTAAACAATCACGCCAGCAAGTTTCCAATTGTAAAATCAAAATCGAAGCAAAAAATTGTTAAACACAAAATCAAACTCTTGATCAATTGCAAACATGTCAATCAAACTTATATCAACAGCCTATCAATCAACTTATCAAACCATCATCATCCCATACAATGCATGTCCTAGGATATATATCATTCCCGACAATGGGCATCATTTGATATCACTTGGATTCTTATCCTATCAAACACATCCTCCGGCCGAAGGGTATGAAGAAAATTGGCTTGTTTGTGTACTTCTGATCTTTGATTTATATCTTATTGCGCTATTCCAAGGACCTCTCGATGATATCCGGAACGAAGGATTTGTAGGAGAGAGAGGAATGGGCAACGATTATTATCCTTTGTCTCAGTGGTTGTTGGACATTCTTGTAAAATAACTTGGTGAATACTGCTTGTTGTGTTATCTACAGCAAAGGTTTCATGTCAGAAGAAACAAGAATACTCCTATCTATTTGTTGAGTCAAAGTCCATCGCACTAGGTACAACGCCATCCTGGTTCTTTATACCTTGATGCATCGTAAGTAGCCCTTTTAAAATCCCAATCCTTGATAAGCAAATCAGCATCCATCTATCATCATCATCATCTCTAATAAAGTCTCGTCAGATCATGGACTTGTTGGATCCTCTTGTCATCATCTCATTTCTTATTTCCGCACTAACATTATAACATCACCAATGCATCCATCACGCATCCATCATGCATCCATCTTGCATCCACAAACCATCATCATTTTGCACATCATCTCACATGCATTTTCATCATCATAATATAGATCTGTTAGTCTAAGCAACTCATAAATCATCCATTGCATAATCACAGCATATCACATCATCATTCTCATCCATCTCACATCATATCATCATTTAAGTTGTTTAGGATAATATAGATTTGTTATTCTAAGCATCTTAAAATCATCTCATTCGTGTCATCATTCATAACCATCCATTTTGAACCTCTTTATTGTGAGATCGACCCTCAAATTGAATCTTCAACTCCCGAGCAAATGCACCAGTGTGCACACACAAAATCAGAATCCCTTGAACTCAATCAGTGGGCCAAGTTTATTCTCGCGGAACCAACGCTAGAACAAGGCACATCGCTCAAAGAGGGAGAAAATGTAGACATGCAAATTAGCATTATCCATAATCGAGTAAACCGTGTTTCATACATCCACTCATTATCCAATCAAACTCACTTCAAATCCAGTATATCTCACCTTCAAGTAAATTAGGATTATTAAATAAATCAACTCTTGTCTTATATCATCCCTCTAATTAAATAAATCAAACCTCTTCATTTAATTGAACCAAATGCATTTCCATCCTTTCTAATTTAAATAAATCAAATATTTAAGTCATAAAAGTCAAAATCATCCTAATCATCATCATTAAGCCAACTCTTAATCACCCATCACATCCTCTAGATGGTTCCTATATTTCTGCACACAAATAAATCAATTTATTGATTTATTAAATTCAGCAATTTACACTAACATGGCATCTGAGGAATATTCGTTTAATTAAAAACAAGTGGACACATGTACATCCAACAAGTCATTTATGAGCCTTACGGCCTACAGTCCCACAATTCACAAGATTTATATCACACCAAATTTGAATTTCTTGGAACATTTCCCAAATCTTGGTACACCAACCACCACAAGATGACAAGGGCCTCATTGCTTGTTTTTGGATCCTGGCTACCGGTATGTGGATCATGATGGGCCAAAAAGTGGTGATATGATGGGTATGTGGTTGACGACTTTTTTTTTTACCCAAAATTGATGAAAGGAAAAGGATTTTTAAAGGAGATTCATCTTTCCATCAATATAAATTATGTGTTTTACTAACTTAATAAATAATTATTACTTATTTCTATTTGAATTACAACTAAAGTCTTAATTGGTGGATGATTGAAAATCTTTAGCTTAAACGGTATCACATTTTGAATCCAAGACATGTGTCAAATACATTCTATGTCAGGATACTATAGGATTAAAATTGAATTTCATGAAGTTTTGACCATAAGGTGGTTAGACACACGAGTTTTATTTTAAAAGTTGTAATAATAAAAATTATAATTAATCATTTACTTGAAAATTACAAAACACCGCTAATCTGACACGAGTCCCTCCACTTATATATCTAAAAATATTATAAAAAACACATCATTTTATCAGGTTAGGTGCATTCTAGAAAAGATGTAATTCACCATTCCCGACATCTAAGCACCACTCACACTGCAACTCAACTCACCAAACATATTTTAAATGCAACCCAGTAGTTTGTTAGGAACTAAATTCAATTTCTATAAATTTATATTTATTATTATTTTTGAAATAATGTAGATAGCTTATTCAATTTTTTACGTCAAGTTGTCTAGCTCTGATTTTTTTGAATTTTTTGCCACTTAAGGGCTTGTTTTTTCCATGATGATCCTGCACATACTCTGTTCCCTCTTGATCACTCTTAGCAACTTAGAATCTATAAATGAGAAGCTTCATCTTTTATCAAATCCTCTACAACTCCAGAATTACTCATGTAAAGTCACTCTCTTCAGGAGAACTGATTTTTCCCATTCATCATCTTGATCATCAACATATCATTTTCATATCATGGAGCTTAAGCAAGGATTGGGAAAGGGCTATTTTCAACAATAGCACCAATCCACTATGGAATAAAGTTTTGATTATGTTTTTATATGCTTGCATTTCATTAACCTTGTTTTATTTAGTTTGCATATTTTATCATAGTCAAGTATTTCACAAGGATGTTGAATTTAAATGCTAACCATATGCAGATTTTGACATCCACACTACTGTAAAAGGATTTTAACTTTTAGGGTTTTGACTATTAGAGTTTCCTAGATAGCATAGAATATTACCATGGTTGTAAGGAACCCTAATTATGGTTGAATTTATAAAACCTTAGTTTTTTTAATAAAACTTTAAGATGAGTTATACTACTTCTAAGAGTGGTAAAATGGAAAGAGGGCTTGAGAAATATTTACTAAGTCAATTTCCTACCTCTTCTAAGAGGGTGAAGCGTGCCCAAGGAACTAGTATTCTATGAGACAAGGTCATTGACAGGGCATAATGTATTAGTGATGTAATTATACTTATTTAGGGTTTGGATTTGTTTAATTATTTTCATAGGTGTAGTAGTGTTATTCATCTCCTCTCAAATATCTAGAGCTTAGACCTAGGGAGGCTTGTGGTTTAAAATGTATTTATCAATATAAAATTAATTAGAGTTATTTCTAAAAATATATAATGGTATAAAAATAACACTGTTAATCTCAAAGGATGAACCATTAATGGTGTTAAATACAAAAATCATCAAAAGGTCTTCAAAATTAACATTATTATGAATGATTCAACTGAATTTTATTCTTCAAGTAAAAAATATAAAATAGGAAAATATATTTATAGAGTCTAGCTACTATATCATAGGAAAAGGTCTTATGATAACAAGCTTGCCTAATTTTTTAAATATGAAATGGAGCCCTTCAATATTGACATCTTTGAGGAATATTTCATTAGGACTTATTATTTCGTATACCAAAGTATTGGATATTTATTTTAAGCCACGAGTGACTATTCACATGATGATGATGGCTACATATATATAACATAAATATTTCAATAGGGAATTTCATTTTACATATTATATTGTAGAAGGGATGCCAAATGCACTAATTCCCTTTAAGGTTGATGAAAAAATTCTCTACTTTAGATGGTACTTAATGTTATGGTAGATTTTTCTATATTATAGTCAAATCCCTAGGAGAAAGTGGATTAAATTGAAGTTGGAGATTCTTGAGGTAGATATAATGATAATTAAAGGAAAAAAATATATCTAGGATATGCATTTCCAATCTTCAAACTATATTATTTTCAAGGGGTATTTTGTTCAAGTTCTTAATAATTTGAGTAACCTGAGTAGTAGGATATCTAAAAATGTAATAGTTTTTCTAAGGCCCAAGGATAAGTTACCTAAAAATAGACTGAATCAATATTTAGATTATTATTTCTTGTAATACAATACAACAACAATAAGGGTTTATGATGTAGTATTACAACCCTATATCTTGCCTAAACATGTCCCTAAGAGAATTGCCTACATAGCTTTTGTGGATTCCTTATTTGCATATTAACTTTTTTCAATCATCATCATCTATTCACCTATGCTATTGATCCTTTATTTATATCCTCTAAAAGCTTCAAAAAAATTATCCTTTGTCAACTGAACCATAGATTTTTGAGACTAGGAATGTTAGGTCTCTTTTGTTCAATTAGGGTCTTTCACCTAATGAAAAGAGATAGATCCCACACCAAAAATCTAGGTGGTTCACTCAATATAAGGTATGTATGATGAAATTATGTCTAAATTTAATGATTTAAATGCAAGTAGATGATGAAATTGATTCATTAAGTATGCAAAACCTAAGAAATGTGACTTGCTTGAAAACACATTGTGTTATGCAGAAATGAACTAGAATGAATACAAAACTTAACAGAAATGAACCAAATTGAAGGTGTGCGCCTGGAATCTTGATGAAGCCTTGAAATTGCTTCTGAAATGCTACTGATGCTGATTTTCAAGCCTAGAGCAACTCATTCACCATTCTGGGTGAATCAGTCCCAATTCTCCAAAATTGAACCAGAGCCTATTTTAGACAAAAGGGTATCTAAAAATGCATAAAATCAGAAATTAACCCTGGAGTGGAACTCATTCACCATTCATTAAGAATGAGTCCACTTTTGAATTTTTGATTATTCAAAGGTGGATTCCAGAGCTCTCGGTCTGCACTTTGACTTCCTATAGGTGTCCACTTTCGAAACTCTGATTTATGGGCCTGAAGGTGAGATTTTGTTGATATTTTGACTTATTGAATGAATAGAAAACTTGATCAAATTTTCAACTTGATCTTCAATGATTTCCAAGCTTCCAAAAGACCTAAATCTGCAAACACACAAGAAGAAAAGAAGAAATGTTGGATGTTAGGGCATGGGGGTTTGCCTTGGTCAAACCCCTTTTAGGTAATTAACCAAAATGATGAAAGAATGAGATGAAACATGCAATAATGAAGTTGATTACCTTTCCATGATATTTGATCTTGAAATTTTGCAACAAAACATGAAGGATCTACCCTTAAATGTTTGAAAATTGATATCTTGGTGACTTGAAATAATAAAACCCTAAGTTGCTTGACTTGAGATGGAAGATTGGTGGATGAATAATGAAGAATGAATATGATTTAGAGTAAAAATACTTATATTTATAGGAATTTCAACTATTTTACCCATTAATACCTCATCAAAAGCTGACATGAACTAATATTAAACTTAAATTTCACTTTTTTCCTGCTCAAAGGTTGAAATTGGGCCAAATGGGACTGATTCGCCACACATGGTGAATGGGTCCCACTTGGATGGGACTAATTTTCCATGCATGGAGAATGGGTCCCATGGGATCTATTATGATAGCTAAGATGCGAGGGGATAAGGAAATAAGGTTTAAATTGCAACTTTGTTAGTCATTTGATCAAATATTGGCTTAAGATGCACAATATGGGTTGATAGGGTCCTATTAATGATTATACAAAGGTCAATTAGGTCTTGGCACACAAAATTCAATGTGAAAGTGTAATTAAATACACTTTACAACACTAAAATGAGGTCCACATAGCCTAGAAAGGCACAATAACCAATGTGAATGTGTAAATCACACTACAACACTAGTTTAGAGTTACGTTTATCTTACAAGAATTCTAGATTGATGTAATAATGTTATTAAAAATATTTAATAATGTTGAATTAAGGATAAATAGGTTCATTAAGTCTAGAAAACCATGCAAGTATCTTACAACACTTTACAAAACCCTTACAAGACATCGATAAAAGCATGTTATTCGATTTACAAGGGTCCAAGACCTAGTGTGGATGCATAAAATGCCTCACAAAACCTAAATCAAGGCCTTATTAAGTTCAATTTATAATGAATTAATCCCATGTCAAGCAAAGGGTACTTTTTTCTATGGCACATCAACCATGATGAAACATATGATATGAGACGTGCAATAGCCATGTATGTGTAATGTCATAAAATTGCACCCCTTGCAATTTCACATTCATTATTGTATCCACTTTAGTGCCCACTCCCTTAGCACTTGTGTGGGTTCATTTTAGCCCTTACATCATCCTTTTTCCCTTCTTAGGATGCTCAAGACCCATTTTTAGTAGGTATCCTCATGCGTCAGTTGTGCGTCAAACCTTGTACTTTTCTCATTCGTGTCATTTTGTAGCATGATGCGTCTCAACACTAGCACATTGCACGGATGTTTACATGTTGCGCTATCATCTTGTGACATTTTGATGTTCAAATGGTCATTCCCAAGAATTTTTGCCACTTGTCAGCAAGTTTGGTCAGTGGTAACGGCTCGGGATGCCTTGTAACCACTTGTGAAGATTCATTTCTCTCTTATTCTCTCTTTTTAATCCATTCTTTCAATTTATTTTGGCTCTTTGGAGCTTTCTCTCTTGCATACACTCTCCTTTCCCTCTTCTTGCTCAAATATCTCACTTGTTACAATAGCCTCAAGCACTCTCACATCCTTACAACACTCTTTGCAACACTCTTGGCTCTTGCAGCTATCTTTGCCTCTCTCTTTGGCTTCCTTAAGCCTTGCAGTGGATATCTCCCTTACCTTTTGCTTGCGAAAATCTTGGGATTTTTCACATCCCCTATCAATTTCATCTCTATCTCGTGATTCAGGTTATCCTCCTTGAGTGGGGCTTGCTTTTATCACTTCACACTTTCTTATTTTGTTCACTCTCTATCTATTTAGCTATCCATGGAGGTGGGAACACCAGAATGGGGATTTGACTGAGGAAAATCCATATACAGCCCTAGCATTTTCTCTCGATCTTACACATGCAGTTATTGAAGATATTCATGTACTGGATGCTTCATTACTTGGGTTGCTGCAACCATTTTCTATCTCTCATTCTCTAACTTTATCACTTATACTTCACTCTATTATTAGTTCTATTAATTTTTGTTACTTTCTCACATTTTGTAAGTTCTTAGCAATCTGATTGTTAGTAGTCTCTTTTATTTTTCTATGATAAACTCAGTTTTTGGTCCATACGAGATGCTAGGACGCCTTTGGGACTCCAATGCACTGTTTTGTCATCCTTGTTTTGTGATGTCGTCCTTTGGTCAAGAGCCCATCAATCTGTCTAGAAAACCTATGTGATTTTACTCTTTCTAATTTTAGAACTCTCATTTTTTTCCCTAAGGTAGCTTAGGGAAATTTTCCCCTTGGGAATCTCTTGCGAATAAAGAGACTCATGAGTAGAAAATCCCCCTTCTCTATAGTATGTTAACCCCCAATACCTCCACCGTATGTAGAAAAAAAATTATCACATGCTAAGAGATAAATAAGACCAATTTTACCTCATCATACGGGTATGTGGAGGATCATGATGGGCCAAAAAGTGGCGATATGATGGGTATGTGTAGGGTATGTGGCTGATGACTTTTTTTTTACCAAAAATTGATGAAACAAAAAGGGTTTTTAAAGGAGATTCTCAGCTTTCCACCAATATAAATTATGCTTTACTTTGAATTTAATAAATAATTATTATTCATTTTCTATATGAATTATGACTAAAGTCTTGATTGATAGGCTAATAAAAAAAACTATAGCTTTCAAACGGTATAATATTTTTTGAATCTAAAACATGTGTCACATTCTATGCTTCGCATACAATAGGATTAAAACAAAATTTGAATTTCATGAAGTTTTAACCAAGTTAAGGTGGTTAGACATATGAGTTTTATATTTTTAAAATTTGTAATAAAAAAATCATAATTAATTATTTACTTGGAAAAATTACAAAATATGCATCAATGGGACATGAATCCTCTACTTATATCTAAAATATTATAAAAATATTATCATTTTATTGTGGTTAGGGTGGTCGAGATAGTGTAATTGGCTATGAAGGTAGCCACCCAAGATCTAGAGACTAATAGAAAGCACAAAAAGTAGAATATGACAAGAATAAGCGTATTCAATGTCAATGATATGAGAGAGTTGTTACAATGAGAGAGACCCCTTGGTTATATAGCCAAGGTGAGAACATAGAAGGGCATAAGATTATGACAAGTGTCGTAATCTTATGACATGAGACAACAATGAAAAGTTATCACTCCACCTAAAGTGGGAAGGGATAATGTGATAATCACCACAAAAGGTGGATCACCCACAAAAGGTGGAGAGATGATCACATGATGTGTCCACAAAAGGTGGAAGTGATGTGGTAATGACATGTCAAGTCCACCAAAAGTGGAAAATCTCCAACAACCTCCTATGTGGTCCCTAAGTAAACTTAACTAAGGTGTAATCATGACCTAGGACAAGGTACAAGACATTTAATTACACCAACACCCCCCCTTAAGTGCAACTTAGGGAGAATGTACACAAAAGAAAACAATGCAAGATGGGTCCTGGCTACTAGGCCATGTTAGGTACCCATGTACACATAATGCAATCTCTCATAAAGTGGAGAAAAGGAGAAAACCCGATGGGACAAAACTCCTCCCCAAAAGAGAGAAACAAAACAAGAACATGCTCTAGGAAGGATAAAACCTCAAGTGAGGAAAAAGTCCCCCCATAAGAAGAATGAAGAAGTCCATGCAACCCCCCTCAATGGAAGTCACTGCTCAAATGTCCCGCAAAAGAGTCCCAATCTGAGCTGAAGAAGGAGACAAAGAAGAACAATGTGAGGAATGATGTAGAGTGGACAAGGATGATGATAGTCCTCCAAATGTTGTTCCAAAAGAAATGCCAAACTGTGCAAAACAATGATAGAAGGAATCAGGTACAATTGCAGAAGATGCCACATAATTGGTGACTGAGCTGAATCTGTCAACTCAAGAGTAACTGCAGAATCTGTTAATGAAGAACTGTAGAAGAATCCACACTGCAACAAGAATAAGGTCTGAACCAAGAAGACAACTGTGGGAGCATCAACTGAATGCCCATTAATAGCAGATTGGTACAATCCATGTCTCACTGGAGCCATGCACAATTTGTACAATCCAAGTCTCACTGGAGCCATGCACCAAGTCTTTGGATGTAGAACCAAACTTCTGAAGACAAGTAGAGTGCTTCCAAAATAGGAGTCTATATGGTGATTAGTCCATCTCACCGAAATGCATGGGTAACCAACCATTGCATACGCTGAGTATATAGGAACTAACACTGGATACATAGATCAATCCAAAGAAGCATACAATATATGAAAAAGTACACTAAAATAGAAATATTGTGGCACTTTATTTTAGTGCGATTACAACATTACATAGAGGAGAACTACAATGATCATGATGCAAATCTGGAAATGTTGATGAAGAAGCCAACCAAAGGTGCCTCAAAGCAGAAGACCGTGAAGAAAGCCCTCTAGGTGGATGTCGGTAGGAGCAACTGACCCCCATTTGACTATCGATTGGAGGAACAAATGGTCCAAAACAAGGCTCGATCAGGAGGCAAAAAATTTTTCCCAAGTTTGCTTATTAATGCATGATTTGTTTTTAAAAAGCTTTAAAAAGTTTAATTTAAAAACTTTATTTATTCAAAAAAATTTATTAAAAAAGAAAGAAAATTAAATTTTCTTTAGAAAAAAAAAAGATGTTTTATTTTTTATTTTTAAAAACTTTATTAATTTAATAAAGAATTTTTTGTTTTATTTAAAATAATGTAAAAAACTTTAATAAAAACTATTAAAAGAAAAACTTTATAAAAAAAAATTATTTATTAAAAAACTTAATTAAAAAATATTAGGGTTTTATTTTAAAGCTTTATAAAAATTTGGTAAAAACTTTATATAAAAAAAGTGGCGGAGTGGAGTGCATTGCCTACCTGGGCAGACCTGTGATTCACTTCGAGGCCACGGCAGACTGTGATGCGGGTGCCTGTTGTCTTACTGCTGATGCCTCGGGGTTTTATTCATCAAAATTTTATTTTTAAAAACTTTTGGTTGAAATTAAAAAAAAAATCGGTTACTAAAAAAACTTAAAAAACAATTTTCGAAAATAGAAAAATAATTTATTTTTATTTTCAAAGGTGAAATTATTTTTATAAAGGTAGGGCCGTACGACCCGCCTGCTAAAAAAAATTGCCTCTAAGAGCAACTTTGTCCAAATTCGACGATTTGACAGTCGATTTAGGGGTTTTTGGCCCTTCTGGACACAATAGCAGTATCCCCTTTGGCTGAAAATGCTCCAAAGTGGTAGCTACCTCCACGGATCAAACGACCACCTCAATGCAACCCTTTGCAGTTGGCCTCCAATTCCAATGAGGCCAAAACAAAGAAAAATATGACTATCTTGGACACTCCGGACACAATGGCAAGCTTGGATCTAATGCAACAAGCTCCCAAAATGTACCTACAAAACAAGGCCAAAAATGGAACCCTCCAAGAATCTCTCCAAAAGACTAACTAAAGGCACTCCAAAAGCTCTGATACCATGTAAGAATTGGCTATGAAGGTAGCCACCCAAGATCTAGAGGCCTAATAGAAAGCACAAGCAAAAGAGAGATAGAAACAAGATGCCAAGAATAAACTATATTCAATGTCAATGATATGAGAGGATTTTGATTGATTACAATGAGAGAGACCCCTTGGTTATATAGCCAAGGTGAGAACATAGAAGGGCATAAGATTATGACAAGTGTCATAATCTTATGACATGAGACAACAATGAAAAGATATCACTCTACCTAAAGTGGGAAGGGATAATGTGATAATCACCACAAAAGGTGGATCTCCCACAAAGGTGGAGAGATGATCACATGATGTGTCCAAAAAAGGTGGAAGTGATGTGGTAATGACATATAAGTGCAAAAAGTGGAAAATCTCCAACACTCCTATGGTCCCTAAATAAACTTAACTAAAATTGTAATCTTGACCTGGTTAATTACAAGACATTTAATTCACCATGATTAGACACCTCTTATTTTTTCCTAAAATTTAAGTACTACCTACATTGAAATTTCAAATTTTTCACCAAATAGATTTAAAAAAAAAAACCTAGTAGTTTAGAAACTACATTCAATTGCCTACAAAATTCTATTCTTACATATTTTTTGAAATAATATAGATAACTTATTCAAATTTTCGTCGGTTGCGGCTAAGTTTTCTAATTTTTTCGCCACTTAAGGGCTTATTTTTTCCATGATGATCCTACACATTCCCATACATCTCTTTACTTATACACACTTCCAAACAACTAGTGCAAACATCTCAACATGCCAAGTTGGCTTAACAAACACTTATCCTTCTTTATATTAGTTTCAGACTAAAGGTGATAGTGGATAAGAAAGAAAAATCATGTAGACCATGCCATGAACACTATATGCCATGCCAAATATTACTATAAAATCCTTTTACCAATTCAAATTATTTCATGGTGGTGCAAATACTTAATACCCAAAATATCAACTTTATATTGACTATGGTATAAGAGAAGATCAATTATTAGCTTTTCGACCTTTCAAAGAACACAAAGAGATCCAAACATACTTCTCATAACCTCTTAGTTTTAGGAAATTAATTTTTTATGTAAGTCATTAGATCACCAACTGATCAACTTTCCTAATTACCAAATTACTAAAAACACACTATCACATTCAAACAATTTGGTGGTGAACAAAATTAGGTGAAAAGTGAACTAAGTGGAGACACTATCTATATGAATATAAATTTCAAAATTGTAGAACTAAATGAGATAATGTGGTGAAGTATGAAGAAATTTTGTTCTACCTTTAGGTAACCATTAAAAGAAAATAACTTGTTCCTATTTTTCTAACACTAGCAATAATGTTGAACCAAAAATTATGTAATAAAACTTGGATCATATATAACTCATAGCTATGTTGAGCTATCCTCTAATCCATAGGGAAACTAGCTCATTTATGGAGAAATGTGGAGAATTTGACTCAGATTTTGACATGCAATTCTTTGTGCCTTTGATAGTTTGAGGACTTGCAAAATTTTCTCTATACCCCATGTAAAATATTTTAACAAAAGAGATATGTAGCAATATATTAATCATCAATCCATGAAATCTAGAATATAGAGAGCATGTACTTCATGAGATAGGGTACAACTATGTACAAATGATACTAATCGAAATCATCACAAATCTTCATTAAGTACTAGTGCATTTGTAATAGCAACATGATTTGACATCAATGAGAACACACTAATAAGACATTTCCAACAATCTCCTCCTTTATCATTGATGGAAACACTTACCAGATGTTTCATTTTCTCTCCCCCTTTAACATCAAGGGTAAAGGGCAGTGGTGTACTTTTGTACATACCAAAATTGGTAAACACCCCCTAATAGATAGCTTTGATTAGTCCCAAGAGAATATTCCTATAGAAAAATAGCTATTTTATTTAGTTTTCTCACCATATACATTAGAGTGGTCATAGTATTATCTTTCACATAGTACATTATTTTTAAAAAATGTCACAAAATTGTGTCTTGCATCAAGACATAATCAACTTTAAGATGATGGAAGTATATTCTTGTAAATTGAGTTCAATTGAGTCAAGATGTTATCCCATTGTTTCTTTACAAAGATCAAGATCTAGACTTGACTTACTAGTTGCACATAAATGTCTTATGCTTCTTTTGAAGAAGATGGTGCATGATTGTTTTGCACAACACCATTTGCTTCTGCTAGAATTCTAGCTAGTGAGGCTAACCTTAAGCTCACTGCTTCTCACAATTACTTTACCTAACCTTTTATTTGATCCCTTTGATCTTATCCTTTTTGTATTTTGGAGTTTAATTTCTCTACTTTTACCCTTAGAGTAGCATAATAATCCTACACTTGACCAATTATGTCAGGCACATTTGAGATCTACACTTACATTACATTTATTTTATCCTTGAGATTCTTTATGCTAGAAGGCCATTGTAAGAAGAAAAGGTATAATACTTTTGTTTCCTCAATACATTTCTAAATATCCTTTATGAGATTCTTTATGCTAGAAGGCCATTGTCATGTGTGTTCACACATTTTTCAGAGGCTTGAAAAATCTATTATTGCTAATATAAGTTATCTCAACCTACAATTATCAAGATATGAAGAATGTTATTTGAATGAATCCATTAATAAATTTAATTTATAAGAGAGTGACAAAGAGGAATCCTTCTTTTCATTAGGAATTTTTATTTCAAGAGATTTTATTGGTTCTAAAAAGATTTTTGTACCTTCTACCTAATGTTGTAATATTTCTTCCCTTGTAGAGGAGTGAAGGATGTCACCTAGTTTTAATTTTTGTAGATGTGGGATACCCGGTAGGTTAACTTGTGCATCAAACATTGGTAGTTGTAGTAGTTGTAAAGAAATAAAAATGTTGAATCTATTTTTTTTGTGCTAGGACCTCCTTAATGGAGTCAATAGGGGAGGCCGATGAAGAGTCCCTTGGATTTTCTTGTGCACTTTCTCTCGAAACTGATGTACCTTGCTCCATATGTTGGTTTTTTTTATTAGTGTTATCTGAAGGAGGACTATTCTGTACATCATTATGATGAAGGGAATCATTCCCTTCATCTTTTGCAACTTTCACTTCTACCTCCTCCTATGGGATTTGTTGATTAGTGTTATGCAGAGGAGATGTTTCGGAGTGGGGAGGATACATATGACATTGCTCCAAATTTTCAACTTATTTTACTTCTTCAAGGATCTTATTAGTTAATTCTTTAGTTTCCTTTTGAATTTTATCTCTATCCTCCTTTTCCAATCTCATGAGGGTATCTACCCTATGCTTTGTCCTTAACTCCTAAGCTTGATTTTGATATATTTTTTCTTCATCTTCCTAAGAGACGTAGGATCCAACTTTTTCAAGATCTTCATATCTTATTTCTTCATCCATTTATATGGCTTTCTCTCTAAGCTAACTTAGAGCCTAAGAAATTTTTTTCTAAACCTTTTCAATGATCTCACTAAAAGGCACATTGTATTTTATCATATACATGATTATTTCTTTCTCAATAGGCTTCTGATATACATGAAGAACATCTAAATGAAGTTCAATAATTTCTTATATCATTCCCTTACTCACAATCCCATTGAAAAGTGGAGACGATCATGTAGAGGTACCCCCAAAGAAGTTTGTTTAGTATTATTTTCTTTCCTCTTTAGCTTAGAAGTACCTTCGTCTCCTTCTTCTCGTTCCTCTTAAATGTCTTCTTTATGAGTTTTCTTCCTTTTAGTAGGTTGATTAGGTCTTGAATGATTGTTCTTTGTAGTTTTTTTTTGCACCAAGTTTTTAGTGGTATCTCTTTCTCGGGAATGATTCAAGCAATTTGTGTAGACCCAAAGGGTTTTGAAGGACCTGTAGATATAGAAGCTTATTTCTGAGGAATTCTTGGAAATTTCTCTAGAATAGATTCTTTAGGGTTTGAGGGAATGTTTTATGGAGCCTTGGCAAAGGTTTGAGGTGCCCTCTTGGTTAACTATTGAATTTCCAATTCTAGAAACATCTTTTATGTCTACTTTTCATGAGTTTCTTCCATACTTTCTAAGATTATATTATCCATGCTCTCTCTATAGGTTTCAATTTTTTTTGTAAATGGATCCATTGGCTTTATCGATAAATTTAATGTCATACATTTAATTCCCTCAATAGATAAATTAAAATATAATGAAACTTTGCAAAAATAGTTTCCATTTTTTAATTTATTTCACAAGAAAATATTTATATGTTATTTAAACAAGGAGAATTAAAATATGCAACAATAATTAATATTAAGTATTAAAAATAAAAGATTAAATAATAATAATCATCTATTAAAATTAAGCAAAAATCCCACAAATTGTTGGAACATATCCCTGGTTTAGCCTCTTCCATCTGTGAGTAATCTAGGAGGAATAAGCATACTTCACCGCTCTACATGATTTATGGATCCACTAGAACTAGGAGTACTAGGCACAAGAATTATAAGGAATATATGGTAAAGTTGAAAGGCAAACAAATGGAGGATTCATCATGGATTTCTCAAGCTGAGGTGTACCACTTTTGTTTCCCTCTAGCCCCTAGAAAGTGAGGGACTCAGGGTATGTGCAAGATCATCATGGAAAAAATAGGCCCTTAAGTGGCAAAAAAATCAGAAAAATTAGAGTTAGGAAACTTGACATAAAAATTTGAATAAGTTATCTA